>JANAVB010023996.1:17330327-17442674 GCA_029216955.1 Iris pallida
TCCTCTATGCCAGCCACTCGAACATCACCCACACGGCCATCCCATGCGATCCCCCGCCACAACCTCCAACACCCCATCACCGCCAAACCACCACTGCAACCACCACAAACCTCCTGCTCCCCGCACCTACGTCACCACCACCACCATGGCCATCACTCCGACCACTGCCATGAAAATTCCCCAAGAAACAAAAACACACATCCACCACCTCCACCTTTAACCCCGGCTTGCCAACCGCCTGGCCATCAACCGACCGCTTTTACCCCGACGACCCCACACCAATCATAATCACCACCACCAAAAAATGAACACCAAAAGATCAAAACAATCACCCGACGTTGATGTGTCCTCTGTCGCGCCGAGCGACCAGCGCTACCGCTACCGTCGCCTGACCCTAGCGTCGCCACCCTCTCACTCAGCCCAGATCTGGGCCACTTGTAGCCAGACCAGTGCCTCCCTGGCGAGTTCCTCCTCCAGAACCCCTCCTCTGTCCCACTCTCCCCAAGCTTCCCCCTCTTACCTCTTGCTCTGTCTGCAACGCCAAGTCCGCCTCGTCGAAGGGGATCGTGCCATAACCTGACACCGTGGTGGCCGACACGCGCCACATTGGCCGCGCTCGTCCCCATCTTACCGGCCCATGACGAATCCCCAACCGTTCTCCCCTCTCTCGTCACTCTCTCCTCCCTTTTCAAGCTCCACTCTTTCTGGCCCTCTTTTCCCTCTCTCACCAGCTCCCTCCCACTCTCTCTTTCCCTCTCTCTCTCTCTCATTCCCTCTTCCATTCTTCGTTTCTTTATTTCTGAGAACCTCTCCCTCTCCAAATTATGGAGAAAGACAGCTTCTACTTATTGCTTCTTCATTTTTTGTGGTTACTTTTATTATTATTATTATTGTTATTATTATTATATCTTTGTTGTTATATTTCTTGATAATGTTATATTGTTAGATAAATAGGTTTTGGCAATAGTTTTATATAATTATTTTATAACCAAATAAAATATATTAGTAGTATTTCTTGCTATTTTTAAAGAGTTTTGCCAAACTATTTTATTTCGATAAAAGTAAGATTTTAGCCCAAACAATTTTCTAGACTTCCAAAATATTTTTTTAAAATAATTTGATTTATTAAAATATGAGTAGTCTAAGTCGATTTTCAAAATAAGTTTATAAACCCTAAATAGTTATTTGATTTTTTTACCTATTTAAAAATATAGACTTTTGTCTCAAAACCTATCCTGGAAACCTTAAGGTTTTGCCTAAAAGCAATTTTTTGTATTTTTCAAATATTTATCTAGAAACTATTTGTTACTAATAATATATTTTCAAGTATTAATTGGTTTCTAAAAATAGTATATATTTTATTTATCAATTTTTTTGGATCATCCTTATCCTCCTGGTCGTGACGAATCTCATTATTCCTACTCTCTCCCAATTCTATACATCCTCCTATCGTCCCTAGCAAATTTGAGTGCCCTGGACCCGATAGAACATCTTGTGCTATCATTGGAGGTTATTTTCCATAGTTGTAACGTCGAAGTCAACTCCACGTCATCATGATCATCACACCGGGCGTAACACCAGGCAAGATACCTTGCCATTTGCTGTCTATTTACTTTAGCTTATTTCATGCATTTATTATTATTTATTTTTCTGTAAATTAAATTATGCTATATTGTCATAATTAGATACATTATACTGTGTAGTTCTATTTTCTGTTATTATTATTTTATACGCATTAACCTTAGATTTAAGGGACCACCCTTTTATTGTGTTGCATTCATAGGACTTGACATATTTGTACAACAGAGTCACGAGTCGCATATAGAACTCAGACATGCGTGACTGGCTGGCCACCGGTACGTATAAACCGTGCGATAGGATTAACCGCTAATAGTATTGCATGATTAGTTTGGCTTAGTAGTTGATAGAGGGTATACGTGTTGTGGATACAACATAGTAGACATTGCGCAGGGAGGACAATTCCTTAGTGTATGGGCTACTATAAACTTTACCTTTGTAACCCGTGAGCTCCGTCGAAGATGCGAGTGAGATTACCTATTGTTATTGATGGCATTGACGTTCTGCGGAACGTTATGCTCTTAGGCCCTGGTGCCCAGAGAGGGAACTATGCCGATCCCATTTTAGCCAAAGAGCCCATGTGTTGGAGGTGTGTTCTTAAAAAACTACATTCACTTAGAATGGTTAGGCTACCTTATCGTTAGGTATGAGTACTTTTGGTTTGGATACTTATATCTGATCGCGACTTGGAACAGTAACTTGTCATGGACTAGTTTGCCACATCTTGTTCTCGTTTGGTTGTAGGTGTGGCTCACTACTTCGATGAGAAGGTACTGAACTTTTTGTGGTCCGGATACCATATTGGATTCATGGCATGAAAAAATACTTCATCATGGATTAGGGTGCCATCTTCTGTCCTTGTTTGGTTGGGGGGATGGTAACCATGTTACAGTCCGATTTGACTTATTATTGAGCAGTTTATATTCAGTTTTATGGCATGATATTATGTATCTTGTTACGTCCCTCTGAGGACCTGTTGATCTCTCCAGGTGTATGTTTTATCTTTTCGCAGATATTCTGGCCGAGGTTGTGATCTTCTTTATTCCTTCGAAGATGACGTGTCTTGGATCTTTCTTTGCTACTCTCGACAAATCATTTCATTTGCCATGTATTACTTTTCTTTTAATTAGTTGGTAGTGGATTTGTCTCCACCAAACTACATGTAAATGATAATTCTTACTTAAATCTATGAAGGATTTATCTTTATTTTATGGATGAGATTAGTGGTCATAGCTTTACTACATTTTACAGCTAACGTATATTTATTATACGGCTGACATGTCTACATTTTAGTCCTATATTTTTGGGACTGGGACGTTACATGTGTTTTGTGGTGGCCCATGCAGGTCTACGATAAATTGTTTTGTTACTTTACCATTCCAAGCAAGCCTGCGTATAGGATTAGAGTTTAGGATCTCATCACATACTTAACCTCCTTCCTTGCTTCCAATTTTTGAAACTCTCGCTTGAATCCTTGATTTGTATCTTGCTTGATCCCTTCTATCATAATTATTATCCTTCTTTTGTGCTTGATAGTGGTTAGGAAGATACCCATACTAGATAGACATATTCTATTCTTCCATCACACTATTAGTTTAACTCTTGTAAGTTGGGTAGAATACCCTATGACCGAACAATCCCTTTGTCCTTATGACCCATATTAATAAGTTTACTTAGACTGTAGAATTTAGAGGACCCTAATCCATCTAGCCAACCAAGCCATAGACAAGGAGACACTAGGACGACTGTATAGGCCCAAACTTCGGGCGAGACTTTGATTTTAAGGAACTTGAACTATTCGTATTTTCTTTCGATCATTATCTTTTGTACTTATATTTTGGACTAACTTGACTAATGCTGCAAATACCATAGTTTTGCAAGCTTATTCTTTATCAAGTTTGTTTAGGACATATGTTAATGGAGAGCTCCCACTAACATATTGTCTAATCAGAATCGGTGCATGGCGGTCTGATCAACCAAGTGTGCTTGGTTTGCCCTACCTACGATTACTCTACGCGAAATAAGATATAGTTAATAAGTATACTCGTCCTTTAGGATTTATCCGCGTTTGCCATGACAACCCTCTTTGAACTATTCCATCGTCCTTGAACCCTATTTGTATTCGACCTTATCCTCCTTGAGCACCTTATTGGTTTTGTCTTCTACCTATTTTAGAAAGACAAACGTTCGTACTTGATATCCCCTTAGTTGCCCTACCACTAACTGCCAACATAGTTATATTACACGAATGTAGCTAGCCACCAACCAACCAATGTGACTATATCCTCGTCCTAAACTACTCATGCTTCACTCGACCCTAAATCTACTATCATGACCTTCTAATCACTTGATATAAGAATGATCCCGTTCTCTTAATCGTGCCCTCACCTAGACTACCAGTATACAGTTTTCTCTCAAGAAACCATATCTCCAAAGTCTCTAAATTATCTTCTCTTGATAACATCTATTCTTTAATGCATGTTATCTTGATTAACTTTAACCCTTAACCCTTATCTTAATTTTTGCGTTAACTAGCAACCCTCATTCCTTACCTAAACCATATCCGTGAATTATTCTTGGTTATCTAAATAACTACTTTCTAATTGCATGTTTGTATCGAACGTCGTTTCTTCGCCTCGTCCAATAATTTGATCGTATTTCTTTATCGATACACTTTCTATCTCCTCAACCATACCTACCCAAGTTATTTCTTAATTTCGAGGTCAAAATTCTTGTAAGTTGGGTAGGATGTAAAATTCCCTAAATTTTTACTATAATTTTTTTAAATAATTTATTTTTGATTGGTTTATTTTAAGTATGTACTCGAGTGCGAATACGAAAAAATTTTTCTTAACAAACGTTTTACTATAGATTTTATGTATAGGAAAAGTATATTTGCGAAATTATAGATACTTTCTTCTCTTTGAGTTGTAAAATATACCATATCGTTTCTTGACAACCTTTAAGTTATTTTTATGTAAAATCTATTTTATTAGAGATGATAATTTAGAAAAATATATTTTCTTTTGATAAATAATGTGTGCTACTTGCAATGTACATAAATTCATGTTTTTTTAATTTTTGAAATTATTTAATTATTATAAAAATATATTTTAAATTTTATTTGATTTAATGTTTAGTTATTAGTGTAATTTAAATTGGTTTTATTTTTAAAAATAAGTTATAAATTGAATATAAGATTTATCTAAGATTTAATGTGGTTTTGGATTGATTGAACTGATTTTGATTTGATTTAAATTAGATGTGAGAATTATCTAAAAAGGGTTGAATCTGCTTCCTAGTCCATATCTATCTAGGAGTCCACCTCCTATATAAGGAGAGCTCCTTTATTCTTTTCCACAAATCTTATAACCCAAAATTTCTCCATATAAAAGTGTCGTGCATCGTCTCCGTGTCTATACTTCATCGTGTCAGCCGTGACGGCCTCGGGTCCGACCCCGGGTGTCTTTCCAATAAATTATTTCTTTACATATATAATTATTTTTCTTGTCCGACAACCCCGGACCTCAACTTCGTCCTCGTGTCCGACACTTGAACACGATTCCTATAATCCTACATGAACCCCCAGTCCTCTGTCCGCCACTGTCCCTGGCCTCGACCATTCCCCTAACCTTCCTGTCATCAGCCTCTAATGCCAAGCCACACCGACATCACCACTACGACCAGCCCTATGCGATCCCTCGTCCATAACCTCCAACACCCTATCACCACCGAGACCACCGCCTGAAACTAGCACAAACCTCCTGCCTCCTTGTACCTACGACATCACCACTACCATGACCATCACACCGACCACCGTCACCAAAATCCTCCAAGAAACAAAAACGCACATCCACCACCACCTTCACCCTTAACCCCAGCTTGACAACCACCCCGCCGTCAACAGACTGCTTTTCCCCTGGCGACCCCACACCAATCATAATCACCACCACCATAAAATGAACACCAAAAGATCAAAACACTCACAAGACGTTGCCGTGTCCTCCCCTGCACCGAGCGACCAGCGCAACCGCAGTCGTCGCCTGACCCTAGCGCCGCCGCCCTCTCGCACAGCCCAGATCCGGGCCGCTTGTAGCCAGACCGGCGCCTCCCTGGCGAGTTCCTCCTCCAGAACCCCTCCTCTGTCTCGCTCTCTCCCTGAGCTTCCCCCTCTTACCTCTTCCTCTGCCGACGACGCTAAGTTTACCTCGTCGAAGGGGGTATCCGCGCCACAACCTGACATTGCGGCATCTGACGTGCGCTACATTGGCCGCGCTCCACCCCCATCCAGCCGGCCCACAGCGAACCCCAACCCGTTCTCCCTCTCTTGCCGCTCTCTCCTCCCGTGCGTATCGTTGGACATATCAAAAAAATGTACTACAAAAGGTGTTAACGATACTACAGTTTTGAAAGTCCTAATTCATTTAAGGATATCTAAAATATTGGCAGTTCTTGCTATTTTAGGACTGTCAAAATTTTGGTAGTCCTAATTTTATATGTACTGCCAAAATATTGGTAGTTCTGGATTTGCAGAGGACTATCAAAATTTGGTAACTCTATTTTTCTAGGACGATTAAAATTTTGGCATTTTTGGACTACCAAAGCTATAATGTTCCCTACTAGATTCCATAGTGCCTTTATCATTAGCTCTTTTTAGGAAAATTCTAAGGGCACTCCAACTTTTACTTGAAAACAACCCTTATTTCATGTCAGCCCAGTTTGGTGAAACTTTTACTCAGGACAACCCTAAAATTTCTTTGGGACTGCCCAACCCTCAAGTTTACTGAGGACAGTTCCAAACTATCTAGTGGCGAATGTCGATGGGGCGTGCACGCCCGTGGGAGCACTGGGGCAAGGACGCCTGCGAGGGCACGGGGGCGAGGACGCCTGCAAGGAGCGCGGGCGAGGACGCTGGTGTCACGCCCCGACCCGGAATCACCCGAATCATCGTCCTCGCAGGGGGCGTGATGCCGCACGAGCCTGGAGTTGCGCTCGTGCAAGGCAAGATGACAAGTTCCCAAATGGTTATCTTTTGATTCTATATTAACAACGAAAGGAAAAAAGAGTATACAAAACAATTCTCTTTATTGATATCCGAAACTGAGGTTACAATGACTTTCGATAGCCTAACAATATATGCCAGATTGGCTACAACACTCAGGTTCTCTCTTGCCCACAAAGGATTTCACCGTTCCATACATCATGCCTTCTATATCTCGGCCGCATCAATCCAGCTGCGTAGTCCGAGCGTCAATGCGATAGCACGCTTCAATGCGCTTTGGCATTCCAAGCCTCAACACGTTCAAGCAACGCTTCGCCGCGAGCAATCCATTCCCTGCACCCTGCATGAAGCTGGTGGGGGATCAGTACGTTCGTCCTCGCATGTACTGAAGCAAAGATCATCTTTCTAAACCGACATTTTAATCTTTATGTTGAATCATGCAACTTAGCTTATGATCTTTCTATGTTCTCCTTAGGGTCAATTTTAGGCATCTTCGAATGCGTAAAGCATGTTATCATATCATCATGTTATCGAATTGAATAGACAAGCAAACAAGCAATCTCGTGTTTGATTCGTGGCGTGACTTACCAAGTCGACGCACTCGCCCTTGCGTCCCTTGCACTGACGCAAGGTGAATACGCCTCGATCCATCCCTGTCATGTTATAGTGCATCTCTAAGTAGGATCTATATGCGGGACGCACACGCGCCTACACTTTTAACCCATCGTTCCTTAGCTATATGCGGGTCGTTGGCGTATCCGCGCCGGAATGGACTAAAGGAGTTCCTTTCTTTTCTCTCCTTCTTTTCTCACTATTTGGTTGGGCTGCGCGGCGTTTAACGGGTTGGGTCATAATCCCAAAACAACCGAAACGTTCCCGCTGCATACCATCATTTGCGGCTTTTCCCATCTAGTTTGATGTGCGCCTACAAAGATTATTCGAATCCCTCCGCGGCCAATCGGTTCCGGGGCGCATCCGGTATCTATCCGATTGGGGGAAACACTCGTGCACGAGTTAATATCACATTAATCTCGAGCCCATTCCAATCGACCATGTAACGCCCTATCATTCAACAGTTAAATTCAAACAACCAAACATAGTCTTGAGTCCGAGACTCAGACTTATCGTCTCGCATTTCTTCCATTTAGCTTTCTATGTTCTTTCGTTTCGATGATTCAATGGCATCGTGCCTCAACTCAATGCTCGTCAACCGAACGACCCGAAGGTCTCGAACACCTTTCGAGGCAACATGTCATATCCGACAGTTCCGCCACATTCATACCGCAACTGTATTCTCTCGCAACGAAGCCATCTTTTATTATCCCGTGCACGTAGGCACGTTTCGACCGTATTTCCAATGTTCTACAACTTAGCATTCAATGTTCGGGGCTTGCGCGCTAGGGCGCTCGTCTATTGTCTTTCAATGTTCTAGCCGTCTAACTCGTGCATCAAAGGCACGGTATGGTTCGTGCACTAAGGCACTCGCCGATTACAGTTATCCCATGTTTTTACGGCTTGCGCACCGAGGCGCTCGCCTTAGCGATATCCAATGTCCCATAGTGACTCGTGCATATTGATGCACGTTTCATTTCAATTATTCTAACTTAGTGTTCGACTCACACTATGATTTTATCTCCGATCGGCCACGCCCGTGGCGTCGATAGGTTAACTTTAGCATACCATGATATATTTGACTTATCGAATGAAGGAGTAAAAAGAAGTCAATCCTCCCACCTTGAGTCGATATGCCTTCGTCGTTTCGCCGAGCCGATGCGGCTCGATTCCCTAACTTTGTTGCACGGCCACTCTCCTGACTTAGCCATTTGAGCACTTCGTACTTTCATTGAATCATACGCCCGATTTGCCTTAGCGTGCCCAAGTCTCGGCCCGTCGCAAGGCGACGATTTGATTTCGCGGACCCTTTACTAAATATTGCAAAAGATCGACCTCTAATATTTTCCCGTCAAAGTATGACCTGCACACGAAACCAACTAAAATCAATACTTGCTTCGATTCGGACTTGCGCCTTGGTCGATTCGATTTCTTAGAATCTTCGAGCCGATTCAATGCACTCATCCTTCGGGGCAACGCGGCGCTTCGTATCGATTCATTCGATGCATTCTTCGGGACAAGACAACTCTTCGCATCGTCTTAGTTCGATGCATTGCTCGGGACAACTTAACTCTCGTATCGTTTTGCATCGATACATTTCCTTTGCGTCAACGCGACTCGTTGAGTCAACGCTTCAGCGTAATGCGCCGTGCGGAGCGGGGCATTACAGAATATATCACTCAAAACAAGGTTCGTCCTCGAACCAAAACCAACACTCCGACTAAGTGTTTTATAGATCGTATCACGATCTCGTCCCACCAACATTGTTCAATCTCACACTATCTCGCAAGCTTTCCATTAACATTTCATAGTCTTTCCTGCAGCTCGATTTGAATTTTGTATACAACTCGATTTGGATTCGTACCTATATTCAAGGCGTCCCGAAGATATGTGTATTTCGACCAAGTCCAGTCGTAGCAAATTGGAACAAAGCTGACAGGTAAATTTCAATCCTATGCTTGCCATCTCGTACTCTCGATCGGACTTATCCATAGTACTTGTTCTCAAAATTTTATTACATAACGCTATGCGATCAAAATCGTATTTCTCATTTCGTATGTTTCATATGGACTACCAACTCTATGCATCGCGTCAAGCCGTCGCGCATCCAATTACAACGAGTCTCCGCAACGCCTTGCGTTCGACGTCGCTGTCCAACTATTTTCGAAGTCTCGCTTGCAACTTGTCTCGATACGATTTTCTTTGTTGACTTGCAAATGCATCAACATTCAGGGCTACGCCCGCTAGGTTACTTTCCAAGGCACCGTGCTTAGATTCTTCCCGACGCAAGTTTAAATTGACATTGCACAAAGGCCACAATCTATCCGACACGAAAGTTTACATCAAGGCGATGGTGCTCAAGGCAACGATCGCCTTGACACGAATGTCTTAACGACGCGTCTTACATTCAATTTCCTAACGAGTAGGAATTTACTAGCCAAATTTCCAACTTATCCATCTCGCAACATCGAATATAATTTCGATTCACGCAAGCTCAATTGCAAGGTGAATCCGAATCTAATAACATGACTCGTAAGTCATTTTCTTATCATTCCCTCTCGTGCATAGCACGTTCCTCGCAATCGCCTAGACTTATCGTCAACATGCACCGTGTTATATTTGTTATCGGTGCAATCTCATATGCGATATCGCATGGGTCATCTTACGGTCTGCAGTATTCAATTCGATTTGGCGGTCAAGTCTTCTAGGGTCAGCTGCCCCGAAGCTACGCTCGATAATTGTGGATCATTAACGAAGGACAGTTTAACACGAACCATGCTATATCTCATTTCGGAGCCAAATCACGTTTCGACGATTCTATGCGAATACCCAATTTCGGACACAACCATTTCTATCGACGCAACTGATGCGCAACTATCCTCCGAGTCAAGTCATGCACTACCGTCGATGATTCCGCAATTTACGAACCATCTACTCGTATCGAATTCGAGTCTATCTTATTTGCGGGTCGACACACGAGATGCTATACGCATCGAGCAATCGTCGATGACTTATAGTCTCGTCTCGATCAATCGCAAAGTTCACGATCAACCAGTCCGTTCTTTCTCGTATTGTTACTTACAAAATTTCGATAGCGCAAGGCGCACTCCATTTTGTATTCTCACATCGCCTACGTTTCCTTACGTATCGATCTCGATACGCCGTATCCATTTCGATAACGTAAGGGTCAACTTTGAATCTGTTTCAACGTCAACTTAACTCGCCTCGCATACATCCAAGTTCGCAACAAACTTTTCCATACGCATCGAATCATTTTCCGATTCACCGCATCACGCTATACTTTGATCGCGTAACCGAGTTACCGATTATCCAACATCGTGCCCTCGGGTTATGCGATCTCGCCCTCTAAGTTTTGCGTGTTTTCAGTCGTACTCAAATGAGTGTCGCCGTAACTTATCCAACTATTTCATAGGCACGGTTTCTCGCGTCAACCAACTTTCTTACCGAAGTCGCACATCGTGCGATTCAATTTTAATGTTTGCATCGCCTAACATTTCTATCGAGATCGCAAGTCGTACGATTCGATTCGTCTCGCCCAACGTTTCTATTGAGATCGCAAGTCGTGCGACTCATTTATAAGTTCAAGTTTTCCCTTCCCGTCGATCTGATTATTGCATCAAGGCAAAATCAATTCGCTAGTCTCGGTCGTCCGACCAACTTATAACTTTCATCCAACGTATCGTTCATCGATACGAGTCTCGCCTTATCGTCCCAACCGAATTTCGAAGAACACTTGCATCAACATACCGTCATACAAATTTTCAATCGAGTCTTGGTACTCCCCCGTCCGTTGCGGACAAACTTTCCGCAATCCTCACAACGCATCGATGAATTTTTATCGTACAAGTGCTATACCATATACCACTCGAAATCGAGTCATTCATCGCCTACGTGGTATGGCATATACCACTCGGAACTCAAGTCATTTCCCTCGCACTATACTTAGTACAAACCGACAATCTCTTCCGACTTACGATTTTTGCAGTGATCGTGCTTGATCACAACCGTAACTTTGATTCTATCAAAACCCGACACGATTCGGTCAATGTTCTCGTTTGCCAACATAAGTTTGGTGTGCAACCGAACGATTCGTTCTATCGATTTACGATTTTCAATTCTTTCCTTACGTTGCATCTCGTGCAATAATTTATTTAGACACGCGTTGCACCCCGTGCAACAAATTTCACTTTCGATATGCGTTGCACATCGTGCTACGATTTTATTTCTGACACTTTCATTTCACTTTGTACAACGATTTATTCCCAATTTCCTTTGCACTTCGTGCAACGATTAATTTGATATGCGTTGCACCACGTGCAATAATTTTACTTTCAATACGCGTTGCACATCTTGCAACGATTATTTCCAACATTTTCTGCACCTCGTGCAACGAATTACTCTCGACTTTACAAGTCAATGCACAATCCGTTTAACACATCGGTATTGGCTATCACTTCTCACTTTCATTTTAACGCATATTCACATTAACTCGCTGCACATCGTGCATCATTTTATTTCTCATTCAACATGTTACATTGCCACAATATCTCAAATCGTATTTCACAATTCGTTGCGCTTGCAGCAACTAACATTTTTACGGCTCGTTTGCATTCAATGCAATATACCCTTCGCGACTTTCTTAGCAAACATCATGAAATTTCCAAAACACATGCGGCAAAATTTCATGATTTGTATTAGACTTATTGTATGGAACATCCAATGCGGCATCGAGTAGAGTCAAGAGTGATATCAAGTGGTGGTGGGCAACTTTTCGAATTGTAATGAAGCGAGCGTCCAGAGGAAATTGAGCCTAGAGCTATGATACCAATTTGTCACGCCCCGACCCAGAATCACCCGAATCATCGTCCTCGCAGGGGGCGTGATGCCGCACGAGCCTGGAGTTTGCGCTCGTGCAAGACAAGATGACAAGTTCTCAATGGTTATCTTTTGATTCTATATTAACAACGAAGGAAACAAATATACAAAACAATTCTCTTTATTGATATCCGAAACTGAGGTTACAATGGCTTTCGATAGCCTAACAATATGCCAGATTGGCTACAACACTCAGGTTCTCTCTTGCCCACAAAGGATTTCACCGTTCCATACATCATGCCTTCTATATCTCGGCCGCATCAATCCAGCTGCGTAGTCCGAGCGTCAATGCGATAGCACGCTTCAATGCGCTTTGGCATTCCAAGCCTCAACACGTTCAGCAACGCTTCGCCGCGAGCAATCCATTCCCTGCACCCTGCATGAGCTGGTGGGGGATCAGTACGTTCGTCCTCGCATGTACTGAAGCAAAGATCATCTTTCTAAACCGATATTTTAATCTTTATGTTGAATCATGCAACTTAGCTTATGATCTTGCTATGTTCTCCTTAGGGTCAATTTCATGGCATCTTCGAATGCGTAAAGCATGTTATCATATCATCATGTTATCGAATTGAATAGACAAGCAAACAAGCAATCTCGTGTTTGATTCGTGGCGTGACTTACCAAGTCGACGCACTCGCCCTTGCGTCCCTTGCACTGACGCAAGGTGAATACGCCTCGATCCATCCCTGTCATGTTATAGTGCATCTCTAAGTAGGATCTATATGCGGGACGCACACGCGCCTACACTTTCAACCCATCATTCCTTAGCTATATGCGGGTCGTTGGCGTATCCGCGCCGGAATGGACTAAAGGAGTTCCTTTCTTTTCTCTCCTTCTTTTCTCACTATTTGGTTGGGCTCGCGGCGTTTAACGGGTTGGGTCACAATCCCAAAACAACCGAAACGTTTCCGCTGCATACCATCATTTGCGGCTTTTCCCATCTAGTTTGATGTGCGCCTACAAAGATTATTCGAATCCCTCCGCGGCCAATCGGTTCCGGGGCGCATCCGGTATCTATCCGATTGGGGGAACACTCGTGCACGAGTTAATATCACATTAATCTCGAGCCCATTCCAATCGACCATGCAACGCCCTATCATTCAACAGTTAAATTCAAACAACCAAACATAGTCTTGAGTCCGAGACTCAGACTTATCGTCTCGCATTTCTTCCATTTAGCTTTCTATGTTCTTTCGTTTCGATGATTCAATGGCATCGTGCCTCAACTCAATGCTCGTCAACCGAACGACCCGAAGGTCTCGAACACCTTTCGAGGCAACATGTCATATCCGACAGTTCCGCCACATTCATACCGCAACTATTTCTCTCGCAACGAAGCCATCTTTTATTATCCCGTGCACGTAGGCACGTTTCGACCGTATTTCCAATGTTCTACAACTTAGCATTCAATGTTCGGGCTTGCGCGCTAGGGCGCTCGCCTATTGTCTTTCAATGTTCTAGCCGTCTAACTCGTGCATCAAAGGCACGGTATGGTTCGTGCACTAAGGCACTCGCCGATTACAGTTATCCCATGTTCTTACGGCTTGCGCACCGAGGCGCTCGCCTTAGCGATATCCAATGTCCCATAGTGACTCGTGCATATTGATGCACGTTTCATTTCAATTGTTCTAACTTAGTGTTCGACTCACACTGTTTTATCTCCGATCGGCCACGCCCGTGGCGTCGATAGGTTAACTTTAGCATACCATGATATTTTGACTTATCGAATGAAGGAGTAAAAAGAAGTCAATCCTCCCACCTTGAGTCGATATGCCTTCGTCGTTTCGCCGAGCCGATGCGGCTCGATTCCCTAACTTTGTTGCACGGCCACTCTCCTGACTTAGCCATTCGAGCACTTCGTGCTTTCATTGAATCATACGCCCGATTTGCCTTAGCGTGCCCAAGTCTCGGCCCGTCGCAAGGCGACGATTTGATTTCGCGGACCCTTTACTAAATATTGCAAAAGATCGACCTCTAATATTTTCCCGTCAAAGTATGACCTGCACACGAAACCAACTAAAATCAATACTTGCTTCGATTCGGACTTGCGCCTTGGTCGATTCGATTTCTTAGAATCTTCGAGCCGATTCAATGCACTCATCCTTCGGGGCAACGCGGCGCTTCGTATCGATTCATTCGATGCATTCTTCGGGACAAGGCAACTCTTCGCATCGTCTTAGTTCGATGCATTGCTCGGGACAACTTAACTCTCGTATCGTTTTGCATCGATACATTTCCTTTGCGTCAACGCGACTCGTTGAGTCAACGCTTCAGCGTAATGCGCCGTGCGGAGCGGGGCATTACAGCTGGCGGGGGTGTGGGGGCGTAGACGCTGACAGGGGCGTGGACACCCGCGGGGGCGTTGGGGGTGTGGACGTCCGCGGGGATGCGGAGGCCGACGGAGGCGTGGATGACGAGCAGATAGAACTGCCAACAAAGTTTAAGATGACAACTTTGTTAGCAATCCTAACATGAAATAGGACTGCCAACTTTGTTGGCAGTCCCATCTAAACTTTATGTTTGGATATAGGACTGACAACTTTTTAGGACTGCAACAAAGTTGTCAGTACCAAGTAGGACTACAACAAAGTTGTCAGTCCTATGTTATGTGAGGACCGCCAACTTGCTGGCAGTCATAACATAAAGTAGAACTATCAACATTGTTGGCAGTCCTACTTGGTGTTAGGACTGTGAACTTTGTTGGCAGTCTTGAAGAAAATTGAGCTAGTCTCAAGTAACAAACGAGATTGACAAACTTGTAATTTTTTTTAAATTTTTGGGCTAGCCCATGTAAAACTTGGAATGCCTTAAAATTTGCCTTTTTTGTATCGGATGGAGACATTTCCTTTTTTCTATATAATAAGAAAAGGAAAAAAAAATTCTTTGCCCGACCAAAGATTACAACAGTATCAGTGTCAGTATATTGTGTATGCTTACATCTTGCTTCTCACGCAAACAAATAATAAAAATTCTGTGGACCAATTTGCAAACGACACCCACCAAAATAAAACCCTCCTCTTTTCCGAACCTTCCCGATCCTCCTCTACTCCTTCCTCCCTCCCCCCATTTGCTTGTTCGGGAGCTCCTCCCTCCGCCCAAAACCCTAGAAATAAATCACCATACCATGGCGGATCCACGAAATTTCCCCGGATCCGACCGCGACCAGGACCACCAGCAGCCGGCCCGCCGGCTCTACAACCCCTACCAGGACCTCCACCTCCCCCACCGCGCCGCCTACTCGATCCCCACCACCCCGGAGTTCCTCTTCCAGGAGGAGTCTGTCGCCCAGCGCCGCTCCTGGGGAGAGAACCTCACCTACACCGGTATCGGCTACCTCTCCGGCGCCTCCGCCGGAGCCTGCCTCGGCCTCCGCCATGGCCTTTCCGCCGCCGAGCCCGGCGACACCCTCAAGCTCCGAATCAATCGCCTCCTCAACTCCTGCGGCGCCGAGGGCCGCCGCTTCGGGAACCGGGTCGGGGTCATAGGCCTCCTCTACGCGGGCCTTGAGAGCGGCATGGTCGCCGCCAGGGACACCGACGACTGGGTCAACAGTGTCGCTGCTGGGCTTGGAACGGGCGCCCTCTTCCGCGCAGCCAGCGGACCCCGGTCCGCCGCCGTGGCGGGGGGCGATCGGGGGACTCGCGGTAGGTGCCGCGGTCGCCGGGAAGCAGCTAGTCAAGAGATACGTTCCCATCTGATCTTTCTACTTGTTTCTGTATCAGTGGTTTGTTGCCGGAAATTTTGATTTATATATTTGTTTGTTTGGTCGGTTATAGACCTCTGGTGTAACTGTGGAATGGCTGGAATAATGATACGAGACAATTCAATTTATTATAAACTTGAATTCAAGTGTTTGTGTGCTAGGGTTTGTTGATAAAGTTTTAACACTTTGGTACTTGAGGACTAAAGCTCTTAGCTCGTAGATTGTTAGTATATGCTTGTGAAACGGTGTTCGTGCACAATGCAATGTGAAGCTACACGAGTTTTGGGATTTGATGGGGGAATTTGTGTACTTTGTCTTTTTTCTTCTTCAAAGCTCGAACTTTTAGCTTTGTTTGAAAGCTGATTGAGGTTCAATGGTGAAGTTTATGTATTTTGGTTCTTGAAGAGTAAAGGTTTTAGCTCATAGATTGTTAGTATATGTTTCTGAGTAGGTATTCTGTATGTTTCTGGAATCCACTTGCACAACTGTTTGTATTAGGATTCGGTGGGTAACATGTGAATTTGTCACTTATCTTATTTAAAGATCACATTTTTAGTTTTGTTTAAAAACCGACTGATTATGGCTGTCTTAATAACCATTGTTATGGTTAATGGTAAGTTGGTGTCTTTTGTACTCAAAAGTTGACATCTTCATGTTTTTTGTTAAACTTTGTTCTTGCTCAAACGTAATGTTGAATGGCTGGGGTTTCTGGGATCCAATCACATAACTGTGTGTTAGGATTTGATGGTTAATTTGTGCATTCTTGTCATATTTTTGTTTAAAGGTCAATTTTTAGCTTTGAGTTGCTCTTTCCTGTGCTTGTTTTTATGACTTGGTCATAAGTTGTGTTTAAAGGACACATTTTTAGTCTTCTCCAAAGGCCATTTTGTGCCAGGGTTTGATGGTAAAGTTGATGTGGTTTGGTACTTGAAGCTCACAGCTTTATGTTTGTTAAATTGCATTTTTGCTTGAAAGTAATGTAGAATAACTCAGTTTTCTGGTATCCCTTAAGATGACTATTTATATTAGGAGTTAATGTCTAAGCTGTACATTTTGGTCAGATTTCTTGTTTAAAGCTTACATATTCAGCTTTGATTGAACTGTTTTTTCATTCAACTGTGTTTTTCTTTTATGGTTACTTGGTTCGACGACAAAGTTTTGTTTAATGGTTATCTTTGTTCATAGTCTGATTAGTATAAATAACATTCAATTGGTGGCTTAAGAACTCATATTTCCTTATAGCTTTGTGGTAAGTTTGTGGTTTTGGTATCTAAAGTTAACATGTTTATGACTCATCAAATGTCATCTAGAATACCTGGAATTTCTGGAATCCAGTTACATAAATGTTCCTATTAGGATTTGACAGTTAACTTGGGTGTCTTTTATATTTCTTGCTTAAAGATCACATTTTAACTTGGAGTTTGCTCTATCCTATGCTTAAGGTTTGTTGTAAAGTTAGGTTAAAAAGTCATGTTTTTAGTTTTGTTTAAAGGCCAATAGGTTATAAATTTGAATCATGTCTTAATAACTGGTATTGTGTATCTTTTTATAATGGTTATAAATAACATTCAATTGGTGGCATAAATCAATTGGTGGCTTAAGGACTCATATTTCCTTATAGCTTTGTGGTAAGTTTGTGGTTTTGGTACCTAAAGTTCACATGTTTATTGTTGGGTTGTGGCCTTTTTCATTTGGAATTTTAGTCCCACATCGGCTAGGCCAAAGGAGTTATATCTCTAATATTAGCTATGCTATTTTAGAGATGCACATGTGGTGTGGAGGTGCACATGGGTGTGCCATGTGGGGTTATTTTTCTAATGGAAAAAGGCTAAATAAACAATTGAAAGCATTCATGCTTTTTTGCTCTTGAGAAATTTATTTCCATGGGAGCTAAGCCCCGTAGGAGCTTAGCGACTCGGGCTCATGGGCTCATGAGGCGTAATGTATCGTTTTGTTGGCGCACTTTGCACTTAGCACGTCAGCATCGCCACTAGGCGCATAGTAGCTTAAGTTGCGCTCGTTGCGCGAGCCACTTGCGCGGCCAGGCGCGCTGCCAGGATGCGCTGCAGCTTGCGCAGGCCAGGTTGCGCGGCAGGAGTGCTGCCAGGTTGCGCGGCCAGGAGCGCTGCCAGGTTGCGCGGCCAGGAGCGCTGCCAGGTTGTGCGGCCAGGTGCGCTGCCAGGTTGCACGGCCCAGGTTGCGCAGCTCAGGTTGCGCGACCAGGTGCGCGTCCAGTGGCGCAACCAGTTGCGCGCACAGGTGCGCGTCCAGTTGCGCAGGTGGCGCAGGTGGCTCAGTGCGCGTTCAGCGCGTGGTGTACCGGCGGCGGGTGCGTGAGGTGCTCAACTTGCTTCAGATCATGCCTGTGCATAATCTGAGCGGTTACTGCACGTTCGGAGTGGTTATTACCATGTCCCGAATGTTGTGCTAACCGGACAGTTGCTACTCGGGCATATAAAAGGTCTTTTTTCTCTCACAGGCAGGGATACACAGGCATATACAGAGAGTTACGAAAGTTTACAAGTGTTTCTTAACAAAGTAAACAGAAGTCTTGAGAGAGAAGAGAAGTGTTGCACCAGTATTGCTTTTGCACGAGAGTCCGTGTATGATCCGAGGAGTCAGAAGAGCAAGGAGTGTTCCAAAGTTTCTTCGACGAACTTGCTGGTTCCTGGAAGCTATTCGTGTGGGGCGAATATAGCTTTGAGCAACGGTGATCATTTATCCCAGCAGGATATTCATCCATCAATCGCCTGTCATCTTCTTCGCTGCTGTGGATTACGAATTTTTTTAGATTCTCGTAATCATATGCTGTTGTAACGAGATCTTCTTAGATCTTCGTTAAACTTGCGTAACCTTCCTAGGTGTTGCGTTGGAACATTGTTTTTACAATTGTTTCATCTTCTCAGTTTTCCATCGAAAAATTATGTCCCGGCACTAACAATCTCGAAGCTATATTGGTACGATGGAAACTTTATTGCTTCACTCCTCAATACCGACTTACGTAAGTTAGAAAAGTTTGATGGAGAGCATTATCAAGTCTGGAAGAGGAAGATTTATCTCACTCTTCAACTCAGAGACGTTGATCACGTGCTTCTTGAAGAGGAACCTACTGTTCCAGATGTTGGGTCTGCTGTCGCAATCACTGCGGCTATTAAACTTCATGCCAAGTGGAGAAGGGAGAATAGCATTTGCAGGCTGCTTATCCTGAATGCTATGGATGATTTCCTAGTAGAATCCTACAGTAAGAAGACTATTGCCAGAGACATATGGAAGTCTCTGGAGAAACTGTATGAAGAAGACAAAAACAGGAGCAAGATATTTGTGATTGAAAAATATCACAAATGGCTCTTTGAGGACGAGAAGTCCATGCTGTCGCAGGTGAAGGAATTCCTGAAGCTGTGACAGAAGCTGGAAGATGAGGCGATGCCCCTCCCTGACAAGTTTGTTGTTGGAGGGATTGTCTCGAAGCTCCCCGCTGGGTGGTAGTTCTATGCAAACATGCATAGGAAGAAGCTTGAGATCAGCCTTGAAGATCTTTTGCAGGAAATTTATGTTGAGGACTAGATACGGGCTCAACTGAAAGTGGACGCACTGGCAATTGGCTAACGCCAATCTGGTTCGTACAAAGAAACCAAGGGAAAAGCAGGCGGCTTCCCACAGCAAGAAGAAGGACCCTGACAATCTGAAAGTCAAAGAACTTCGTTCAAGCAAAAGAAGCCAAAGTCCCATTTGGCTTGTTTCAAGTGTGGCAAGAAGGGCTACTTTAAGAGTGAATGCAAAGCAAAGACCAAGCAATCAGAGCAAGGAGAGCCTAGCAAGGTATCTATGATCACTGACGTTGTTGCTATGATTGCGCAGGTTGATGCGGTAGGGACTGACTCTGACTGGTGGGTAGACACTGGAGCCACCTGCCATGTCTGCTCCAGCAAGGAGTGGTTCACCACCTACACACCTACTTCTGAAGTGGTTATGGTGGCGAACCAGGCACAAACTGAAGTGCTCGGGATTGGGACGGTGGTATTGAAGCTGACTTCTGGCAAGTCTCTGACGCTTCAAGGCGTGAAGCACGTACCTGCTATCGCCAAGAACCTGATCTCAGGAGGCCTACTCTGCAATGCAGGCCTCAGGATGGACATCAATGCTGGCCAGATGGTGATGTCTATTAAGGGAACACTATTTCGGAAAAGCTTTTATACCGAAGGAATGTTCAAATTCAACTTGTAAATCAGTCCAATGTAATTAATGCAATCACTCCTGCTTATACTTTTGAGTTATGGCATAATAGACTAGGACATGTTCATTATAAACGAATAAACAGAATGTCTAGTCTAGGGCTTATCTCCAAGTGTGGGGGTAAGGTAGAGAAATGTGAAGTTTGTGCTCAAACAAAGATCACAAGGAAACCCTTTCCTCGGGTTAATCGAAGTACAAATCTTCTGGAGTTGGTTCACTCCGATATCTGTGACTTCAAACAATTCTCTACAAAGGCCGGGATGAAGTATTTCATAACTTTCATCGATGACTTCTCAAAGTATGCATTCATCTACTTGCTGAAAGCTAAAGACGAAACATTCGAGAAGTTCAAGGAGTTCAGGGCCGAAGCTGAGCGGCAAACTGGACAACAACTCAAAAGAATAGAAGTGATCGAGGTGGGGAGTACAGGTCTCATGAATTCGCATCGTTCTGCAAAGAACATGGAATTGTCAATGAGACTACGGCTCCGTACTCTCCTCAATCAAACGGAGTAGCAGAGAGGAAGAACAGAACGTTAACAGAAATGATTAACTCAATGCTGTTGACTGCGGGTCTTCCTAAGTGCTACTGGGAGAAGCTGCATTGACGGCCACTTTTATTTTAAATAGAGTGTCTCATGCAACTTCAGACGTTACTCATCATGCACTCTGGTTCAAGGTCAGACCTAACTTGAATGTCATTCGAGTGTGGGGGTGTCTGGCATATGTCAAGCTTCCAGATCTGAAGATTCAGAAGCTTGGGACAAGGACTACTAAGACGATCTTCTTGGGGTATGCCGAGAAGAGTGATGCTCGGAGATTTTTTGATATTGAGTCAAATCATATCATTGAATCTTGCGACGCAGAATATTTTGAAGACAAATTTGCAAGGCACAAAATATTGTTCTTGCATATGTACCGAAGAACAATGAGGGTGCGCAGGAAACTGAAGTCTTCAATGAAGATGTGGTCCAAGAAGATGTTGAAACAACGATTGAACCAGAACAAGCTGAGCCGTCAGCTAAGCGTATGAGGAGGCCGAAGGACTTCGGAAGTGACTTTGTCACCTATCATGTGGAAGCAGATCCGTTTACCTATGATGAGGCGATGAAGACCAGAGACGCGATTTTCTGGAAGGAGGCGATTGACAATGAAATTGATTCCATCACCTCAAATAACACTTGGGTTTTGGTTGATCTTCCTGAAGGAGCAAAATCCATCGGACGCAAATGGATCTTCAAGAAGAAGATGAAAGCAGATGGAACTATTGACAAGTTCAAGGCTAGGTTGGTAGCCAAGGGATTTTCTCAGAAGCAGGGGATTGACTACTTTGACACGTATGTTCCAGTAGCCCGGATGACCACCATCAGAATGTTGATTGTTCTCGCAACAATACATAAGATGGTGATACATCAAATGGATGTGAAAACGGCTTTCCTAAATGGCGAGCTGACCGAAGAGATTTACATGCAACAGCTAGAGGAATTTGTCGTCAAGGGTCTTGAAGATAAAGTCTGCAAGTTGGTAAAATCTTTGTACGGTCTTAAACAGGCTCCCAAGATGTGGCATGAGAAATTTGACAAAGTTATAAGGTCAAATGACTACATGGTCAGCGAGATGGACAAGTGTGTTTACACGAAGTTCGCTGATGGAAGAGGTGTGATCGTTTGTCTGTACGTGGACGACATGCTTATCCTAGGTACGGATATGAGTTGTGTCACGGAGACAAAAATTCATCTCGAGCAAGTTCAGCATGAAGGACTTGGAGGAAGCTGATGTGATCTTAGGGATCAAGATCATCCGGACAGACACTGGATTAGCGCTGTTACAGTCTCATTATATTGAGAAAATGATCACTTGTTATGGGTATCGGGATCTTCCAGGGATCGATACGCCCTACATGTGTGATATGAAGCTGAAGCCTAATTCAGGGGAAAGCGTTAGGCAGCTGGAGTATGCAAGCGTAATCGGGAGTTTGATGTATGCTACTACTGTCACAAGGCCTGACATAGCGTTCGTCGTGGGAATGCTGAGTCGTTTCACGAGCAACCCAGGTGTTGAACACTGGAAAGCTGTGAAACGGGTTATGAGATATCTCAAGAAGACTCAGACATATGCACTGTACTACAGCGGAGATCCGCCGGTAGTGGAAGGTTTCAGTGATGCCAGCTGGTGCTCAGAGGTGGAGAGCGAGAGGTCCACATGTGGATACATTTTCACAATGGGTGGAGCTGCTATATCGTGGAAGTCGAAGAAGCAGACTTTGCTCTCGCGGTCATCCATGGAATCTGAGTTCTTTGCACTTGATACCGCAGCCGAGGAAGTAGAATGACTTCGGGAGCTCATGTATGATCTTTCAGTGGTTGGGACGCAAATACCGGCAATACCGATATACTGCGACAACCAGGCGACTGCTGCGGTGGCATTAAATGACCTCTTCAACGGAAAGAAGATGACTGCGGTTGAAGCACATGGCAGTACACGATCTTATCAAGAGAGGTGTTATTGCAGTGATTGATGTTCGGAGTCGGGAGAACCTGACGGATCCGTTCACCAAGGGTCTCAAGCGCCAGTTGGTTGACAACACAGCTTGTAAAATGGGCTTGAAGGCATTCTGATATTGTATTATTGTATTCCTACCATAAAGTTTTATGCTATTAGTTCAGAGAGAAATTTACTAGGCATCTAGCTTTTGGTTCAAGGGAGGACCACTAATCGGAAGAATATCAGGAACGGTGGGTACATGTTCTATTGGGCATGGAAAGGTTACGGACCTACAACCACTGTTGTCTATTGTTGTTTTCTCTGCGAAAAACGGATCCTGTGGGAAGGTTGGCTTAAATGTCTTAATGAGTTCTCAGGCAGAGTGAATGCTTGATGTGCTTTATAGGAAGCACGGTAGAACAGCACTACAAGGAGTGAAACTCCATGCTACTGTGGGGTGACTCCACCATGAGGTTCCCAGGCATGGGGTAATGCCTCGGCCTTGCTAGCCAAGTCACAGCGGCGTAGTACCGCAAATAGACAGTTAGCCTAATGCTGTATGTTAAAATAAAGAGGGGTGTAGTCAGCACTACAAAGAGAAGTTTCTCATGTTACAGTGGTACGACACCACGATGAGGTACCTGATTAGGGATAAAGTCTCGGTCTTGCAAGCCATGTCGTTGCGGCGTAACACTGCAAGGGAGCCTAAGGCTTCATGCTGGGTAGTTTGGCACTACAAAGAGGCGGTTGCCTCATGCTACAGTAGTATGACACTACGATGAGGTTCCCGGTACGGGGTAAGGCCTCGGCTTTAAGCCATATCATAGCGGCGTAGCACCGCAAGGAAAGCGCAAAGCGCTTCATGCCATGTCTCTTTAACAAAGAACTCACCTATAGTGTATGGACAGAGATCTCAGGCCGTCACTTGAGGGTAAACTGGTAGACGTCCAAAATTATACACTGAAACCAGGCTGGCACAGGGTCTTTAATGTGCAAGCCAGAAGCACATGTAACTACATTATGTGAGTGGGAATAATTTCAGCTATGATGCAGAATTCAAGACTTAGTCCATTCTTGTATTATAGTTTGTTGTTTGACCCATGCGAAAAGATTCAAGTCGTCAACGACATCTCTCCTAATGCATGATGGACAGTTACTGTGGGAAACACTTATACCCATATATAGAGATATGTGGTGGATTGTTGGATTTTGGCCTTTTTCATTTGGAATTTTAGTCCCACATCGGCTAGGCCAAAGGAGTTGTATCTCTATATATTAGCTATGCTATTTTAGAGATGTACATGTGGTGTGGAGGTGCACGTGGGTGTGCCATGTGGGGTTATTTTTCTAATGGAAAAAAGACTAAATAAACAATTGAAAGCATTCATGCTTTTTTGCTCTTGGGAAATTTATTTCCATGGGAGCTAAGCCCCGTAGGGGCTTAGTGACTCGGACTCGGGCTCGGGCTCATGGGCTCATGAGGCGTAATGTGGCGTTTTGTTGGCGCACTTTGCACTTAGCACGTCACATCGTCGCTAGGCGCATAGTGCGCTTAAGTTGCGCTCGTTGCGCGAACCACTTGCGTGGCCAGGCGCGCTGCCAGGATGCGCGGCCAGTTGCGCAGGCCAGGTTGCGCGGCCAGGAGCGCTGCCAGGTTGTGCGGGCAGTTGCGCAGGCCAGGTTGCGCGGCCAGGTGCGCTGCCAGGTTGCGCGGCCCAAGTTGCGCGGCCCAGGTGTGCGCCCAGTGGCGCAACCAGTTGCGCGCACAGGTGCGCGTCCAGTTGCGCAGGTGGCGCAAGTGGCTCAGTGTGCGTTCAGCGCGTGGTGTACAAGGCGCGCAGGGTGCGCGAGGTGCGCAACTTGCTTCAGATCGTGCCTGTGCATGATCTGAGCGGTTACTGCACGTTCGGAGTGGTTATTACCACGTTCCGAATATTGTGCTAACCGGACAGTTGCTACTCGGACTTATAAAATGTGTCTTCTCTCTCACAGGCAGAGATACACATCCATATACAGAGAGCTACGAAAGTTTACAAGTGTTTCTTAACACAAGTAAACAGAAGTCTTGAGAGAGAGGAGAAGTGTTGCACCAGCGTTGCTTTTGCACAGGAGTCCGTGTACGATCCGAGGAGTCAGAAGAGCAGGAGTGTTCCAAAATTCTCCGACGAACTTGCTGGTTCCTGGAAGCTATTCGTGTGGGGCGAATATAGCTTTGAGCAACGGTGATCATTCACCCCAGCAGGATATTCATCCATCAATCGCCTGTCATCTTCTTTGCTGCTGTGGATTACGAAATCTTTTTAGATTCTCGTAATATCATATGCTGCTGTAACGAGATCTTCTTAGATTTTCGTTAAACTTGCGTAACTTTCCTAGAAGTGTTGCGTTGGAACATTGTTTTTACAATTGTTTATCTTCTCAGTTTTCCATCGAAAAATTGTGCCCCGGCACTAACATTTATGACTCATCAAATGTGATCTAGAATACCTGGAATTTCTGGAATCCAGTTACATAAATGTTTCTATTAGGATTTGACGGTTAACTTGGGTATCTTTTTATATTTCTTGCTCAAGGATCACATTTTAACTTGGAGTTTGCTCTATCCTATGCTTAAAGTTTGTTGATAAAGTTAGGTTCAAAAGTCATGTTTTTAGTTTTGTTTAAAGGCCAATAGGTTATAAATTTGAATCAGTGGCTTAATAACTGGTATCGTGTTAGACTTTGATGACGTTGATGCCATTTGGTACTATAAGTTCATGTGTTACTTTCTTTCACATGTTTATAATGGCTGGATGTTGTGGAATCCACTCACATAACTGATTGTATTAGGACATGACATTTAATTTGTGCATCTTATTACTTTATTGTTTGAAGGTTGCATTTTTTAGCTTTGACTTTGTTGTTCTTTCACTGTGTTTATAGACTTTGATGACGTTGTTGCCATTTGGTACTATAAGTTCATGTCTTACTTTCTTTAACATGTTTATAATGGCTGGATGTTGTTGAATCCACTCACATAACTGATTGTATTAGGACATGACATTTAATTTGTGCATCTTATTACTTTATTGTTTGGAGGTTGCATTTTTTAGCTTCGACTTTCTTTGTTCTTTCACTGTGTTTATAGGCACCCTATTTATTAGTTTTAAAGTGGTGGTTTAAGTGGAGTTTGCTCATAAAGTTGGTGCTTTTTATCCCTCCTCCCTCACCCCAGTGTCTCTGCATCTTTCTTAGGTTTTAGATTGTTACTTTTTCCCAGTTCTCGATGACAGATTTGATACCTTTTGCTACTTGTTATATCTTTGGCTTTGAGTTTGCTTTTTTGTGCTTCTTGTGCCTCACTATGTATATTTTCTGCTTTGCTGATAGTAGTTTGTGGAAATAGAGAAGTGGAATGTCTAATTTGTGATGAAAACAAGTCACTCCGAGGATGTTTTTCTTTAGGAATCTTTGTCAGAACTTGATATCTGGTAAGGCCAAGTGATCTTGAGGATTACCACAAATATTGGATGGTTTCATCCACTGTTTATTCGACTAATAATTCCTAGTTATGGGCAACTCCACAGTGTAGCAAATACATGCACATCTGTATTTAAGCTCTGCCATTTCGTAGTATTTTTGAAGGAAAAGATGGTTATCATATATCTAGGCTTCCCAATCTTCATAGGAAACACTTACTAAGTATTATGATTGATAGGGAAAACTGCTGTATTTGATCGATATTGGGTGAGTATGGAGCCATAGCGGATACACAACAGATATAGAAATATAAAATGTTTCTATGTGTAATATGAAATAAAGAAAGTAATCTTTATTCTGGATGCTACTTTGGGTTGATTGCGGTAGAGCCAAATGAATTATGTTCCAACTTTTATCAAGATTATGATGAATAAAAAATTCATTCAATTTTCTGTTTAAACTGTTATACTTATGTTCTCCATTTCCATTTTTATTCATTTTTCTGGTTAAACTGTTATGCTTATGTTCTCCATTTCCATCTCATCTTCCCTCCTGCCAAAATGTTTTCTTAAGGTACACAGGTATCTCTGAGCAGGCTAGGCAGCCCAAATATTTGACAAGACCGTCAAGGTTTTGCCCAAGTCATGGTGGGGCGTCCTCAGCTAGGTGGGTGCCCATCAGTATTCTAGTTGATACTTGGATAGGCGGAGAGTGCTCAGAACAAGTTAGTGGGTCTACCTTTCATCTAGAAGTTATTGTGCATACCGTTATTTATTTCTCATATCCAATAGAAGTAATATAGAGCACATATATTCTTATTGTGTAAATCTCCTATGTTGGTTCTGTTAGAAGACTTACCAAGCTTTTTTATGTTGTTTCTCGTGGAAATAAAAAGGAAAAATTTGAGTGGCACCCCACATTTGTTACGCTTATTTAAGGTGCACCCCACATGATTACATTAATGCATAACACCCCCCACTTTGGACGGTTTCTGTCTAAAACTAACGGTCAACTCCGTTGACCCATTTTTTTGACGAAAATACCCCCCATCACCATCATCATCATCATCAACTCATCACCACCACCATCCACCATCATCACCGCCCCCCCTCCCGCTCCGCCCCCTAGCCCCCACCGCCGCGCGCTGCTGCCGCCGCGCGCTGCTGCTGCTGTCGCCGCCGTCGTGCGCTGCTGCTGCCGCCGCCGCCGCGCGCTGCCGCCGCCGCCGCGCGCTGCCGCCGCCGCCGCGCGCTGCTGCTGCCGCCGCCGCGCGCTGCTGCTAGGGGGCGGAGCGGGAGGGGGGGGCGGAGCGGGAGGGGGGACGGTGATGATGGTTGATGGTGGTGGTGGTGATGATGATGATGTTGGTGATGGTGGTGGTGGTGATGGCCGGGGGGGTGGAGGGGGGCGGTGCGGCGAGGTCGGGGAGGGGGTGGGGTAGAGCGGCGAGGTCGGGGAGGGAGGGGGGAGAGCGGCGACGCCGTGGAGGGGGCCGAGCACGGCGGGGCGCGGAGGACGGGCAGCCACGTGTGACGGGAAGGGGGACACAAAAGGAGACAAGGGCATTTTCGTCAAAAAAAAATTTGATCGTTAGTTTTAGACAGAAACCGTCCAAAGTGGGGGGTGTTATGCATTAATGTAATCATGTGGGGTGCACCTTAAATAAGCGTAACAAATGTGGGGTGCCACTCAAATTTTTCCAAATAAAAATCTTACTCCCAAAACACTAGCCATCCCATGTCTTCACATTTGTGTCTTAAGTTTCTCGTGCGCCTAATTATAGAAAGCAAACATGCTAGGATGCTTCAATTATAGTTTCATTTGGTACTGAATAGTGAATACGACATTTAACTTCTAATTTTTAACTAAAAGGGAAAATTTTAAGTACTTGAAGTTGATAAATCATATCCAATATCACTCTTGAAATGTAAGCTTCTGGAACAATTGAGCTGGTTTCAGAATTATTGGTGCGATCTTATAATTCAACAAGATGGCTTCATTAACATTTAACAACTTTTATTAGCATGCACTAAAATAGATAATTTGAGATGCTTTAACGAAGGAATAAGTCCCATCAATTTTCATAGTGTGGTATGAGAGCAATGGTCAAACTCCAATGGGATCTGATTATGGTATATGCAGTTGATTTGAAAGACTAGGCAATGTTATAGATATCTGTCGATATGTCTGTTTGAGGCCCAAACCGACATATATCAACCATATATATCGTATATATCGACCATATATATTGTATATATCGTTTTGAGAAAAAATAGGCGAACATATCGACCAAAATCCGATATATAGGTCGATATCTCCCGAGATATGAAAATATCAAATATCCCCCGATATATGAACAAATCAAATATTAGAGGTGAATAAGTGTTTTTGGGTCGAGTTAGTAGGTTTTTATATTGATACTATGTTATTAATATTACTAGTTTTTTTATTTGTACTTGTACTTTTATAATTGTTAGTTTACCATGTTATGTTGTTATATTATATATATATTTTTTAGTTAGTTACTTAGTTTTAACCTTTTAGGACATCTAGAAATTTGAATTTGATTGGACACAGGGCCGGCCTAGCGGATTGGGTTGCCCTAGCCAAAAATAATTTTGGTTGCCCTTAAACTTTATTAAAATAATAATACATTTTATCAATATTGTGTTATGATAAGCAAGACAAGCTAGATTTACCAATATCGTGTTCCAGTGAAGTATCATGTAATGCAAAAAAGCCTAATAGTGCTAAGATATCAGTGGAAGAAAATAATAAAAAAAATCTAGCATCTAACAACTCACTTGTCAAAAAATCGTAATATTTAAAAATGAAATACTTTATCACCAACCTCCATAATCTTTGTTCTTAACATCCAAGTATGAAGCAGGAAGAACCCACTTGACAGCTTAGACACTATGCATTCGAAAGCAAAGTAATGTTTTTTTTAGACTGAAAATATTGATTTCTTTGCTTCTTCCGAGTGCATGAGGACAGATAAAAGAAAGGTAAAAATTGGACTTTTGGCGATTTGGCGGAGAGGTGCGGCCGTCTGGGAATATAGAAATTGGAATAGGTTCAGGGCCGATGTGGATGAAGGATTTTTTTTTTTTTTTTGGGAGAAGGATTGTCCTAAGCCCCGGGGGGTTGCCCATGCCCGGGGGGTTGCCCAAGCCCAGCGGCTTGTCAGGCTCACCCCTGGGCCGGCTCTGTTTGGACACTTGGTATATGTAAAATATAAATATATTTATTGATATCTGATATTTCAATTATATTTTTGATATATCTATACGATATCCGACATCTCAAAACGCAAATTGATATGAACCCGATATCCGGTATCTCAAACATTGCTAGAAAGATGGATATGGTCATTGGAGAGAGAGAGTATAAAGGAGACGAGTCAATATGATAGAAGGTACTAGAGAAGATAAAAATTTCGTAGATGAACCACTAGCCTAGAGCAAGTAATAGTTATGGATTAGACAGAAATTCTTAAGTTCATTGGTACATTGGACCTTTTGGGAATTTGGAGCATTGGTGAATGAGTTGGATAAAGAAGATGAAATCAAGAGAGGTACGTCCACTTATTTAAATATTAACATACATTAAGTCTATAATTTTTGAACCAAGTAGAGTATATATGAGACTCATTTCTTTGTAATAACAGCATCCAAAAGATTTTCATTGTAGTCTATGTTTGCATTGACATGACTATGGAAAAGCAATATATGGACACAAAAAACCCGATTCAACATCCCCTAGTATATTAAGGAGTGTCCCTGTTGTGACGAGTGTGTGTGTCCGACACTGATATGATAGTGAATTTTGATTACCTGTGCTTAAGGGTGTGCTTAAGGGTGAGCAACGGTTTGGTCCGGTTTTGCAAAAATTGAAATAATCGAAAACCATATTTATCAAAACCGAAAATCGAACCGTTTTGTGAAAAAATGGGACAAAACCAAACCGAATTAAAATGATTCGGTTTTCGGTCGGTTCGGTTTTAAAACTAAAATTGCACATTTCTTCCATTAACATAACCATGACTTTAGCAAAAAAAGATGAAGCATCAAATGCATTTGTCATATAGAATAGAAAGAAAGAACATGTTGCATTTAGGAGAAAGAAGTGTGTTTTTTCTAGAGAGAGAACAAACAATAAGCAGAAGAAGCTGAAAGACTACTAGGTATATAAGGATTAATGAGGACAAGCTTTCCGGCCGCCGCCGATATGCCGTGGCACGTCGACCACAGCCTCGCGGGAAATATCTCGGCCGGCACGACGAATGTCGTCTCGTTGGGGCCAAAGTTGGCAAAGAAGAAGGTGAAGCCGTACATGAAGATAAAGCCAATGTGGTTTCCTGGGGTGGTCCAGTGGTTGTAAGGGAAGGCGATGCCAAGCATGATGATGGTCATCATGAAGAATCCCATCACTTGGATGGTGAACCGGCTGATAATGTCGATGAGAAACGCGGTGAACCAGTAACCCAGAATGGTTCCATACATAGCGATGAGGGTCTGAGCACTGGAGTTCTTGAAGACCTCCTCGAGGGCGTTTATGGTGGCGGCCTTGGGGATCCATCCGATGGCTGAGAAGATGTCTTTCTGGAAGAGGTTCTGGTTGTAGAATGCTATGTTGAGGAAGAACCAGGTGGTGGTGGTATCGAGCAAATGGAGGATGACATGGAGGGGAGCAGCACTGCTCTTTCGAGAGAGTCGTTGCGGCTGAAACAAATAGAGGAGAGAGAATGGTAGGTTAGGGTTAGGGGTTTTGAGTATATGTTTTTTGGGTATATATATATATATATATATATATATATATATATATATATTCGGGTTGGGTCAGGAATCAAATCTTAAACCCGTAACCTGAACCGTTAACCGATTTTCATATATAAAAAAACGAATTTCGACCCGTATTTCCTAAAACCGACCAGAACCGTTATTTTGGGTCGGGCCAGGTCGGTTTTCGGTACTAAAACCGTTTTTTGCTCATCCCTACCCGTGCTTCCTAGATTCTAGCGCACATGGAAAAACACGGAAAGACGTGGAAACAAAATGTGTGATCTTTATGAAAAACATTATTAAACCCTAAAATGTAACAGATAGAAATTATTGAATCTTCATTTAAGTAGCTACGAAAAGTTATCCAAGCTACATCCAAAGCATGGATTATGAAGAAACTATTGAGTTTATTATCAAGCAGAATTGCGTATGTCGTCAAATTCTGTTCTCTTGTTCTTGTTGTTGAGAATTTTATTGGTTCTATGCGGGTTTCATTTTGAATAAACCTTACCTTTGTTTAACTCGATGCCATCCATACCAAGGACATCTTATATTAAGCAATTGATCCTTAAAGATATAAATTGGATCAAATTTACACACTGATATAAGTTCTCTTGGAGTCGAATGGAATCCTTATAAAAATCCAAAGCATGTGTAGATGATTAAATCTTTATCGGAACTAAATAGAGATTAGTGAACTTCCCATTTTCTCTACGATTGATGTTGATAAGTTCGTTGAAATTCGCTTCAGGTTGTTGCTTCTGCTTTTCTTACGATGACATTCCTCTCTCACACCCTCTTTTTTCCACTCTTACTCTCTCGGAACCATCACAATGTCTTGCAATACAATCTCTTAATATGCCATTTTTATAAGCCCCCTTCAATATTATAATTTATAAGATCCCAGTTCACTCTTTTATTGAAGGTAACCTAGAGTGCATTCAAATACAACCACATGATCTGAATCTAACTTCTTATCCGATCCCATGATCGCTCCTTTTGTTTGGTGTTATCATTGCGTATCCATATACGATTATGACCTTATTTGCTACAACCACCATTTGGAAATGTTGATCTATACCCAGATAATACCCATTTTCGTTTGTCTACACTATGATAATTATAACTTACCTATATATTTAGCTCTATTAGATTATAATTTATGGGTTTTGCGAGCAAGTAGCGTAAGGGCACTTGTTAAGACCCCATTAATGCTGCCTTTTTTGTTGGTAATGGCACTCTCTTATGAATTATATATTTAGTCTTATCTGCATGCTTCTTTAAAAAGTATGCATTAAATTTGTTTTACTAGAATTGTTATTATGCAAATGTTCAATTCAAAGGAATGTCACTCATGAATGTAATCCTTATAAATTTAGTTTATTGACCTAATTTGATTTTTGTTTGGTTAGACAATTATAGTTAATTTTCAACTATAACACTCGTAGGCTAGGAAGCATGTACTCTCCGAAAGTTTGGGTCGTGTCTGACACATATTTGGCACAACTCAGACACTCCAAAATACACTAGGGCACCAAAATATGTGTTGTAGTCGTGTCTCCATTACCATGTCCTGTTGTATTCATGTCCTTGCAACATAGCTCATAGGATACAAGAGATGTATTGTATTTGAACTTTTAGAGCACAAAAGACTTTTGAGGTAAATTTTCATAGTGTTGAGCAATTAGGAAAGCTATAACATCTGGTGCTACCATAAAATATTCAATATTTGCTGAAAATGCAATGGAGATTCTGTAAAAATTTTAACTTTTGATGCAAGAGAAGTAAACTATTCTAAAGTTGTGTAAATACTTCTCTTAGGAATTGACATACTGTCATTTTTGTTGAAATTATATGTATAATTTTGTTTTAGTGTGCAATATTTCTAGGACTTCAGGAAAAATGTCTATTTTAGTGAGAAGCATATATGTAAGGATGTCTTGGGTAGTAAAGTAATTACTGTTTTTTTCGTGATAGATGCTAATTAGGTGGAAAGAGAACATTTATTGGCGTTTCAAGTTGCCAATGTTACAAAAGCGAGAACTATAGGGTGTATGAGTGCCTATTATTTTGATTATCAATTATCAACAATTATGCATCCTAAATATTTAAGGATCCATAATTTGGCAAATTAGCTACTAAGAGAGTTAGGCAAATTCCCCGAATATTCACATAGCTTATTACACTGACTTCTCAAAAATATGGAGAACAAAGAGTTATCTAGATAGTTTGTATCCAAAGCTCGCTCTCATCCTCCTATAGTCTCATTTTTAGTAATTGTCAAGGTTTAAGGTGCCCTTTGTGTAGTAGTAGTAGTAGGCGTTTGCATGCAAAAGAAGAGTTGTCTTAGGGGGAAGTTTGTCACATATGATACTAATTTTAAATATATTATTCTTGTGACTTCTCTTTGTAGGTCTTTTATATTCATAATCTGTAGTGTGTGCGTACACAGACAGGTGTCTGTATTTGTGTTATGACCTTTGAAGCCCAACTGAATCCTCTTTCTGTTTTGGTCATTGTAGAAGTTGGTAAAAGTTAGAAAAAATTCATAATAATGTAAACATGGTTTAGTAGAGCTTATTTGTAGTAAAATCAAACTCATTGAAGATGAACTCTGGAAATATAAACATTGGAAAATTGAGGGATAGTAGTTCTTTCTTTGAAGGTTGGTTTTGTTGCAATATACCTTTGGATCTAGAGGTGGGGTAGAGCAGGGTTTAAGTAACTGGTACATATGTAATTTTCTGAATCAAGGATTTAAGAAAATGGCTGAGGAAGGAGTAATCAGTGGAAGCAGCTGGATTTATGGTGGCTGGTGTTGTAGTGTTGAAGAAATTGGAAGAAAAACCAAATGATTCCTTCACATATATACAAAGACCTGGGATTTGCTCAGATGGCTTCTAGTTTGTGGCTGTACTTGGTTGAATTTCTGATTATTGGGAGAAAAGAGAGGGAGAGGCAGCGAGGAAGGGAAGAAGGGAGGGTTAGTGGGACCTCCACAATAATTCAGTCGGGATTTTAAGGGCAGCCAATAATTACAAATGGGTGTGAACGCAGGGTGGTTAGTTTGCAGTATCGGCCGGTAACGATCCGATATGGCCAATACCGATATGGTTTGGCATGTCCCAATCCGATATACCGATACTCACCGATAACGACAATAGGGGTCTCTTTTTCCGTCATTTTGGTGAAAAAAATTGAATGAAAATGACCAATGAGCAAGGGTGTAAAAGCATTATGAGATTGTAAAAACATGTGAAAGAAAAAACTTATCTATTATTTAATTCCAAAATTACTAAGAAACAACAGAAAATACTTAAAATTATGCCTAAATATATAAAATATTTTTTTCTAAAATTTTAATAATTATTTGCTTTCCAATATGAATAATATATGAAAGTGTACTCATCCATAAATATACTGCGAACCTTGGGTTAAACTTCACAGTAAATCGCTCTGGACTTTAAGGGCAGCTAATAATTACTATCAATACTGTTCCGAGAAAGTGCCAACTTAGCAACTATGGGCTATTAGTTGATTGGCCTGTATAATCTTATATGGTTAGTGATTTAAACTGTATAGTGTATGCAACCAAAGACAACTCTAGACAACTGGTGAAATCCTTTTCATGGTTTCATGTTTCACATTCAGGTAAAGGAGAACCTCATGTTGTGTATGTTATTCCTGAAAACCTTTTAATGTGAATCTGGACTGTCTAATTAATGCTGGATATACTCGGCATCAGAAACTAGTTCCAGTAGATGGTGAACTGTACCATAATGTTTGTTAGAGATCCTTCTTACCTTTTAGGGACCTTACGAGGTCTTACATGGGTGTTATTTTGACACTGCCACTGGTGGGCAAAGTATCTACCCATCTTTTTTTCCTTTATTTTTTTTTTTGTTACTGTGCTGAATAATGCTTTTTGATGCTTATTACTATGTCTCTAAAACCCCCTTCTGCCGTGTGTATTGTTGAATTGAGGTCTTGTTTCGTGGTTCGCAGAAAGGAGAGGAAATCAATTTTTTGTTCTTTCCTTTCTTTGGAAAATTGTAATTCCTATCAGAAAAAATTTCCTGGGGTTTGAAAAGGCCAGAAAATTGGGAGGGAAAGTGAATCATTCGGGTGGAAAAATGAATCCTTGGGGTGGGTAATAAAGTGAATCCTTGGGATGGGTGGGGGGAGCCATTTTCTCCTATATTCTTTTTCTGCTCCTTTTTTTGGGTATCTAAGCACATAAAATGAATGACTTTTCTTTTCCAAGACTGATTCTGCAAGCAAATCTGTAAAGCACAAGTGCAAGAAGTTTCAGAGTGACTGAATTTTAATCCTGCTGCTGAGTGGTGGTTTAAGATGAAAATAGAGAAGGGGCCATCTGATCGAAGTTAGAGTAGCATTACTGTAAGATGGGAGTTCTAACATGGAACATTGATCACCTGTGGTCTGTGGATGTGGAAGATGCTTTAGAGAATTTTAGGGTAAGAGGCAGTATTGAGGTATAATATATTTCTGTTAATTCCAATGTTCATTGTTCTCTCTTTTTTATGTCTCAGACGTTGAACGTAGGCTTGGGATGGAGCATTGTACGACTCTGTGTGTGTGTGTGTGATATTTTATCCGTATGTCCTTTGTTTGATCATTTACTATTTTTTTATTATTGAGTTGTTTTGCTGCTTGTACTTAAAAATTGTGATGTCCATCTTTGATAGCTGCTTTTGGATACTCAGTGTGTGCTGATATCGTGGCTTAAATGCTTTTTGGTTGCGAAAATATGTCAACCACAAGATTTTTCTTTATATAGAGACACCTTTGTGTAGCCTATCACGTAAGAGGTTATTTGAAGAAGTTTCTGTAATACTCTTGGGTTGCATGCACTTCTTGAAAAAATCGTTTGGATGTTTCTCTTGGATATTCTTTAGAAGCTTTCTAGAATTTTTTTTTTTTTTTTGCATTTTGTATTTTGCATTTTAGGAACTTCTTGAGAATTTCTCACATATCTGGCGGGCTAGATATTTTGTTGGTGGTAAAATTTTTTCATAAGTGCACTATAAATATCTATTTTTTAGATAGTTCCAACTGCTATATTTATGACACATGACATTATGTTGGCCATTCATGTAAAAGCCAAGGGATCATATAAATGGGACGAAGAGGACTCATTTTTATCTCACTACCTAAAAATTGTACTCTTTTCTAATATATTGGAAGTTATGAACTATTCAATCTCTTTTATGTTCCACATTTTTTCATTTTTTGTCTTAGCGATCTAGCCAAGTTTTAGGAAAAATGACTTGCACGGATCTTCCAAGGAGGAAGTTTTTGAAGTTCGTGCACCGCACGGAACAAGGTGTAGGTAAAAAACTACGTTCTTGATAAGTAGGTATCAAAGCGAAGGTCGGTCGGTACAGTGTCGACATTCGAGAACATTCAGGAGAGGCTAACGTCGTTTAAGGAGAAATAGCAAAACCAACAAGAGGAGCAAGAGCAATGAACTTATGGTGTAACGTATCTTTGGTACGTCCCGAGATCTTGGAGGGGGGTTTGATGGACATCGGGATACGAATGGGCTCTATGAAACAAAGCAACATGAGGCTAGAAGAGTCATATAAATGCTTGGAGTGTGACGTCGTTTCATCCGTGACAATATTCTGGGAGCAAATTCAAGAGCTCCAATTCTTATTTGAGGAGGAACGCAAGGCATAACAAGCGTAGATTGAAGACTTGCATATGGAGGTCCAAGGATACGAGGACATGAACTTATTTGAGAGTTACGGAAAACTCAATACCAAACTTGTCATTTTTGAGAAGGCTATTCCGAGTGATAGATCTTCCAGTAGGGAGGTATTAAGAAGGAAGTTCCCTGAGCCGAAATCCTTCAGCGGGATATGAGATACCAAAGAGATGGAGAAGAACTTGTGGAACGTGGAATGATACTTCAAGGCGTCGAGGACAAGCTCGAGAGAGTAAACACATTGTTGCTCTACTTTACGGAAGATGCCATGTTGTGGTGGTAGAATCGACGTTGAGATGGAGAAGGGTCTCTTCTCAATCGAGACTTTAAAGGATCTCAGAAGGATATCAAGTCTCAGTTCTATCCGAAGAAGGCAGAGTTCGTGGCATGGCGAAGCTTGCAGCAACTCAAGTACACTTGGTTGATCAAGAGTACATTGCAAAGTTCACATTTGATGCTCACGTTATCTAGCATGGGTGAGGAGTATCGCCTATTCTTCTTCCTTAATGGATGTCAATTGCGAAGGCTCAAGAATTGCAAAGACAAATGATGCAAGACTTGAATGTCGTGGTGGCAGAGTCCAATAGTCTCATTAAGTACAAGTGGAATGACAACAAAGTCAAGTCCAAGTCGAAGACTACTAAGTAGAATGGTGGGGTAGAGAATATCTCTTCTAAGGCGGTCTTTCTGAGGTGAAGAAGCGAGAGGTCCCAAGTCAAACTTACAGTTTCATGTTGTTGTCACCCTCACTTTTTCCAGTTAGGGGTAAAATGGTAATTTTTCATTTTATAATATTTTTTGGGAATTTTATTTCATGAATATTATTATTTAATTATTATAGGAGTCGGGTTCGAATTTCATCGCATTCCGAGTTAATTCGGGACCCCGGTGAATTTCGACTTGAGCCGTAATTAGCATGTTAGCTAACCATGGCCCACCACACTAAACTTTAGGGTTTAGGAGTTTGGACTAGTCCCCCATGAGTAATTTAGTTTAATTATGATTTTTATTTATTTTTAGCAACTTCCTAAACCTATTTTGGATTTAATTAAGCATTAGGCTTAGGGAGGGGCAAACTTGTAAATACAAGTGCCCCTACCCATGCCCCCTTTGGCCGGCCATGTAGGTTCACCCCCCCCCTCTTTCTTCTCCACTAAGCAACTCTCTCTCTCTCTCTCTCTCTCTCTCTCTCTTTCAAATTCAATTCCTTTCAAGTCTTTCTTCCTCCAACCAACCTAATCTAGGTATGCTTTTAATTTCCAATTTATTACTCATTTGCATTCATCTCCCTCACAATAAATGGAGAGGAGCTCATTCTCCACCATTTGCCCACAAATTTGTAGGATTTTCCTAGAAAAATAGGTTAAGAATTTATTAGGGTTTAATCCTTTTGAGAGTGGTATATATATATATATATATATATATATATATATATATATATATATATATATATATATATATATATATATATATATAAAATATAATATAATGGCCGATCGGGAGAAAGCCGCGTGCGACCTAGGGCATCATCGCGGGAGTCCCCCGCGGCCGCCGGACCCCCTGGCCGGCGGCGGGAGGGGTTCGGCCCAGCCGGGCGACCTCCCCCCCGGCGGTGGGGGGGGGGGGGGGGGAGCAGCCTCGGGGGGGTCAGGCGGACCCCCTAGCGCCGGCGGGAGCAGCAGCTCCTCCCCAGGCGCGCCGAGGGGGAGGAGGAGGCACTTGGGGGGGGGGGGGGGGGGGGGAGGGGGGGGGGGGCGGGCGGCCCCTACGGGGGTGGTGGCGACCCCACACGGAGGAGGGCGTGGATTGGGCGGTACGGGGAGGGTCTGGGGCTTTTCGGGAAGGGATTCGAGTCCCATAAATCCGAATTTTGAATTCGGAGCGGGGTCCGGATCCACGGGGAGTCAAACGGAGGAAGGTGGATGGACGACGGTTACGCGTCGTCGGGTGGCGAAGACCGTAGGGAGGATGGGGGTTGGACAGGGCCAGGGTAGGGTTCGGCAGCCTGTGAGACGCCAGATCGGGACAGGGACTCGGCCTAGCCGGGGTCCGCAGGTGCCTGCTGGGGGACCGGTGGGTTGGAGGCCTAAGGCGACTGTGGCAGACAAAGGGAAGAGTAAGATGGTGGATGTGGAGGCTCAGGGATCAGGGACTGGCCGGCCAGTCACTAACCCTCGGCCTGCTGGACGGTCCTGGGCCGAGATCTGCAAACCGGTGGGACAGAAATCTCCCTCCTCGATGGTGTACGTTCCGCCGATCAAGGTTGGGAACGGTTACCGGGCGGTGTTTCCTGCGGAGGAGATCCAGCAGGTGACTACTTACTGGGAAAATACTCTCGTCCTGTATGTCTTGGGCAACAAGCCCTTCTACGGGCAGATCCGGGGCTATGCTGCGCGGGTTTGGAAGCCTAAGGGGAGTATGGAGTTCTTTTCTCGAGAAAACGGCTTCTATTATGTGAAGTTCGGTTTGGCGGAGGATGTCGCTAGGATCCTCCAAGGCGGCCCCTGGACTTTTGACGGCCGCCTGATCATTCTCAAGGAGTGGACCCCAGACCTGCGATGCGAGAGAGAAGTTCTGAATGCCATCCCTGTATGGATCCGATTCCCCGAGCTCCCGGTAGGGTTTTGGAGTATCCCCCTGTTGATGCGCCTTGCTAGCCTGGTGGGTACCCCGATTAAGGCGGATGATGCTACCACTTTCCGGACGAGGTTGATGTACGCGAGGATATTTGTGGAGATTCGGGCAGGGGGGGAGCTCCCGAAGATGGTAGAGTTTGAGCTCCCTTCTGGGGAGGTGCTCACCCAGAAGGTGGAGTATGAATGGGTTCCGCCTACCTGTTCCCGCTGTTCTTGCTTTGGACATCTGGCCAGCGCTTGCTTAGAGGCTGGCCCCCCGATGGAGACACGTACCTCGCCGAGTGTCGTTCCCGAAGCTCCATGTGATACGGATTACAGAGGTGGTAGCGGAGAGGTGACTATGGGGGAGGAGGTTGATAATCAGGGGAGTGATGTGGGGTTGAGCCTCGTTGTTTCCACTGCGGGGGGGGGGGGGGGGGGGGGGGGGGGGGTGGTCTCCACTGGTCAGAAGCAGAGTAGTATGGTTACCAGAAGCATGGCAGCTACGGAGCATGAGACACGAGGGGAGGGAGGTTCGGCTGGAGGGCAGGTCTATTGCAGGAAGAGGCGTGCGGTCGGACTGCTTCGGGATGGCCCCTCCATGATGGAGGGAGGTACTACAGATAGAGATGAGGTAGTATGTGTTGACAATCCTGCCTGGGCGTTGGTGGTATCTCCGGTCGTTCCTCCTCAGATGGGCCCGACTGATATGATAGAGGATCCTTTAGCGACGGATGCGGCTCCTTCCCCAGGTGCTGTTCCGGGAGTTTTCCAGGGGACCCCTCCTCTCATTAATTAATGGCCATTATCGCCTGGAATGTGAGGGGGGCGTGTTCGATTGGGAGGTGGAGAGAGATTTGTGGGGTGCTCCACAGAGAGAAGTGTGACATTTCTGTTATTTTAGAATCCAAAATCAAAGGGGAAAAGACCCTTTCTCGGCGTACTCCTTCTCATTGGGCCCAGCTGCATAATCTGGCCCTGTGTGACATGGCCAGGATTTGGGTTCGTTGGAACTCGACATGTTGGGATGGTGACTTGATCTTAATGACGGAGCAGTTGATCGCCATCTCCTTCGTGAACAAGGGTGGCTTCCGGTTCTTACTGGGGGCGGTTTACGGTCACAATGATAGAAGGAGAAGGGAGTCTCTTTGGAGGGACATCTCAGGGGTGTCAGAAGCTGCTGAGTCGTCATGTCTTCCTTTGCTTCTGGTCGGGGACTTCAACGCTCTTCTGCATCAGGGGGAGAAGCTGGGTGGGCGGCCGGTCCCTGATTCTATCCTCTATGATTTTCAGAGATGCCTCCTGCTTGCGGGGCTGAGGGAGCTGTCTCGATCAGGCTTCATCTGGACTTGGCACAACAAAGCAATTCTCAACAGGGTTGCTTGTCAACTTGATCGGGCTTTGGGCAACGGGGAGTGGTTTCGTCACTTCCCCAATTCTTCGGCGGAGGGTCTGGCAGCTGGGACGAGTGATCACTCCCCCATCAGAGTTGGTTTATCTGCCCGTTCTCTGGGGAAGTCTCGTCCGTTTAGGTATAACAACAGCTGGTATCTTTCGGACGGCTACCTGGAGGCAGTCGCAGAGGGTTTGTCTAGTGGTCAGGAGGGGACGGCTCAATTCCGATTGGTGCGTCGTCTCAAAGCCACGAAGAGGGCTCTCAGGAGTTGGGTGCAGGGGTTGCCCAAGACTACGCTCGAAGATAAGGAGGCTGAGTTGAGATCGGTTCAACAGGATATGCAAACTGACATGCTTAATGGAGATCTGGCGGCTAGAGAGAAGGAGCTGATCGGCGAAGTCAACATCCTGAGGCTGCAGAAGGAAATTAGCTCGGCCCAGCGAGCTAAATGTTCCTGGCTAAAGGACGGGGACCGGTGTTCAAAGTTCTTCTATGACGTTATCCGGACCAGACAGAACCGGAATCGCATTTCCCAGCTTCTTGATGCGGATGGTACTCTAGTGGGGACGCCGGCTGAGATTCAGGGCGAGGCTGTCAGGTACTACACCGATTTATATTTTCAGACTGACTATCTGTCCGTATTCCCAGAGATTGTTACGAAGCGCTTGGTGACTCCATTCGGGAACAGCATCCTTCTTGCCCCTGTTACTTTGGAGGAGGTGGAGTCCATTGTCAAGGGGGCGGACCCCAACAAGGCCCCTGGACCAGATGGCTTCAGCAGTGGGTTCTTCAAACGCCATTGGGATACTCTGAAGATGCAGGTTCTGGAAGTGGTTCAGGAGTTCTTCACTAAAGGGAAGCTGTTGAAGGAGCTGAATCACACTTTCCTGACCTTGGTGCCTAAGAAGGAGGGTGCTACTGCTCTGTCTGATTTCAGACCTATTGCTTGTTGTAATTATCTTTACAAGATAATTACGCATCTTATGTGCCGGCGGATGGAGCGTATCATGCAGGGCTTGATATCCCCTAACCAGGCTGCGTTCATCAAGGGGAGGTCGATTGCAGAGCATAGCCTCCTTGCACATGAGATGGTAAGGGGATTCAGCAGACCGGGTGGGGAGAAAGCTTGTGTGAAATTGGACCTGAGGAAGGCGTATGACATGGTCAATCGTGACTTTCTTTGCCATCTGATGTCTGCCATGGGTTTCGCGGATCACTGGGTTGCGATGGTCAGGGAGTGCATCTCGACCCCTACATTTTCTGTCCTCATCCAGGGCGTTCCCTACGGTTATTTCCAGAGCAACCGTGGGCTAAGGCATGGTGACCCACTGTCCCCTTACCTTTTCACGATTGTGATGGAATACTTCACCTGTCTGATGGACCTGGCAGTTCACCATGGTCGGCTGGTACCTTTGTTTCGGAGGATGGACCCGCCGGTTACGCACCTTATTTATGCTGATGATCTACTGGTCTTCATCCAGCCTTCGATGAGGGGGTTGCAGACGCTTGCGGGTATTATGGAAGATCTTAAGTCCTTCTCGGGTCTCCAACTGAACAGGGATAAGAGCCGGGTATACTTCAGTTCCCGATGTACCCAGAAGGAGGAGCGGGCTGAGGCCCTGGGTATTGCGAGAAGTGAGCTCCCGGTGCGGTATTTAGGTGTACCCCTCACCGTCAATTATGCACGTGATCAGGATTGCCAGGGCCTGGTTGAGTATGTCCAGAGGAGAGTAGAAGGCTGGCAAGCCGCCGGTCTGTCTTTTGGCGGACGCATAGAGCTGATCAGATCGGTGGTCTCGGCCGTGGCACACTTTTGGCTCCAGTCCATCCTACTTCCGGTGGCTACTATTCGGCGAGTGGAGCGTCTTTGTGCTGATTTCCTTTGGAGGGGGGTTATGCATGCGGTCTCGTGGGAGCAGCTTTGTCGTCCCAGAAAGGAGGGTGGTGTGGGACTCAGGCCGTTGCTGGAGATCAGGGAGGCCTCGGCGCTAAAGCTGGCCTGGAGTTTTATTAGCAGGGGGTCTCTGTGGGCGGACTGGATGCACAGCAGATATGTGAAGCAGGGCAACTTTTGGACGTGTGCCCCTGATAACAATCATTCTGTCACGTTCAAGACTGTCCTGAGACATAGGGTTGTGCTCAAGACTGCGATCCGGAGGGTCATGCGGGATGGGTCGGACACGGATCTCTGGAGGGACCCATGGATTGATAGACGGTCCTTGCTAGACATCAGGGGCTCCGCGACTCACAGGGAGGACAGGCGTGGTCTGAAGTGCAGCCGGATATTACGAGATGGAGTGTGGAGGCCGGAATCTTATCGGTACACTGAGGAGCTGGGAGGGATCATTATGTCTACTGTCATTGATCCGGCGTTGCCTGCAGATCGATGGATATGGGAGCCGCCTGGAGCATCTTTGGGATCGGGGGAGTTCCAGTTCCGTAGTTGCTACAATCTTATCCGGCACACTTTCCTCTGAGTCCTGATTATGAGTTCGTCTGGTGTAAGGGACTGACCAGGAAGATGCAGCTGTGTGTCTATAAGCTACTTCTGGGTCGCCTCTTAACGAGGGACCGCCTGAGTTCTTTTGGAGTGGCTGTGCCGGATCCCATATGTGTGCTCTGTTCCTCTGCGCCTGAGTCTATTAGACATCTATTTTTCGAGTGCGATGTGACATGGCATATTTGGTCGGAGCAGAGCCGGGTATTGGGAGTGTGTGCCTCTGGTAGAAACATTGGGGACATCATCCCGGTGATACGAGGTGGCAGGGGTCGAGGGCAGGACTGGTTCCGCACGGCTAGAATTCGTTTGGCGGCTTCGGTTTGGCATGTTTGGCGGGAGCGAAACCGCCGTATCTTTGAGGGACTAGTCACTCCTCCGGTTGGCATTCTTCATAATATTGATTTTGATGTTAATGCTATGGAGTTTGTATGAGAGATGAGTGGGAGTCCCACTCTGAATGTATGTTGTATGAGTATGACTTTTCATTTGGAATAAAATTTACCTTTTTCCAAAAAAAAAAAAAAAATATATATATATATATATATATATATAATATATATATATATATATATATATATATATATATATATATATATATATATATATATATATATATACATGTGTATTTATGTGTGTGTATATATTGATATGAATTTAGTGTCATGAGGATGGTGGTGTTGTGAGAGTGGCATGGGTGTCATGAGATTGGTGAGAGTGTGTGTGTGTTTGTGTTGTGTGAGGGTGTGTGTGTGTTTGTATTATATATATATATATATATATATATATATATATATATATATATATATATATATATATAGTTATGAATGTGTATATGTATATATAGATATGAGTGTGTATTTATATATGTATATGGATATGGGTGTGTATGTATGTATATATAGATGTGTGAGTGTTGTGTGTATATATTCATAGATATATATAATAGATGGTTAGATAGATATATATATACCTATAGATATATATATATATATATATATATATATATATATATATATATATATATATATATATATAAGGAGATGAGAAGAAGAAGAAGAAACAACCACAGCAGCAGCATTAGCTGCAGTAACAGCAGCAGCTGCTGCCAGGTTCAACCCCCCCCCCCTCTTGTTGCCTTGTTCACCTATTAACCCCCCCTTTATTTATTTTTATATATATATATATATATATATATATATATATATATATATATATATATATATATATATATATGTTGGTAGATAGTAAAATTAGAAGAGAATAGGAGAAGAAGATTAAGGAAAAGAATAAGAAGAAGTTAGAAGGAAAGAATTAGAAGAAGTTAGAAGAATAGGAAGAAAAGAGGGAAATAGGAAATAGAGGGGATCGAGTTAGAGGGCGAAACGGAGCTCGGAGTATCGGAATGAGTTGAAACTTGGCGTGGGGCAAGAATACGTGAATTAGATTTTGCGGGTAGGCTCCTGAGTGGAAATCGGGGTTGAAGGGCGCCGGTATCGCGCCGTACCATTGCGTATCTTGAAATATTCAAGATATCGGCAATGGGCCGTATCGTGGACTAGATGTCCACTTTACTTAGGTATCTTGGTAGGTAATATATGTATAGGCTAGTATCTTACTACCCTAGGGAGCTCGGGTCAAAATACCAAGCATAGGTAGGCTAACTTGATAATTGTCTAAGCTAGAATTTTACCCTTTTTAAGGGCAAAATAGGATATTGGCCTACGGCCAAGATTTGAGTTTCGAAGTCCAAGATGGACTTGGATATGGGCTGTAGAGGTTGGTAATAGTTAGAAATAGTCGCCTAGACCTAGTCTTGACCTCGGTTGACCCAGAGTTGACTTTTTACCCAAAAGTCAATCGTGAGTCAACATTTTGTCTAGATTTGACCAAATTCAAACTAGAGTTGACCAGTTGACCAAAAGTCAATTGTTGGTCAACATTTGACCAGTTTGACCTAGAGTTGACCAGAGTTGACCAGGGTTGACCAGTTGACCAAAAGTCAACTGTAGGCCAACTCTTGACCCCGTTTGACTTTCTTCGACTTGTTTTGACCTGTGATGACTGGTATGACCTAGGATTGACTTGGTCTGAGTTAGATTGACTTGATATAACTTGATTTGACCTAGATTGACTTGACATGACTTAGTGTGACTCAGTGAGACCTAGTTTGACCTAGATTGCATATCATTCATTGCGAATCATTCTTAAACTTGTTTAAACCTAAATTAACATACAGTATCTCATATTTAGGTTCCTGATTTCCGCTCTGAGCATTGATATACCCTACAGCTCAGGACAGCAGGCGAGTACATTCACTGATAGTTTTCATTGTCTTGATATTTGCTATATCCGATTCAGTCGTAGTGTCTTACTTGATTCTCAGACACGATAGTTCACGGACTAGTATTGTTGGATTCCTGTCATGAGATGTCATTCCTGGATTTCTTGGAATACTTGTACTTGCTCGGTCTTGATTCTTGTACTTGTATTGATGCCGATTCCTGAAGAGGACTTGCTCCCCTCTTAGGGAATCCCGCATCATGACGTGCTATATCCGGATCCGTATACTATTCGGGGAATGGGAAATATTATAGATAGTGTGATCAATGTCCACCTTGAGTTACTACTTGTATCATAGCTATACCCTCACCTCACGATGGGTATAGCCTGACCTGTGCTACTACTTGCTCCATAGCTTACCATCCCGGCCGGACCGAGTCCACGCACTTGTAGCCGGTCGGATGGAAGCCTGATTCTTGACCCATACCGATCACATTAGGCTATAATGTTCGAGGCACATTTTATATTTACTTTTCTTGTCATATATCCTGTTCTGTTCTACATTCAGTACTTTCTCACCATGCATGATATACAGTTACTCACATGCTCTACATGCCTTTACATTGTATCTTGATTGGAGACTAAGTACTGCTCGGGAGAAGAGTTACAACCCCGATCCTTGTTTGGTTTAAGGGTTGTAACTCGGCTTCTGAACAGTTCCTAAATTTTCATATATCTTTGTCTTGTAGTTCATTATACTGTCTCTTATAGAACTTGTCAATTCACATGGAACTGCTGTTAGTGTTTGTACTTGCTCATTTTTCTGACAGGATACCGTTATGATATATTACAGATGACTCTGAGGCGGACTGCTCGACCTATTATGGGCTCGAGTTAGATGGAGTAGCCTTGGATCGTGGCCTTATAGTAGAGCCACTAGATTTTGTACTTCCAGAGTAGTGTAGGTTAGCTAGGTTTGACTGGACTGCGATCCAGCTAGCTTTATCAGACTGCAGTTTCTATATTATATTTTGATACCCTGTGATGTTGTATATATCTGGGCTTGTATTGGACTTTGGACTTATTTTACTCTTTCATCTATCATGTCTTTCCTTCTGAGCTATCTACCTTAGTTTTATTCTATGATTGAGACTGTATTGTTATGTCACCTCCATTCGGAGAGTATGTACTGTACAGGTACATTTATACTGTTAGTCGTAGTATTTACAGACGTTATATACAGCGTTCTACCGCCGATACTGCGGCGTAGGCTGGACGTACCCACGTGCTCGTGCCCCTAATAAGGGTGCGGGTCGTGACACATTTTTGTGGTGGCCCACGCAGGTCCAGTGTCGCAATTAGTGCGATCTCGTAATGGTGCTCGACTTAGAGTACTAATTACGAGCCTGCAATTAGGACGTAGGACCTAGGACATGATATGAGTTTCTCAATCACACCTAGGAAATTTCTGATCTTTTGATTATCATGATTATTCACCTTGTATTAAATTAACTCTCCTTCTTTGATAATCTACTCATGTGCCATATTGATCTCTTTGTTTCAATTCGTCTCCAGGATGACGAAGACGCACCCGCAGGCCACTGGATCGAGTAGCTTGCCTGAGAGATCTGATCAGGCAGAGGAGGAAGTTCACGAGACTGCCCCCAGTGATTCTACTATTCCAGAGACCCCGGCAGTTGCACAGGGAGGTCTACCACCTCCACCCCAGAGGGTTACGGCCGTTGTTCCAGAGATACTGCCGCCACCACCACCGATACAGACGGATACACATCATATGTTCCTTCTCCTTCAGCAGATGATGGAGACACAGCGGGCCCAGGCAGAGGCGTCGCAGCACCAGTCAAAGGAGTCACACCGTCAGATCGAGATGCTGAGACAGAGTATGGAGAACTCGCATCAGCTTGTACTGGCAGCAGTGGAGAGAGTGGCACCGGGTACGGTGTAGGGCCTTACCGGCCAGCAGCCGTACCAGCAACAGTCCAGGCCGGGAACAGTATTAGACTTTAGGAAGATGAGCTCCAGGGACTTCACGGGCACGGAGGGCATCCTCTATGCAGACGACTGGCTAGAGGATGTACAGCGGAGCATGGAGCTGGCAGAGCTTCCTAGAGCACTTTGGGTTTCGGCCGCAGCCAGCCGATTCTTCGACATTGTGCTGACATGGTACCGCACGGATCCTCGTGCGTCGGTGAGAGGGCTGACTTGGGAGTACTTTTGGAGGCTCTTCAAGGAGAAGTTCTTCCCGGATGTGGCTCTTACAGCATTGGAGGGCCAGTTCGTGGGTCTAGTGCAGGGGAACTCGTCGGTGGACGAGTATGCAGCTGAGTTCTTCCGCCTTAGCAGGTTTGCTCCCGATATGATCCAGGATGAGGGGCAGAAGGCTCGTAAGTTCCGCAGGGGACTTATTCATGCAGTGCGCACCCGTACCTCGGGTCGCTGTGATGCGACGTTCGATCAGATATTGATGGACGCGCAGATTGCAGAGGAGGACTTCGGCCTCAAGCCGAAGAGGAGCGGAGATACTATGGGGGCGAGTTCCAGTGCGGGACCGGTCAAGCGCCCCCACATTCAGCAGCAGCAGAGGCCGTTTCAGCAGCAGCCTCTGTTGCAGATTCAGCAGGCACCGGCGCGTGCCCAGCAGCATCAGGGTCAGGGCCAGAGGCAGACCCAGCAGTGTGCTTTCTGCGGAAAGACGGGGCACAGCAGAGACGTATGCTGGAGGAGGTTATGCGCTTGCCTATTCTGCGGAGGGACCGACCACCAGCTGAAGGGCTGCCCTGCTCGGGCAGCCAAGGGAGGCCAGGACAGGGTGCAGCCGGCTAGAGGACCAGCGGTTCAGCAGAGGGGTCCTCCACTTCAGACCCAGCAGCAGCGTTTTGTCCAGCACCAGAGGGGAGCACCCGCGGCAGGCTGTTCGCTTTGGCAGCAGAGGAGGAGGCAGAGCCCGTGGGAGATGTTGTAGCAGGTCATGTTCTCCTAGATTCTTTCCCTGCTTTCGTCTTATTTGATTCTGGGGCGACCCATAGTTTTGTGTCTGTTTCTTTTGCTCTGAGACACAATATCATTGCTGAATATATGGGTAGGACTTGCAAGATTATGATCGGGGGAGGTATTATCCTGGTTAATAATATTTGCAAGGGACGAAGAGTCACTCTGAGAGGCCGAGACTTGAGTGCGTGTCTGCTCGTAATGCCCCTACCGAGGTACGATATGGTACTCGGTATGGATTGGTTGAGCATGCACCATGCTAGCATTGATTGTAGAGCATGCAGAGTTCTTTTTAGGACGCCGGGTGAGCCAGAGATCGAGTTTGCTCGAGGAACAGCGGAGCCGGAGGCTGGATTCTGCGGAGCTTTGTTGGCGGGGCAGGATTTGCCACATCCGTTGATTGCTGAGTTCTCGGATGTCTTTCCCGAGGAGTTGCCGGGGATGCCGCCAGACAGGGACGTTGAGTTCTCCATAGACTTGGTGCCGGGCGCCGAGCCCATCTCACAGCATGTCTATAGGGTGAATAACAGCGAGTTGATAGAGCTGAAGAAGCAAGTCGACGAGCTGCAGGACAAGGGGTTCATCAGATCCAGTTCTTCGTCCTGGAGAGCGCCAGTCCTGTTCGTGCCGAGGAAGGACGGTACGTCCCGCATGTGCATTGATTACCGGGCGCTTAACAACCTCACTATCAAGAATAGGTACCCTTTGCCGAGGATCGACGACTTGTTCGATCAGCTGAGTGGGGCAAAGGTCTTTTCGAAGATAGATTTGAGGTCCGGGTATCACCAGCTGAAGGTGAGGCGGGATGACATTCCCAAGACGGCATTTCGGACTCGGTACGGCCAGTACGAGTTTACATTGATGCCATTTGGGTTGACCAATGCTCCCGCGGTGTTCATGAACTTGATGAACAAGGTATTCCATCAGTACCTTGACAAGTTCGTGGTGGTCTTCATAGACGATATCTTGATCTATTCGAAGACGCAAGAGGAGCATGAGGAGCACTTGAGAGTTGTGTTAGAGACTCTGAGGAGGGAGCAACTCTACGGGAAGCTTTCGAAGTGTGAGTTTTTCTTAGACCAGGTGGAGTTCCTAGGTCATGTTGTGACCAAGCACGGGATTTCAGTAGACCAGAGAAAGATTTCGGCAGTAGAGTCTTGGTCTACGCCCAGTTCAGTTGCCGAGGTTCGGAGCTTTCTGGGTTTGGCTGGCTATTACCGGAAGTTCGTCCAGGACTTCTCGCGAATTGCAGAGCCGATGACTAGACTCACCAGGAAGGACGTGGAGTTCGTCTGGACTGTTGAGTGTCAGGCTGCATTCGATGAGCTGAAGAGGCGGTTGACTTCAGCTCCGATCCTGACTTTGCCATCTGGATCATGAGGGTTCTCGATCTTCAGCGATGCTTCCGGGAAGGGTTTAGGGTGTGTTCTTCAGCAGCACGGGAAGGTGATTGCCTATGCATCCAGGCAGTTGCGTCCTCATGAGAAGAACTATCCTACTCATGATCTGGAGTTGGCCGCGATTATATTTGCTTTAAAGTTATGGAAGCATTACCTGCACGGAGAGCGAGTTGAGATCTTCACAGATCACAAGAGCTTGAAGTACGTGTTCACTCAGAAGGAGTTGAACATGCGGCAGAGGCGGTGGTTAGAGCTGATGAAGGACTTCGATATATCCTTGCAGTACCATCCGGAGAAGGCTAACGTAGTTGCAGATGCCTTGAGAAGGTATCCAGTTGCTATGTTCTTGACGACAGATTGTCATTTGTTGGCCGACCTGGATAGTTTGGATATCGAGGTCATCATTCCGGGCATGGAGATCCAGATATGGGGTTTGCAGATTCAGTCTGAGCTGATGGATAGAGTCAGGTCAGCGCAGTATGATGATGTTGCCCTGAGGAGCATCAGGGAGCAGGTGAGGATGGACTTGCTTGACGATTTCTCTGTAGCCGAAGACGGGTCGTTGCGGCACGGTACTAGGCTGTGCGTTCCGCGTGGAGAGCTTCGGGAGGAGGTTCTTCAGGAGGCGCATCGCTCTTAATATTCTATGCATCCTGGAGCCAACAAGATGTATTGGGACCTGAGAGAGCATGTATGGTGGTATGGCATTAAGCGCGAGGTAGCTCAGTTTGTATCTCGTTGTCTTGTGTGTCAGCAGGTGAAGGCCGAGAGGCAGAGATCAGGTGGATTGCTACAGCCGCTACCCATTCCCGAGTGGAAGTGGGAGCACATCACCATGGACTTTGTATCTGGACTTCCACGGTCGCCAGGAGGGAAGGACGCGATTTGGGTCATAGTTGATAGATTGATTAAATCGGCCCACTTTTTGCCTTTCAAAGTGGGTTTGTCTATGGAGAGGCTGGCTGAGTTGTATGTTCGTCAGATCGTGAGATTGCACGGAGTTCCGGTGAGCATAGTTTCAGATCGGGATAGCCGATTCACTTCCCACTTCTGGAGGAGTTTGCAGGCTAGCTTGGGCACCTCGCTCAAGTTTAGTACTGCTTATCATCCTCAGACAGACGGGCAGTCGGAGAGGACCATCCAGACTGGAGGATATGCTTCGTACATGTGTGCTAGATCTCGGGGGTTCTTGGAAGGACCATCTTCACCTGGTAGAGTTTGCTTACAACAACAGCTACCAGGTCAGTATAGAGATGTCACCATTTGAGGCTCTATATGGACGAAGATGTCGTACTCCTTTGTCTTGGGACGATGTTGGCGAACGGGCGCTTCTTGGGCCGGAGATGGTTGTGGATGCGGCCGAGAAGGTCAGGATGATTAGAGACAGACTTCGGGTGGCTCAGGATAGGCAGCGGCATTGGACCGATAGTCACCGGAGACCGTTAGAGTTCGAGGTTAGTTTCAGTTCTTGTCGTGTTTGTTGTGATTGTTTGTTAGTTGTGTGTTGAGTTTTTGTCTTGTGTCTAGGTTGGTGACATGGTATTTCTGAGGATATCCCCGACACGTGGCACTATTCGCTTTGGCGGCGGTGGGAAGCTCAGTCCGCGCTACATCGGACCCTTCACCATCTTAGAGAGGATCGGTGCAGTAGCCTACCGACTGGACTTGCCTACCAGGCTCGAGGGAGTGCACAACGTGTTTCATGTATCTCAGCTGAGGCGGTACGTGGCAGATCCTAGCTATGTATTGGACCATTCAGCGATACAGGTGGGACCTACTCTCAGCTATCCAGAACAGCCGGTGGAGATTCTGGATCGCAGGGAGAAGGTGCTCCGGAACCAGGTCATACCCTTGGTTCGGGTTGCATGGAGACATCACTCTCCAGGTGAGTCTACCTGGGAGAGGGAGGACGACATGCGGGAGCGTTTCCCTTATCTTTTCGCGCCCTGAGGTATAAATTTATTTTCTTTATTTCTGTTTGTGATTTCCTGTGCTTGTTGTCTTCAATTTCGAGGACGAATTTTTTTAAGGTGGATAGACTTGTCACCCTCACTTTTTCCAGTTAGGGGTAAAATGGTAATTTTCTATTTTATAATATTTTTTAGGAATTTTATTTCATGAATATTATTATTTAATTATTATAGGAGTCGGGTTCGAATTTCATCACATTCCGAGTTAATTCGGGACCCCGGTGAATTTCGACTTGAGCCGTAATTAGCATGTTAGCTAACCATGGACCACCACACTAAACTTTAGGGTTTAGGAGTTTAGACTAGTCCCCCATGAGTAATTTAGTTTAATTATAATTTTTATTTGTTTTTAGCAACTTCCTAAACCTATTTTGGATTTAATTAAGCATTAGGCTTAGGGAGGGACAAACTTGTAAATACAAGTGCCCCTACCCATGCCCCCTTTGGCCGGCCATGTAGGTTCACCCCCCCTCTTTCTTCTCCACTAAGCAACTCTCTCTCTCTCTCTCTTTCAAATTCAATTCCTTTCAAATCTTTCTTCCTCCAACCAACCTAATCTAGGTATGCTTTTAATTCCCAATTTATTACTCATTTGCATTCATCTCCCTCACAATAAATGGAGAGGAGCTCATTCTCCACCATTTGCCCACAAATTTGTAGGATTTTCCTAGAAAAATAGGTTAAGGATTTATTAGGATTTAATCCTTTTGAGAGTGGTATATATATATATATATATATATATATATATATATATATATATATATATATATATATACATGTGTATATATAAAAAATATATATACATGTGTATAAAAAAATATATATATACATGTGTATTTATGTGTGTGTATATATTGATATGAATTTAGTGTCATGAGGATGGTGGTGTTGTGCGAGTGGCATGGGTGTCATGAGATTGGTGAGAGTGTGTGTGTGTTGTGTTGTGTGAGGGGGTGTGTGTGTTTGTATTATATATATATATATATATATATATATATATATATATATATATATATATTTTATATATATATATATATATATATATATATGAGTGTGTATTTATATATAGATATGAGTGTGTATTTATATATGTATATGGATATGGGTGTGTATGTATGTATATATATAGATGTGTGAGTGTTGTGTGTATATATTCATAGATATATATATATAATAGATGGTTAGATATATATATATATATATATATATATATATATATATATATATATATATATATATATATATATATATATAGAGGGTTATATATATATATATATATATATATATATATATATATATAACCCTCTATATATATATATGTATATATATATATATATATATATATATATATATATATATATATATATATATATAGAGGGTTATATATATATATATATATATATATATATATATATATATATATATATATATATATATATATATATATATATATAAATAAAAATAAAAATAAATAAATAAATAAATAAATAAATAAATATATATATATATATATATATATATATATATATATATATATATATATATATATATATATATATATATATATATATATAAGGAGATGAGAAGAAGAAGAAGAAACAACCACAGCAGCAGCATTAGCTGCAGTAACAGCAGCAGCCCTGGCAGCAGCTGCTGCCAGGTTCAACCCCCCCTTGTTGCCTTGTTCACCTATTAACCCCCCCTTTATATATATATATATATATATATATATATATATATATATATATATATATATATATATATATATATATGTTGGTAGATAGTAAAATTAGAAGAGAATAGGAGAAGAAGATTAAGGAAAAGAATAAGAAGAAGTTAGAAGGAAAGAATTAGAAAAAGTTAGAAGAATAGGAAGAAAAGAGGGAAATAGGAAATAGAGGGGATCGAGTTAGAGGGCGAAACGGAGCTCGGAGTATCGAAATGAGTTGAAACTTGGCATGGGGCAAGAATACGTGAATTAGATTTTACGGGTAGGCTCCCGAATGGAAATCGGGGTTGTAGGGCGCCGGTATCGCGCCGTACCATTGCGTATCTTGAAATATTCAAGATATCGGCAATGAGCCGTATCGTGGACTAGATGTCAACTTTACTTAGGTATCTTGGTAGGTAATATATGTATAGGCTAGTATCTTACTACCCTAGGGAGCTCGGGTCAAAATATCAAGCGTAGGTAGGCTAACTTGATAATTGCCTAAGCTAGAATTTTACCCTTTTTAAGGGCAAAATAGGATATTGGCCTACGGCCAAGATTTGAGTTTCGAAGTCCAAGATGGACTTGGATATGGGCTGTAGAGGTTGGTAATAGTTAGAAATAGTCGCCTAGACCTAGTCTTGACCTCGGTTGACCCAGAGTTGACTTTTTACCCAAAAGTCAACCGTGAGTCAACACTTTGTCTAGATTTGACCAAATCCAAACCAGAGTTGATCAGTTGACCAAAAGTCAACTGTTGGTCAATATTTGACCAGTTTGACCTAGAGTTGACCTAGAGTTGACCAGAGTTGACCAGGGTTGACCAGTTGACCAAAAGTCAACTGTAGGCCAACTCTTGACCCCGTTTGACTTTCTTCGACTTGTTTTGACCTGTGATGACTGGTATGACCTATGATTGACTTGGTCTGACTTAGATTGACTTGATATAACTTGATTTGACCTAGATTGACTTGACAGGATTAGTGTGACTCAGTGAGACATAGTTTGACCTAGATTGCATATCATTCATTGCGAATTATTCTTAAACTTGTTTAAACCTAAATTAACATACAGTATCTCATATTTAGGTTCCTGATTTCCGCTCTGAGCATTGATGTACCCTACATCTCAGGACAGCAGGCGAGTACATTCACTGATAGTTTTCATTGTCTTGATATTTGCTATATCCGATTCAATCGTAGTGTCTTACTTGATTCTTAGACACGATAGTTCACGGACTAGTATTGTCGGATTCCTGTCATGAGATGTCATTCCTGGATTTCTTGGGATACTTGTACTTGCTCGGTCTTGATTCTTGTACTTGTATTGACGCCGATTCCTGAAGAGGACTTGCTCCCCTCTTAGGGAATCCCGCGTCATGACGTGGTATGTCCGGATCCGTATACTATTCGGAGAATGAAGAATATTATAGATAGTGTGATCAATGCCCACCTTGAGTTACTACTTGTATCATAGCTATACCCTCACCTCACGATGGGTATAGCCTGACCTATGCTACTACTTGCTCCATAGCTTACCATCCCGGCCGGACCGAGTCCACACACTTGTAGTCGGTCGGCTGGAAGCCTGATTCTTGACCCATACCGATCATATTAGGCTATAATGTTCGAGGCACATTTTATATTTACTTTTCTTGTCATATATCCTGTTCTGTTCTACATTCAGTACTTTCTCACCATGCATGATATACAGTTACTCACATGCTCTACATGCCTTTACATTGTATCTTGATTGGAGACTAAGTTCTGCTCGGGAGAAGAGTTACAACCCCGGTCCTTGTTTGGTTTAAGGGTTGTAACTCGGCTTCTGAACGGTTCCCAAATCTTCATATATCTTTGTCTTGTAGTTCATTATACTGTCTCTTATAGAACTTGTCAATTCACATGGAACTGCTGTTAGTGTTTGTACTTGCTCATTTTCCTGACAGGATACTGTTATGATATATTACAGATGACTCTGAGGCGGACTCCTCGACTTATTATGGGCTCGAGTTAGATGGAGTAGCCTTGGATCGTGGCCTTATAGTAGAGCCACTAGATTTTGTACTTCCAGAGTTGTGTAGGTTAGCTAGGTTTGACTGGACTGCGATCCAGCTAGCTTTATCAGACTGCAGTTTCTATATTATATTTTGATACCCTGTGATGTTGTATATATCTGGGCTTGTATTGGACTCTGGACTTATTTTACTCTTTCATCTATCATATGTCTTTCCTTCTGAGCTATCTACCTTAGTTTTATTCTGTGATTGAGACTGTATTGTTATGTCATCTCCATTCGGAGAGTATGTACTGTACAGGTACATTTATATTGTTAGTCGTAGTATTTACAGACGTTATATACAACGTTCTACCGCCGACACTGCGGCGTAGGCTGGACGTACCCACGTGCTCGTGCCCCTCATAAGGGTGCGGGTCGTGACACATTTTTGTGGTGGCCCACGCAGGTCCAATTTGTTTTCCATAAATAAATTCACTTTATTTATTTTGATTCTGGGAAAATACAACTTTATGAATCCGATCTAGAAGACGATCGCTTTATCCCTTGGACGATGCGAAGAAGAAAAGCTCTCAAGAATTCGACAGCAATTTAGATATTCTGTATATCTGTACAATGAATGAGAAGAGAACTCTATTTATAGAGTCAAAAAAATAACTGAAAAGATAACTGCCTTCATAATCTATGCATAGTTGATAATCACGCAGGACTCAAACATACGCAATGTTAATGAGCAGTTGCTAGACGTGGCCTGTAACTATTGGACACATGGCAATCGTGCATGAGTCGTGTGCAAGTTACTGAGCACGCATACGAGAGATTTGTGGCATGTCTGCCACGTACTCCAATCTGATAATTTGAGATAAAATCCACGCCAACTGGTTGAGGATGAAATCCACACAGACTTGGGACAGAAGGCTTCAGAATACACGCCAACTTGAGGCAGAAAGCTTCAGAATACGCGCAAACTTGAGACAGAAAGCTCAAAATTCACGCAAACTTGAGAAAGGAACATAGAAGTTCAAAATACACGCAGACTTGAGTCAGAACGGCCAGCTGTCTTGATTCGACGTACCTCGACTGGCACAAAATCTCTGACATTGATTGCCTTGTCAGTCACATTAAATGACAAAAGGTCTTTTTGGTACGCCAACTTGATGAAGACTGAATCTTGTTGAGAAAGATTTCGAAAGTCACGCAATAGTCGACTGAGATCTCTCGAGTCCCGTACATACGTGGCATACGAGGAGACATTCTTTGACTGTCGTGCTGTCAGTCATAATGATACTCTGACAAATGATGAGCTGTCTCTGTGTACCATTTAAACTCTGCGTATATTTGAGAAAATGGTCTGATAGAACTCAGCGTGTATTTTAGACATTGTTCTGATAGGCTGTATTAACTCAGCGTGACTTCATTTTTGAGTCCTACAGCTTGTGTCTAGCATTGGAGAAGGATTCAAATTAGATGTATGCGATCAATTCTTAGGCACGTCGTAACCAAGGAGATCACATAGAGGTGGGACATTGGTTGGGTGTTGCCAATTTTATCACTTCTTCATTGGACGACTTCAAGATAATACTTGATATGGATTTCTTAATAACTGCGAAGGCGATTCCAATGCCACACTTTGAAGTCGTCAGCTTTATGGAGGAAGTCCATTGTAATATGCTCTCACTTTCACTACGGGATAGGAAGTGGCTGAAGTGATTATGTGGTATCTGCTGCTCGATCTTTACCTGCTGACATATTAAATAACGTGATATGAACCTCGTTATCTCCCTCTTCGTCCCATGCCATCAAAAATGTTGTCTAACATCCTGATACATCTTTATACCCCCTGGATGGATGAAGTATGGAGAACTGTGGTCTCAGTCATAACTACCTATCGAATATCTCCATTCAGCACACAGAGACGACTACAAAATATGAGTGTCCTATCCTCGTGAATTCTCAACTCCTTTATGAGATTAGACTCACACTCTCGTCGAAACCTCTGAATTTACGGATCCTCTACCTATACTGCCCTGATCCTTTCGACTATAGTAGACTGAATTTGCAAACTAGCTAGAATTTTGATATCCTACGAAAGAACCATCTCAATACCCATATCCTGAAGATCCTCTAAGTCGTCAAGATGAATGCGCTGGCTTGCCTCCTCGATACATCTGCTACAATGTTCGTCTTACCTGGATGATACTGAAAATCTGCATCATAATCCTTCAACATCTCTAACCATCTTCTCTGGCGCATGTTCAAGTCATTCTGGGGAAAGACATATATTAGGCTCTTGTAATCGGTATAAATCTCCATTCGATCTCCATATAAATAATGTCTCCACAACTTAAGCGCAAATACCACTTATGGCAACTCCAAGTCATGTGTCAAATAGTTCTTATCAAGATCTCGACGATGTCGAGATGCATAAGCTATCACTCTCATATGATGCATCAATACACATCAAGTTCCTTGTCATACGCATCACAATACACAGTAAACCCTCTAGGACCCTTTAGAAGTGTCAAAATTAGTGCTGATATCAACCTCCTCTTCAGCTCCTCAAATGAAGTCTGACATTCTATTGACTAAATACAACATCCTTACGCATCAAATGCGTGAAGGGTTCTGATATCCTAGCGAAGTCTGCCACAAACCTTCAATAAAATCATGTTAATCCCAATAAACTGCATACATCAGCTACTGTCCTTGGAACTGGCAAACTCTACATAGCCTCCACCATCCTTGGATCCACTGATATTTTCGCTCCGGAGTTGATATGTCCCAGAAATAAATGTGATCCAATCAAACTCGCACTTGTTAAGCATTGCATACAACTAGTGCTCTCTTAAAATCTACAACACCCTTCGGAGATGCTCCACATGCTCTGCCTCGCTATTGGAATAAATGAGAATATCACCTATTAACACCACGACAAACTGATCAAAATGGGCATAAATATGCGGTTCATCAAATCCATAAATACCAATGGGTGTTGCTTAGCCTAAACGACATCACCAAGAACTCTCAACGTCTATACCACGATCTAAAGCTCTGTCTTGGGTATGTACGGCTCGCGAACACTCACATGATGATACACAGACCGAAGATCTAATTTAGAGAAAACTCTGGCCCTACTCAGTTGATCAAACAAGTCATCAATACTTGGCAAATGATACTTGTTCTTGGTAGTCATCGGGTTTAGTTGTCTGTAATCAAGGAATAAATGCGATAAACCATCCTTCTTGATTGTTAATACACACCGACGGTCCCCAAGGTGATTTACTATCTAATGGATCCCTTGGTCTTCAAATCCTTTATATGTTGGTATAGCTTGTCCAACTCGGACTGGGACATCCTGTAGACTACTGCAAACTGGAGCTACTCCTGGTATCAACTCGATACAAAATTTGACTTATGTAACCGGTGGTATGCCTAGAAGCTCATATGGAAATACGGCGAGAAACTACTCCTCTAGGAACCTACTCTTCCATTGCAACCGTGCTATCAATCTGCCTCTAGAATAACCTCCTATCCTTGAAAGAATGGAAATCCTCCACGCCTGGAATGTTGAAAATAATTCGTCCCTCGCGGTAGTCGATCGTTGCATAACTGTCTCTCAACCAGTCCGTGCCTAGGATAACATCGTTACCCATAGGGTTTTTAATCAATTTAGCAGGTAGAAGTTGCCCACACACTACGATTAGACATGCTAAGAAAAATAGAAACTCCTAGGAGTACATTACGAGTGAGTATGTTTAGCCTCTCTTGTAATGCCTCGAACTCCAATCCAATAGTGTCACAAATCATGCAGATACAAATGAATGGGAAGTCCCTGAATCAAATAAAGGTACCACAGGTGATGAAGCAACAAAATTGTACCTGCCACCACATCGCCCGATACCAATGCCAATGCCTCCTTTGAAGATAAGGTAATTGCCTTTTCATGGCTCCCCTCTGCTGTGCCTTTGCTGTGTCCATACTGATTTGCCTTTGCTACTAGCCATGCTATTGTGGCCTCTGTTGCTGGTACATTTGAGACTGAGTTGGTTGTGGACGTTCTGCCAAAGGTCAAACTGCTAACATGGTCCTTGAACGGTATTGCTACTGGTAAAACTGAAATTGTGGCACTGGCCCACCTGTCCTCTGGAACAAGGTACAAGTAGACATCATGTGATCTAGACTTCCATACCTGAAGTACTGTCTGTTGACCAATCTACACACCTTCCGAGTGTCCTCCCTTTTTGCAGAAGGTACATCCCACTAGTGCTCTCCAACGTTGCTGTTGAAACCTAGGCTGCTACAGGCGTGCCGGTGTTGTAACTATTGATACCGTTAGACGATGTGATACTCCAAAATCATGAATCCTAACCTTGGGCACTGGTGCTGACATCCTGGAAATATCTCCTCTAATCTATACTTTTAAATGTATCACGACTCGTTTCTGAATAATCGGGTATGAATCATGTTACGTCCGGCCTACGCTGGTGTGAGCAGCGGTAGTCAGTCGTCTAAACCTTAGGAATCATCAAAGTAGAGAGTATCAATATCTCATCACAACTCTACTCGCTTAACCTGTCAACAATCACAGCATCCAGTATATCTTTTATTACATGTCCTTTTACAAGAGATCCCCGAAAACAGATCCGGTAAGTGATAAAGGCAACTCTATACAATCCTCAAATCTCATGAACATCGAAAACTACAATCTACATCCCCTTGGGGAAAGTCTCCTAGCCTGGATAATCTCCGAATTGGTCTCCACTATTAGGTCCTCATGTGGTCCGTAGAGTGTGGGATAGTCAAGCTCATCATCACCTGTCAACGATCCAGTTAGGAAAGGAGCAAAGTACAATATAACTCAACCATAATCAACTACGATATGCAATAGTACATAAAATAACAAAGGCAATAAATAACAAGTAAACTGAAGAATACCGAAAATCATGCACTAACTACATGAAACATGTGCAATAGAACACCAATAAACATGTAGAGGCTATCATGTACAAGGCACATCGTAGCCGATATGCTAGTAGTCACGCAAGTAATGGACGTAAGGCATATATAGTGTGAGCAGTCATGTAAATGTCCATATGCCAAGGTAAACTACATGCTTCATGAATGTTCTCTTTCTCGACATGAAACACGAGAAACAAGTAAAGCAAGTGATACAGTGTAAACATGTCATGCAATGCCGCTACGTAAATTTGAGGTATAAGTATTTGCTTTTTACCGAAGGTTGGCAATTGTCTCTAGGTCTACTAAAATGGTTAAGGAAATATGGATTAGAAAATATTCTGACTTTCTAGAAGATCCCTAATAATACTTACTAATTCTATTCTAAATATTCCTAACTAAGAGCCTAATAATAACTAACTATTAATAATCAAGAATAGATACTAGCAACCAATATCTAAAATATTAGCAGAGGTTTTATTAGCAATAATAATATTAGCAAATATATTTTAGCAAGTAAAATATTAGTAACTAATCCATAGATATTTAGAAAATATATCTAGCATAGAAAATATTAATATGAAATTAAAGAACAAAATATATAAAACTCCTTTTCCTAAATTCTTCTCTCTTCTCTCAGTCTGAGTAGGTCAGCCCACTGGCCCAACCCTTCTTTTTCTTTTTCCTTTCTTTTCTCTCAGGCTCGGCCTGTGGCTTGACCCAAGAACCGACCCAATCTCCTAACCTTAAGTTTTTTTTTCCTTTCCTTACACTCTTTCTCTCTCTTCCTCACTCACACACACAACCACCTCCCCCTCCAAAAAAACCCTAAAATCCTACAAAAGAAAGAAGGAGAAGTAGAGGATGAAAAGAAGAAGGAAGGAATCAAGAAGAAGAAGATAGAGAGGAGGAAGGAGATCAAGGAGAAGATGGAGCTCACCTTGGTGCTCAGGGAGGCACGATGTGGCCCGACGGTGGCCCCAGTGTTAGGTGGCGAGCTCTGCGATCGCGTCGTTCCAAGCGATGGATGCGGTGGTTGGAGGCATCGATCAACGACGAAGTTCTCGGTGAGGCGGTGGATCTGACTCCTCGCGCGACTACGGTAGCTGGAAAGGAGATCCGCAACGGTCTTCGACTGCAGCTTAGATCAGCATGCGTAGTGGCGGAGGCTCTGGATCCAGTCGAAGGATCGACACAGGAGGCTGGCAGTGGCGGCTTCGTGACTGAACGACGAGCTCGAGGCGGCGGTTTAGACGAACGCGTGGTGCTGTGGCTCCGGCGATGGAGACGATGGTTGAGGCTAAGACTCTACGAGAGGTGACTCCGGGAAGTCGTGAGTGCAGCGGAGGTCCCCGATGGCTCACGATGGAGCGACGACGTCGACAGTAGCCATGACGACCGCTAGAATAGGGATAGGTTTAGGGTTTTGTATTTAGGAATTGAGCGTAGTCTGTCCATGTCTTTGGACACAACAGGACACATAGGAAGAATAAGGTTGTGGAATGTAGGGATGTGTCCGTGTCGGGAACACAGACACGATTAGGGCTTGGGAAATGTGTGTTTGGCTTGTAATGGATGTGTCCATCGGATAAGGACACGGTTAGGGTTCGAGTGTTTTGGAAAATCGTGTTGTGTCGGACACATGAACAATGTAGAATAGCTAGGCTATTAAGAAATGTGGATGAATACCAACACAATTAGGACACGGTCATTAGGACCACGTAGGAATTTGGAGCGATTAGCACTAATGACAATTAGGAATATTTATAGGAGTCATTAGAAATAATCTAGACTCAATTAGCACATGGCTTTAAGGAATATCCCTAGAATATTCCAGAGAATGAATATTCTAAGGAATATTCCTAGGAATACTCTAGATCCTAGAGCATATTCCTAAGAATATTGTTTGGGATTAATTAACACTAATTATAATTAATTAAGAAGGGGCTCTAGAAAGTTTTCACTCTAATCCCTATGGCTAATGACTATAGAAAAGTACCAAACCATGCCATCCTACAATCGTATTTACAAATATGCATTCCTAATTATTACAACTATGCCACTACACTTCTAATTATTTACAAACTTGTCATTCCCTCTTCATGATTCTCCAAATAACCAACTCCCCCTAAAAAATTACTAAAATGCCATGCCTAATAATTAATAATAAATAATCAATAAATATTTTTGGAAAATGATCGAGTTTGTATTTGAAAAAAATAGGAAAGTGGGATTACAGAATGATAATCAAATGCCTTCAAGCCATTGTCAGAAGTGCATAAAAGTCTGATAATCATGTCCCTCGACCAACTGCATGATCTCCAAATGAAATCCCTGCTAGAACTTTATAGCTTTCTCTGGCTAATTCATAGCTACCATCGTTAAAGCGAACCTACTCAGCCGTAGAACTCCTACATATATGTCCACTGATCTCCCAGACTGCTTAAGGTTGATAAACCTCTCCTGTAACTCAAATCGGGCCACTGCACCAAAAAACTTGATCTAAAATGGTCCTGAAACCATCCCAAGAGATACGACGTGCAAGATCACTCTATAGAATCCCAACTATCTCTGGAAAGGTCCTACAGCTGTAACTTTACCAAATCCAGTTGCTCCCCATATGGAATCTTGGCTACTACTAGGATAAACAATATGCTTTGGAGTCATACATCTAAAGTAGTAGCTTCCTCCTGCTATATAAGTAACGAGGGTTGACCCGATAAAATCAGCTGCCGACACAGAGTCCAGTCTTCCGCCTCTCTCTAAGGCTATTTGTAATCCCTAGTTGAGTATAACATTCTGATCCTGACTAATGTTGCTGAGTAGTCAAACAACCCATGGATGGTCTCCAACAAAGTATGGGTGTCGGCTACCACTGGTGCTGTCGGAGGTTTGCCATTGAAAAGTTTTACAAACTTTTGTATTAACAAACGAAAAAAAGTACAAAGGAGTCCTAAATAGGATCTCTGAGTACAATTTATTTCTGAAGAAGCGTGACGATGGAGATTGAACGCTGTAGTGGTTTCTTTACTCCCTTAACGATATGACGACGAGACGAAATAAAATTGCAAGTCTTATGCTCAGCGACGAGGTGGACAACAATTTGGCTCTCTGAAGTTTCCTCAAACTCTTTCTACGTCTCGGGGGGGGGGGAATGAAGGAAGGCTCCTTCTATTATAACAATATGAGAAATCCATCCATGCGGCATATGCGATGTGCACATGGATTTTGGCGCATAAGAGAGCTGCACGGATGAGATTTGCCACATGGCATTTCTGAATAGAATGCAGTTACAACTGTGCGCATATGGCGCATGACTGCCACATGACCGTGGCTGGGATGTAGTTGTTACTGATATCTTGGGTGGTTGACACCCGTCATAGGCATGACTGAGTCGTTTGACACGTGGTGCATGCTGATGATTCGAAGATCTCATTCTGTTGGAACGGAAAGATTGGATGCGCGTGCAAGATTCAGCACATGAAGGAACTTGGCGCATGGCTTCTGAGTGTATACCAAGTCTTGGCTTACGGCTTCTGAGGTGCATGCAGAGGTTGATAGGATCAAGCCACGTGGCATGGCACAACTGTAACTGCCAAAAACAGTAATGATTGTTGTGACGTATGTGCTGATCCATGCTGTTGGCTCGCTCTCCGAAGCGACTTTGTCTTTTAGTGAAGAGCCTTTAATGTGCATAGCAGTAATGGAGCATGGACATAGGTGCATGGCGCCCAACGCGTAGAATCATGCTGACGCTTTGTTTATCGTGTAACCATGTTTGCACATATTTTGAGGCACATGCTGCACCATGTTCCAACTGACAGTTGACATCTGACGAAGTTGTCAATGTTGTATTAAATACTGATAGGATAGTTTGGGAGCCGTAGGGTCATGGAATCTTTGGCGCATGAAGCTGGCTGCCATAAGTCTTTCATGGTGCAAGTTCTGAGGAGGTGCATGGTCATTTGGCGCATCATTTAATGAGTATCCTTGGCACACCAAGCTTTTTACTATCCAGTTTTGACGAGGCGCAGACCTGTGCACATGGTTCCATATGTGATTTTTTATGCTTCTAGAAGACCTCCTTCAAAGTTTTTAAAACTTGAACAAGTTTTGAAATACTCTGAACAAGAAGCATGGGAAGTAGAGTTTTAGGTGCATGGATTTTGCTCGTCTTATGGCGCATGGACGGGTTGTCGCATAGACGTTGCTACACGTGGCGCCATTTTATCAGGCTAAGTCTCGAAGCGTCACCGCCATTTGGGGCCCGTGAGTCGAGGCTCCGATTGATCATCATTAATACGAGATTCTTCGCATTTATTGGGATATTAATTTTCCACCAAATGGCACATCAAATGCGGCTGACCGGGCATGCTTTTGAGCCTATAAATAGGGGCTCTGGAGAAAGATTCATTTTGCTTTTTGTCTCCTTTATGTGATGCTCATGACTTCTCCATTTTTGCAGAACCTTAACTTCCTTCCATGGCTCCCAAAGTTGCAACTGCTAGCATGAGCAAGGGCAGGGAAAGGTGAAGGCAAAGCCTACTGAGGATGCCGCCGTACCACTTGTCGTCGACACAATACACCCCGATGTTCGGAAGGAAATCGAAGGTGGTAACCACCGTCGATGGCCATGTCTTACTCTGAACACAAAGACACTCTTGCATGGTCAATATAGATGGGTAACCATCTAGAAATGCGCTAACCTCAATCCACTGCTAACTCGCATGGACATTGCTAACGCGCATGAACATGCGCTAACCCCATTCAGCTTCTTCAATTTGACTTTAAAACATTCAACATACTCTTTTATTGGAATTTTGGGAGGAATTATGAACATGGATATCAAAAGTAATTTCCTCCATTACTTTTTTCTTTATTACTTCTTTCAATTTTTTTTCTTTTCATTTTCTTTTTTTCCCCCTTTTTTTCCTCTTTTTTTGAATCATCATGGAAATCAAGAATTTGAGAATGAAAATATGTAGCGAAACTAGAAATTCAGATACCTCCCACTTATTTTTTATACACCCATACATATCATAATGCTTCACTAGCTTTCCGCTTGGGTAAAGATTTTTTTTTCAGGTTAAAGCTTGTAATGTGGGTTCACAAAAATAAAAGCAACAATGCTCAAAAGGGTTCAAGCAAAGGAAAAATAATTTCAGGGTAGGCTATTTAGCTTATGTAGCGAATAACAAAGAGGGCATTAATCATGTTCATGTATGCATGTGTCGATGTGACCTCGAAGAGAATCAAAGCAAGTTCTCGAGAAACAAATCTATAGAAGAATCTCTCATCAAAGAAAATAGTGAGACTGATGTGTCAGTCTAAATGCTCAAAATCTCAACGGCTTTTATCTACCAAATTTAGTCACTACCATTCTCAAGGAAAATAACTGGACTAACTATTCTAAGTTTAAAGATTATTTCAATCATGTTATGAATTTTTCGAACGAACTTGAATCTTTCTCATGACATACAAAACAAAAAATTGAAAACCACAAAACCATTATTTTTTTAAAAAATTGTCTATATTTTTTTTTTGAAAAACCATGCATTTTCAAAATAAGTTAAAACAAAACCTAAATCTCCTTCCCTACACTTAAACCTGACATTGTCCCCAATGTAAGGCTAAATGCAAAGAAAAGACAAAAACAAACAAAAATAAAATGCAAGAATAAGAACAAACTCCCCTTGGGTTGCCTCCCAAGCCGCACCTTTGTTTAATATGTCGTTGGCCCGACTCTACACACAATTGATGCAACTAGGCATGGGTTTCACATCTTGAATAGAGGCCTGCAAACAGAGGGTAAATGCCTCCTATCAGAAATTGATAATGAAATATAAGGAACATTTCCTGCTGTTGTCTTTTTATAAAATCATTCAACCCTGCAACAGTTTTATGCAAATTATTACTCATGTCTAACTCCTCATTCTTTTTCTTAAGATGCTCACTAACGGCAATATCGAATCCATCTTTGCCATTAAGTTCAAAACTTCTTGTGCATTTGGTACTACGTTGTCATTTGTTCATGTCTGCAATGCTATTTCTCTTCTCTTGTTTTGACAATGTGGTGCTTCTTTTACTAGAATGTCCACCTCTTTACCACTTCTCAAAACGATTGCGCTTGATTTGCATTTTCTTTGTATTTACTATCGTTTGAGATGGTAGTTTTCCTGAACTTTGTGTATCTAGCTTATTAATTGCTTCATTTGGCTCATTTGATTGTCCAAGCTTTGAATACTAGCCCTTGTCTCCTGTTGAAATTGTAAAGTATTAGTGGCAAGAGACTTAACAATTTCCTCTAAAGACATACCAGAGTTAGAAGTTTGGCTTAGTTGTTGTTTAGGGGGATATGACTGCTTGTACTGTTGGTAACTTGGCCATTTTGATTGACGGACTGATTTGATTGTGGATTCCCATAGTTGAAATTGGGATGATCTCTCCATCCTGGATTGTATGTGTTTGAATAGGGATCATACTTCCTTTGTGGTTGTCCATAAAAACCACCTACCATGTTCACTTGTTCATTGGGCTCCTCTTGAAGAGTTGGGAACATGTAAGTTGGATGCCTTGCTATTGAACAAATCCCACAAGCCTTCGCAGTTTGTATGTTACCTACAGCCATTTGACGAAGAAAAGAAGTTAAACTAGCAATTTGTTGTTCGGGAAGAAAATTTACCTCGTTGGCATGGATGAAAGATCTAGCCTAGTACCAAATCGTTGAGAATTGGCCGCCATATTTGCAATTAAATTTCTTGCGGCCTCAAGAGTTTTATCTACCAAAGCTCCTCTACTAGCAACATCTATCATGCTTCTATCATTTGATAGAAGGCCTTCGTAGAAGTACTGGATAAGTAGCTGCTCACTAATTTGATGATGGGGCAGCTTGCACATAATTTTTTGAAACATTCCCAGTACTCGTTGAGAGACTCTGTATTGTGTTGCCTTACCCCACAATTTTTTCCATATTGGCCGCCCTTGAAGCTGGAAAGTACTTTTCTAGGAACAATCTTTTCATCTCGTTCCATGTGACAATACTTCCGACGGTAGGTAGTAGAGCCAATCTTAGCCAAATCCTTTAAAGAAAATGGAAAGGCTCTTAATTTGATTTGCTCTTCAGTCACCCCCGTTGGCTTCATACTTGTGCATACCACATGAAGCTCCTTTAGATGCTTGTGAGGGTCTTCACCTGCAAGACTATGAAAAGTTGGCAATAATGTATGAGTCGAGATTTTAATTCAAAAGTTAGTAGCATCTAAAGTAAGAAATGTTATGCATAAAGGGTATTGGTTCAAATCAGGGACCGCGAGTTCTTTCAAAGTTCTATTTGCGGCATGACTCCTTCAGGATTAGAATGACAAGAGAATACAGAATCCAGAGTGAGGTTGTTCTCGTTAGAGTTCTTTGAGTTTCCTTCCTTAACCTGCACATGGTTTTTTCTATTTCTGGATCGCTCTGAAAATCACCATGATTAGAAAATCGAGTCAAACCATAAACAATCAAGTACAATATGAAAAGCAATTCAGAAAAAAAGTATATGAGAATGAATAACTAATGATTTTTTTCTTTTCCCTCTTTTTATGAACGAAAATAAAAGTAATTATAAGAAAAAAAATAAAGATCACAAAAATCACAAAATTCAACTAGAATTACTCCCGACAATGGCGCTCAAAATTTGGTATGCTGTCGTAGACACCCAAAAATAAAACTTTTACTCTTAAAATTATATATAAAGTGAGAGTAAGAATCGATCCCACGGAGAGTAATTAGTATAATTTTATGCTATGTGAACAAGGGTGGGGGGGGGGAGAGTTTTGAATATGATAAAATTTTTAAGAAAAGCTAAAAACAATTAAAGTATTGAAATCAATGCAAGGAACAAATATTGGTCTCAGTCAACATTCACCATTGGGATCTTAAATTGATCATCGATGCAAGCATAAATTAACTACTTTGAGTATTCACCGTTGGAAGTATCTTCCTATCTCTCTTAGGCTTAGTTAATTAAAAACACGCGATCTAATTAACTTTAATTACTAAATAATCCAAGATAAGCGCTGAAGATTTAATATAGCAATTTCCTAAAGAACCAAAAGATCGATGAAGCAAAACAACACAAGCACAAGCGGTTGCATTTAGTTTTGATCTAATAAAACAAAGCAGTTCATTAAATCTTGGTTACTTCACAAATTAGAGAAATCAAACAATTGTGGATTTGATATCTAATTAAGCAGTAGATCGAAATGAATAATAAACTAGTAGGCCTCCTAGTAATTAAACAAAACAATGTGAAAATGGGCAAAAAATTTAATCCTTAAAGTTAAATCAAACAAACAATTTAGATCTCAGAAGTTTATTGATTTCAAGGCTTTCGTTTCCTTCGACCAAGACTTTTAGCCGCACATGTTTATTGAAACTTTAAAAAAAAGTTGGAGAAGAAGAGTTGTGTTGTGGTTCCTTTCCTCATGCTTTCTACCCTTTTTATACACCCTAAATTAGTTATTTGAAGCCCACAATATCTTTCCACAAATCCTCTAAAAGTTACAACTTCTCAAACAAAAAACTAAGTCATAGAACAAGTAGAAAAATAGTTATTTTGGTTCGTATTTCGTTCACAACATCTTTGACTCAATTTCATGTCCGATTTCGCCCATGATGTAGGCTGAATCTCGAAAACTCAAAATACGAAAGTTGTAGATATTTGTCTTAGCTTTCCAAATTTTTTGAATCACCTCAAAGTTATGCCAATTTTGGTAAAAGGTATCAAAACTGTCCAAAATTGCTATTTAGCTCCAGTTTGCACTTAGTGTCTACAACTGCATCCTAAATCAAAATATAAGAATATAGTACCTTTAGTCATGAAATGAGCATAAAATGCTGAACACTAACGGATAAAAATATAACATTTTATGTTCTCATCACACGTCAGTACCATGGATGGGTAACCATCTAAAACATGCGCTAACCCAAATCCATTGCTAACACGCATGGACATTGCTAACGCTTTGTTCAGATGATGCTCCGACACTTAGTTTGTCGCATAGATGAGTAACCATTGTACGCACATTGTCAACGCGCATGGACTCTGCTGAAGAGGCTGCGCTAAGGGCTTGCTTTGCTGCGCTATGCTGCCATGCGCTGCCAAAGTGATGCGACTTGAATGTATAAGACGCATGGTTTTTTAACATTTTGCTTGTTTCTTTGTGCAAGTTCTGTCTCAACTTGTGCTGACCAAGATGGAGCATGGATGGATATCATAAACCTCTTTGTTCAAAGAGGCGACCTCCTTGATGCAAGAGCTTGCCACGAGACCAAGCGAAGGGATCCCCTTTCAAACAATATGCTAGCTATGTTCATTTTTGAGACGAGATATGTTTCCCGCTGGAATTACGATGACGATGATCACAAGGTTTGGACTGATTGCCTGACTTGGACTCGGTCTTCCAGTGGCTCATCCACATGGCGGGAGGCCTCTGACATATCTTGAATATTAATACTAGCCTAGTTTTGCGCCTGATCCTCGTCATATTGTTGCTCTCTCCATTACCGAGGGCTGGTCCAGAAATGCATCAAGGATCCAAATGTACTAGATTTTCATGTGATCATGAATATAAATAGAAATCTGAATATGTAATAGATTTTCATTATATGCAATCAGAATATCAATGGAAAATATTCTTTTTGCTTTCGTTCTTTAACGAGAACTTTTGAATGTAGTTGTAACCTCCTTGAATCGAATTCTAGAAATTTCCGAATTTTTAGAATTTTATTTTCTAAAATCTTCTTGAATCATCAAATCACCAATTTTGATTTTTGATTAACTATACGATATATATTATCGATCGCGATATGTTATGAATTTTGTTATTGGGTTATTGGCTTTCGAAAATGGTTTATTGAAAATTTTATAGTTTTGGACTTATAGCCTAATAAAAAAAATAAGTTATTTCAATTTCTTAATTAATATAGACTAGATTCATATATATAAGTACTTTGAAAACTTGTATTAGCCATTAGGACTATTGGATTTCAACTGTTCCGGGCCTAAAAATAATAATATTATATTTGAAACTAAATTTGTATATGAGCATAAGCTAATTAAAATTTACCTATAATATATGTTATTTTGGGCCAAGATTTAATTACGTAAAAATACTTTTATTTAATTATAGGTTACAAATGAAGGGATCTTCTTTGGATTTGGTTTCATTGGGCTATTGGCCCAATTCATGGAAGATCTTTTGGGAAGAACTTCTTGGAAGCTTCCTCTCACATGTTTGAGAGCATGCCTCACCATTATTTAATGGGGACTCCCATTCCTCATTCATTCACTTCAAAATGCATTCCAAAGTGAATCATGTCCGTGTCCACTCATCTTATTCCAATTCTTTTACCCTTACATTTTTTGAATTTCATGTCCGACACTCCGGACACCAAATCAACCTCGTGTCCGTGATAGTGCATCGACATGCCAATTCGACTCCCTGTCCAGCTCTCCAACCACCCGTTTCCTGACCGGCCACCTCCCTTTACGGTCGGCCATCTCCCAACCATCTCTGGAATACCCTCCTACCTCAATCACCACCGCCACTGCAACCACCATCATCATCATCCCTCCGCCCTCCTCACCGCTGTCTCCCTACATGGACCATATAAACCCCCACCACCACCAATATCATCCACCACGCCGCCCCGACCGGCCTCACCCTCCGGCCGTCCCCGCCTCATCTAGCACCGCACAAATCGCCACTACCACAACATCATCACCACATACAAAACACACCAAAATCGAAACCCAACTCACCAGAGCTACCGCCGTTTGGACCTACGCTCTGCCGTGGGAGCCTTCTTCTCCTCCTCTAGATCTGGTGTGTCCTTTCGGATCCGGCTCCGCCGTATTGAGTTGCGCCGAACCTGAGCGCCGACGAGATCTCCGCCTACCGTCGCTCCCTTTCGGTTCAGATTCGACTGACCTGACGCTGCGCCCTCCCCGTCGCCATGGCCGAGCCAGCTGTGCCGACCGAGCGGAGGTGAGCCTCTCCATCTCTCTTCCCTCTCCTTTTCTCTCTCTCTCCACTCTTCCTCGTCTTATTTCTTTCTTTTTTCCTTTCTTCTTCGGTTCTCGTTTCTTTTCCTCTGTAGTAAACTCTCTCTTCGTAGAAAAAGGAGATGGGCGCTGCTTTGGGGGTGAAACTGAGTCGGGCCGGGTTAGTGAAGCCTGGGCCGGGCTCAATAAGAGAAAAGAAAAAAGAAAGAAAAAAAGGAAGAAGAATAATGTTTTGAATTAGAATTTTAGGTTGGAGCCCATTGCCTTATGTTTAACTGATCTAAACATAAATTCAGTGGGTCGGGCCTATGAACCCTGGGTCAGGCTCTGTTATATTTTAATAATAATAGGGAAAAGAGAATTATTTTTGGCTGGGCTTTAAAACCCTAGAATTATATATGTGAATAATTATTGTGTAATACATTTATGAGAAAAAAAATGTATATATATGATATGTTTTGGGAAAAAATAATTCGAGCTTTGGTTGTAAATGGGCCTATACAAGTTTTTGGTTGGCTTGAGGCTATTTAATTATTGGGTTGGACTTTAAAGCCAACAAAAGATTTAATTAGAATTGTTTTGGGCCTTGGCCCACGTATACAATTAATACCTTTTAAATATTTTTGACTTAAAGTCTATTTTTAAAATGGATTTGGGCTATATATATATATATATATATATATATATATATATATATATATTTGGACCCCCATTTTTTAATCATTGGCTTATATTTTATTTGGACCCCCATTTTTAAAATAAGTTACCTAGTTATGTAAATATATTTTCCAATACCTTCTAAAATAATTATGAAAACCTTGTTGTATTTTGAGTAGATTTTTAGAACTTCTAATGTAGCTATGAGTATTGATCATTAGACTATTTCTTAAATTCCCTTTTTATTTAATTAATCACCTCTTGATCATGACTAATATAGTCGTTTTCTATCCTTTGATTGTAGACATCTACCTCGATCTCGATAATCATGCTGAGCTATGATTCTGGACTTCTATATACCTAACTGGGCTATTTGGGCTATTCTGGACTCATTGGAACCGCCCATGTCATTATTTGGGACCATCTTGTGGAGCATAGCATCGGTATCTATTCCGTGTCGATACGTTCGTATCATGCACGTCGACTCCAAATAAATTGAGGTGAGTACATTCTCTGATAATTTTCTGTTTATGTTGTTTTCTATGTTTCGTGTATTTAGTGTAGATATACTTGACTTCTTGACACTTTGGTCACACGGATTGGTAATTGTCTGGATCCCGTCATGAGATATTATTCCTTGTATTTCTTGGTATATCATGTGCGAGTCTTGTCCTTGTTCTTGTGCATTGTATAGACACAATTCCTGTGAGGGCTTGCGACCATCTCAAACGTGTCATGGTTGGATCCACTGTATCAGTCGGAGATGAAGATTAGTAGTGTAGATATGTGGTCAATACCCTCCTTGTGTATGTATAGTTTCTTGTGAGTGTTAAGTATGATTATCCAGGCCAATAGATTTTGTGCAAATTCCTAAGCCGGCCACATGTCGAAGCTAGTACTTACTCACATAGCTAGTATAGATTCTTGACTCTTGTAGATGATATAACCTGCTTTACTCTTTCTTGCTCTAGTTTACAAATTTACCATGCCGTCTACTTTCATGTACACTTTACTTATTCTCGTATATTCTCTCTATTTACTGTTACATAGTCTTTATCATTTACTGGGAACTGTTTTTAGTGATGTGCTCGTTCCAATCCTGACTGGATAACTATTTTTTAGGTAATGTTATGTCCCACACTTTGGACTTCATGATGTAATATCTCGACGTTCTTTTAGATCATGAGTTGACCTCTTGTGAGCTCTCGGCCATATTCTTTTCTAGATTTATGTCTTGTTCATTTGAATATGTCTTCGATACATTCCTTGATATGTATGATCATTTTGTAGACTCCTTTGTTGTCTTCTTTAATATCTTCCTTAGCTGTATGTGATTTGAGTACATGATGTTTTAGTAGATCATAGAACTGTTAAGATTTTTGCTGGGTACTTGGCAGCGTTCTACCGCCGATACTACATCGTAGGCTGGACGTGGCCCACGTACTTATTCCCAATTATTCGGGTGCGGGTCGTGACAGTAGTCATGTTTCCTTTATGCAAAAAGAAATAAAGATTTTATTTTCTTGCTCATTTTGGTTATGAACTTGTGGTAATACGAATGCTATCAGAGGTAATACAAATGCGATATGGTGGAGTAACTCCACTAGAGAAATTATTTTATGGGCTTAACATCCGTAACGTACCTAGACTTAGGTATGGATGGTATGTTGATATGACAAACACAATTAGAGGTATTATGAACGTGGTGGTAAAAAGTCGATTGGTAGGATATTAACTCAGAGGTAATGTGGACATGGTAAAGATAGAATCCTATTAAAGGCATCTTACTCAGAGGTTATGCTAACACGGTAAGATATAACTTTATGGGAGTTCAGGAAACAGTTCGAAGGTGATATGGACGTGAATGTTTTCTGTTGGAGATTATAGCGACATAGAGGTTGCTGGGTGAGAATGTCTACTCATAGGTAATATGGACATGGTAAACATATGATTTGTTTAGAAGTATCTTACTCAGAGGTTATACGAACGTGGTAAGATAGAATTCTATAGGGATGTAGAAGACAATTCAGAGGTGATATCGACATAATTATTTTCTACTGGAAAATTTATGAGGAAATGTTCTAGAGCGACTGGGCTATGAGGTCATATTTACTCGCTTGGGGAGCAAGCCTAGCTGGGGATAATGACAATTGGATAGTTTGGAGGTAATATGGTCGTGAACTATAACCTTAGTGAGGAAGGAACTTTCTGACCATGCTGGAATTGCAAAATAACATCTTTGGACGAATGGGACCCGTTTTTATTTTTGCGAGGGATGGATACAATGTACAACCATATATTTTTATTTGGCTTCGCTGGGGATAGGAAAGTACATGCCAGGACTAGACATAGTACTCCTTGACGAACTTGCTATTAATCAGCATCATTAACAAGTCTCTGTTAGGTTTTGCGAGCCGATAGACGCCATTAGAATACACCAATTCTATCACGAAGTGGCCTTATCGGCTGTCTTGTGAGTCATGAACATCGACCTTCTTACTGATAACACGAGGTCACCCACTTGGAATGCTTTTTCTTTGACCCCTTTGTTGAAGGCTCCAAAAATTCATGCCTGATATAACTCAATGCGATGTTGATCTAGAATATGCTTTTTCATCGAGCGCCTCTAATTCTTATAATTGACGACGTTGGTTGTCTTCATCCGTCAACTGATTAGTAATAGCCATCTACAGAGAGGGAATCTGGATTTCCAGGGGAAGGACTGCTTCACTCTTGTAAACCAGGGAAAATAGCCTATTGTTAGTTGGGGTCCGATCCATCGTATGATAGGCCCAGATGCATTCACCAATCTTTTCATTCCAGTCACATTATTAGATGAAACGGCATTCTTGAGAAGCTTGACAATGGTTTTGTTGAACGCTTCTGCCATTCCATTCGCTGCTGGGTTGTAGGTTGTCGAAGCTACATTTTAGATTTAGTTTTTATCGCAAAACCGATAGAAAGCATGACTTACGAATTGGAGGCCATTGTCATGGATGATCCTCCGAGGAATAATCACGTTTGTGGTCTTCACTTCAACAAGTGGCATCGCCTTCGCCCACTTAGAGAAGTAGTTGGTGATGGTGAGGATGAACCGGTGCCCTTTGGATGACGGAGGACAATCTGTCCAATGACGTCCATACCCTATGCCTCAAATGGCCAGGCCAAAGCCGAGAGGAGTAGGTGCTCAGAGGGTTGATGGGTGAAATCAGTATGTATCTGACATGCTCTACACTTCTTGGCATACTCAACAGTATTTGCCATTATTGTGGGCCAATAGTGGCCCATGCGTCAGAGTCGATCCTACAACTTGGGACTGGATTGATGAGCTCCACAAGTGTCGTCATGTGCTTTTCAGAGTACTTCCGTTGCTTAGGTATCCGATAGACATCAGAGGAGGAGTCCGTCATTAGAACGATGATGCTGCATTTTAGTAGCTTAATGTAATAGAACCGTAGAGAGCGGCTTCCTTCGGTTCGTCGGAGAGGATCGCAACTGCTAGTCTATGAACAAAAATCGCCAACCCCTGACATTGATATTGTTGTCTGTCTCCAGATAGTAGTTCAGACATATGCATAAACTATTCTTGGGACACACTAGTTCTCGACCAATCATTGTGACAGAATGTTGGGTCCCGACAGGGGACGCCAAGGAAGCGGCTAGAACGACGAGAGTATTAGCCTCCAGGTTTTGTAGCCGACACATGTTCTATAAAGAAACCGATGAAAGTAGAGGTTATGTCGACTGCAACCATGTGGTAAAAGTAAGTCTTCATGTCGGACATCGTACTGGCCTCTAACCTAATTAACTATCAGTTTTGAGTCACCATAGGCCTCTAGATAGTGAACCCCCAACTGTTTAGCAGTTGGAGTCCAATGATAAGAACGTTGTATTCTGCCATATTATTGGAGAATGACTCTATGAGAGTATGCATAATGGATGACTAGGCCTTCAGGGGTAACCAGGACTACCCCCACTCGTGCAATAATTTTACCTTTTGGCCCTGTTCTCGAAGCACCGTCGAAGAATATTCGTCAGATGGACTCATCTATATATATCAACACTTCATCTGGAATACCATCATAGAGTTTTGATGTTTCCGGTACATGACGTGCTGTCAGAAAGTCGGCTAGTGCTTGGCCTATAACTACCTTCTGCAGGACGGACACCATATCTTAAGGTGATATTAAGATTGCCCATGTTGCTAGGCAAAAGAAATTCTCCATACGACAATGAAGATGTGTAATAAACTTCTATCATGTGTAACAAAGAACATGTGACAAATTTCCTCTAATGAGAGTCTTTTGCTCTCTCTTGGGATTGTGGGTATTTTTGCTAGAGGTATTATGGACGTAGTAGAATTTTTTTCCGTATGGATCCACTGGTCGAGAATTGACACCTCATTTAGGCTTGTAATTATCATTTTTCCGAAGAGGGGTATTTTTGGCTTTTCCTATTTCTTGTTGTTATTGTGAATTCAAATCATATTTGGAGTGATAAATCTAATTGACAAAATTAGTAGTTAGATTTTTGGATTAATTATTTGTATTAATTAATATAGTGCATATGCTATATTATTGAATATGATTAGTAATTAGCCATTAGTTAGAATAATTGTTAGTGACCCTAGTAAACCTAATTAATGAGACTAGACGAGTACTAAAACCATTTTTGTTAGACTCTAATTAGCCCTAGTTAGACTAGCAAGTTTAATTAGAAATTAGGCTAAAAACCTAATTCGGAAGAAAGGTCTTTTCCTAAAACTAGTCATGACTTAAGAAGGGACCTTATGGACATTGCAACTAAGCCTAAAACCCTAAACCTAGCTTATTTGGCCATCCATAGTAGCCCCCCCTTGCTTATAAGAAGAATAAGTTCTTCTTCTTCCTCCTTTCTTTCCAAAACCTAACCCTAGTTTAGAGGTTTCTTCCCCCAAATTGTTTCTATCACCAAACTCATCCAAAACAGCCCCAAATTATTCCATTCTCTTCCTTAGAGAGTGGAAGACCCTAGAAGCATAGCATTGGAGGTTGGAGCACTTGGAGCTCGAGGGCTTTTGGATCTTAGAGCTTTTTCATTGGGAATCCATCTTCCAATAGGTAAAATGCATTCTAAACCCTTTAATCGTAGTATATAGTATAGAGGCATCAAATAGGAACCCCCCTGCATTAGGAATACCCATGGTGAGGAGTTTAGACTCTTCTCTTTCCATTTGAAGATTTTTCCCTTTGTATTTGACCCAAATTGGGAAAATTTCGAGAATACCAATTCTAGGATTTGTGATTAGGTTCATTGGGTCACATTGTGATTTAGAATGTGTGGGAGTACTTTGGGTCAAGTTTGGATCTATTTGGAGTGTGCCAATTGTTTGGCAAAATAACCAAAGGAATACCCCATGTTCTTAATTTCAGTTTTGATCCTTGTTTTAGGTGTTCATTGATATAGGTTAGCATTTGTGAGCCTATCTAATGATTAGGATTAAGTTTGAGGGATTTTTGTGCCATAGGGGCTTCTAGACATATGTGGACTAATTTAATATATGCAATGTGGACTATTGTATACCTGTATGGACTTTTGCACTGGAAGAGTGGACTGTTGGATACATATGAACTGTTTTGTTTTTGGACCGAACTATTTTGTAACAGTCATTGATATATGGTTCAGTCCTAAAATATTGTTTCAGATCTCATTGGACTCTATGTATCATTCAGTCTCCTCTCTATATAGTTCAGTCCCTACTTCATATTTTGTTCAGTCTAATTGGATGGGGGCCTTAGTTTCAGTCCCATTTCTTTCATCTGTTCAGTCCTATTCATGATTGTCCAATCCATACTTTTGTTTAGTTCACTGTTATGAGTTAGACATCAGTTCTATACATTATTGTTACCGTCCCACACATTGTATCAATTATTACCAAGGGTAGTAGTCTCTGCAGATGAGGGAATATTATTAGTCAGTGAACTAAGATGATGAGGGGATTACCTGTTGTTCAGTCCTCTAATTTGTATTAGTCAACTGATATTTATTAGCCTCTTTTTTGTCAGTCCCTGTCCTAGATACCATGGTATCAGTTCCCTTCTTCATCATTTTACCAGTCAATGATAAGGGGGATTACCCAGTCTCGTTTTCAGTCATTCAGACTAGTCCCCTATTATTCCATATTAGTGATTACTAATTCATGTATCAGCATATGGAGTGAAGAGAGGCTCGTGTTAGCCCATTTGATGTTTAGTCATATTTGAATTTCGTTTAGTCCTTGATTAGTCTATTTGTTTCGTCATAATAGCTTAGAATCAGTCGTTTGATATTACTTGTACCAGCCAAAGATTGGATTAGTTAGAGGCTTTGGTACACCTTTATGTTTCAGTACTACTTGCCCAATCTTGTATTAGAAATGTAATAGGCTAGGTAAGCCATAGCAGTTGGTTGAAGGATAGGCTTGGGCAATAGCATAGCAGCAGTGACCATTAGTTCAGTCCTTTGTTTGATATTGTATCAGTCCTGATTGAGGGGAAACCTATTAGTTAGTCCTACATTTGAATTAATGTTTCAGTTCCATACTTCTTTAGGATCAGTCCTATAATTAATTAAGGTATCAGCCATACTTGTACCTAGTATCAATCATAGGGAGGATGTCTTATGTTGACTTTAAGTAGGGGAGGGGCTTTAATGTTCATGTTTCAGTCCCTAATGAGGGGCTTTAATGTTCAAGTTGTTCAGTCCCTAATATATATATATATATATATATATATATATATATAATATATATATATATAATATATATATATATATAAAATAAAAAAAAAATATATTATATATATATATATATATATATATATATATATATATATATATCTATATATATATATATATATATATATATATATATATATATATATATATATATATATATATATATATATATATGCATTCAGCCCTATAGTTTTGGTTTCAGTCATACTTAGTTAGTCCTTATTTAATTTGCTCCAGTCCCCAATTTACGTTTTGTTCAGTCTTTGTATTGCCTATTCGTATTAGTCGCTGAAATCATTTTAGATATCAGTAAAATATTGGTTTATGTTAAGAGTTTTGATGCACTTTCATGTATAATTGTCCTATATATTGTTTAGTCCTTTCAGTTCAGTCCACAGGGCAGTGAGAGGACTTAGCATCAGTCCTCTGTTTCATTAATCCCAGTCATCTATTTTGGTATCAGTTATGAGAGACCCTTGTTTCAGTCCTGCATATGGATATTTATTTATATTAGTTCCTAATTTGTTCAACCCTCTACACATTTGTCTCGGTCATCAGTTTAAGATTATTCCTACACTCTTGGTGTATCAATGCTACTTGAATATATGTCAAATCACATATGTGTAGCACTTGTATCAGTCCATTGATGAGTGAGTGGTTATGGCTGTAGTGTAGGGGAGTATAATGTAACAGTTATATAAGGGAGATGGGACTATTGTGTTCTCAATATAGGGAATGGGACTGATTTAATATTCAGTTGAGATAGGGAAGTGATATCAGCCATAGGGTATGACTTTCAGTCCCTATTAGTAAATGGTATAAATCCTAGTCTTTAAATATCAGTTCTATATAAAAACCAAGTGTCAATTAGGGGAAACTCCATATATCAGTATATAGGGATAGCCTGTAGCATCTATAAAGGATATGTGAGTAGCCTAATATAGAAATAGATAATGCATGAAGTAGAGCAGGGTATTGGATATTCTATATAAGGAAACTTTAGGCAAGCTTAGATAAGTAATATTTACCAAAGTAATCTAGATAATGGATACTATGTTATCCTATTTAACTAATATAGCCTAGAAATTTAGGGTATGGTTCCTTAATCCTAGAGTTGACCAGTTGACTAGAGTTGACCTAGTTTGACTTCTCTGACCTAGAAGAGGCCTAGCAGCATGTAATCAATGTATTTAAGTACATTGTGTACTCTAGAACACCTTGTAACATTGTAAATTCATAATAGGTCTTTGTGATGACGGTTTATATATCAATACTCAGTCGTTGCTCAGGATATCAGGCGAGTATCTACCTCTGATTATTTTTATCATGATAGTATCTATATACCTGCTCTAGACTACTTTACTTGATGTTGACACTTGTTACGTGATTGATACTAAATAGATCTTGTCAGGAGATGTTATCCCTTATCGGATACATCGAGTATTTCATGTTCATGTACTTATTATGTACATTGTGTACTCCTTGTACTCATATTATTCATGTACTCTTATGTGCTCTCATGTACTCTCATGTGCTCATATGTGCTTTATGAGTTAACTAACACACGTATACATGTCATGATCATATGTGTATTGATTAGGGCAGGGGAGTAGAATGTAGTTATGTGATAAAATCCCTTAGTGTAAATCATGTATATGTTGATTATACCTTCACGTATAATCGACTAATCGTAGAATAATTATGTACAACCTAAACCAATTACATAACTAACTTGTGCTCTAAATCACTTGTGTTTGTTTCAAGTTAACATGTTCTCTATCTTGTTCATGTACTCAGTTTTCTTGTGTCTTCATGATGCTATTTTTCTATTTCTCTGTATTTCTATTCCAGACATCATGTATATTTTTCTAGTACGAGCTATATATTTTCTATCATGCAATGGAACTGCTTTCAGAGTTGCGTACTTTGTTCCAATCCTGACTAGATATTTTTCAGAGGACTTGGAGGATTTCTGTACGACCTATATAGAGCAGGCATTGATGACACCTATGACCTGATCACCAGGAGGATCCTTCTAGCTTAGAGGAGACCCAAATAGTGCCTAGATTAGACTGCTAGGATATTTATCTGGATCTGTCTTCAGTTATCTTTCTGAGATGTTATATTATATTATCTACTCTTTGAGATGTGTTGATGACTCTTAGACTTATTTCTATTTGGTTGTATTGCACTTTAGCATCTATCTATTTCCATATCGTGTTGTTATTCGTCCTTAACTATTTGTGATTGAGTTGTATCTTTCTGTGATTGTCCTCTTTATGGAGAGTATTATTGACATGTACATTTATATTGTGTTATAGTTGGTTGTGTGACCTAGGACAATATTCTACCGCCAACAGCATTCTATCGCTGATACTGCGGCGTAGGCTGGACGTACCTACGGTTCGTGCCCTTCACCGGGTGGGTCGTGACAAATGTACTGTACACGCTTGAATATGTTAGCCCATTGGTCATGGTCGAATCTGATTTTAATAATGATCAAATTCTGTCTCGATATAAGGGCTATTCAAGTTTATTTGGACCCTTGGACACTGCCAGACAACTGCTACCCATTCTGTTCAAGATCGAAGCTGTGTTTGCCACTCGAGTCTGTATTTCCTTTATGCATATAATTTTCACATTTCTTGATTCTAGGAATACATTGCACACAGAGTCATACTAGCAAATAGGCTACCTAAAAATATTTTCAAATATCCATATTTTGAAAAACAGCCCCCTATTTTCTGCTTAAAACAATTTTAAAAATCCCAAAAATTATTTTTGCAAAAACCTAACAAAACCCTGACAAAACTCGGCCTGATTTCTGCCAAAGTTCGGCCAGAGTTCGGTTAGTAATGTTGCTTTTTGAACTTGGTCCTCCTGTCGTTACGGATCTTGCCAAGATTTTCTCATAGAGTTCTGTCCAAATTCTGCCAAATTTGACAGAGTTCTACCTTTGGAAAAGCTATAAATAGAGAAGGATTTTGATCATTTTATCTCACTCATTCACTTTCATCTCTTCTCTCTAAAGCCTACTGCTCTCTTCCAAAGTGTTCTAAGCTTTAATTTTCAATTCTAAGCCAGTTACAATCCTCTATTCAATTTGTCAGTGGGTACGGTCTAGAAGCTTCAGAGTGATTGTAATCAGAGATTTGATTGAAGAAAGACACTTCACAACTGAAGTTGGTCTAGTACTTCAGATTAAAGCTCGCGTTTGTAGAAGTTGCAAGGACTTCGTATGAAAACTTGTGTATTTTCTACTAGTGGATTCAACTGGAAGCTAGAGTTCTTCCGACTGGAGTAGTCCTCACAAGAAGGAAACCAGTATACATTGTCGTCTTTGCGTTTGCTTTCTGATCTCTGCTTTTATATTTTTTACTTGTGATATTTCATGTGATCTTGCTGCTAATTTTTTAAATTAGTAATATTCTGCTGCCTACTCTATTCACCCCCTTCTAGAGTATTGTACTTTACGATTCGTTCCTACAATTGGTATCAGAACGAGTTATACAGGTAAAGCAAGGTAACATTGTAGTTATATTTTTTTATTATTCTCAACTATTACATAGATCACAACACAACACATGACAACTGTGAAGTTCACAAGTGAAGGCAAGCCACAAATAGACCTCTACTGTTTAACGGTACAAATTATACCTATTGGAAAATACGGATGGGTTTCTTCTTAAAATCTCTAGATTTTGACTTATGGACTATAGTTATTGATGGCTACAAAATGCCTCATCGTATTCTTGTTGAAGATGTTTTGGTTGAAAAACCCCATGATAAATATAATGAGGATGAAAAAAAAGGCCAGTCTTGACGCACGTGCTATTAATGCTTTATTTTGTGCTTTAGACACGACTGAATTTAACACGGTGTCTATATGCACAACATCAAATGTAGTGTGAAAACTTCTCGAAGTAACCCACGAAGGAACACACAAGTCAAGGAGTCAAAGATCAGCATACTTACTCAGGAGTAGCGGCGTTCAAGATGAAGCCAAACGAATCTGTCACCCAGATGTTTACGAGATTCTGGATATTGTAAATCTTCTATCATCATTAGGCAAGAGTACAGTAATCATGAGAAGATTCGTAAACTGCTGCGAGCTCTCACAACAACTGGATTCCAAAGGCTACAACAATCATTGAAGGAAACGACCTTATAACCATGTCTATTGAAACACTCATGGGTAAGCTACTCATTCACGAGCTGGAACTTTAAGACTTTGAAGATGCTACACCAAAGGAGAAGTAAGAGAAGTCGATCGCTTAAAGCTCAACATAGAAGAACTGTCGAACATAATTCCGACGACAGTGACTCTGACACTGAGGATCAAGCTCTTATGGTGAGAAAATTTAAGAAGTTCATGAGATTCAACAGAAGAACAAGTACTACAACAGCAACAACAACGGCAATAACAACGAAGAAGATCCTATCTGCTATGGCTGTAAAAAGAAAAGACACGTGAAGAAGGACTGTCCACAACATCATCATCAATCAGAAAGAGTAGTAAATTTGACAAAGGCTACTGAAGAAAACTACATCCCAAAGATATGCCAATACAAGCATATAGCATGAAAGTAACTAGCGACTCAGACGAGCAATCAGATGACGCTCCAAATGTATTTTTGATAGCTTACGATTAGGTAACCACTAACCCCCTATTTGATACTTATGATGATTTTACCTTTGAGCAACTAGGAGAACCTTTACTGACCTCTTAGCGGATTACAGAAGACTGCGTAGTAAAAACCAAACCTCTAAGAAGGTACTCAAAGAGTACAAAGGTGAAATAGGAAGACTTATTGACCTACTAGATGAGGTTAGAAGTAGTAATAGTTCTAGTGAGGTAGGTGAGCTTTCTTTTTAAGCTGTTATTACACGAGACCCAAAGACTATCCGAAGAGAAGGACAAGACAATTGCCCAATTAGATACATAAAGAGAACAAAAGTCTCCAACAAGCTATTGTTAGAAATGATGCACTCACTGCTAATATAGCTTGTTACATGACACATCCAAAGAGTTGAAAATTAGGTTAGAAAAACAGCCTGAAGTTGCTACTTCCTATCCTAACACGTGTCACTTACCGAATCATCGAAACACGGTCAAACCCAACACTATCAGACCAAACCAAACCACCAAACCAAACCTTTGCCCAAAAAGACAAATATGCATGCATTCTTTTACACTAGAAATCTAGACCTATCAACAATGCACACACTGCATTCAACCTCAACATGCTAGATGTCACTATTGTGGCACCATTGGTCATATTTCTTCTACATGTAGAGTTAGAAAGCTTGTTGATTTAAAGATTTGTGCATGGATACCAAAAACTAACATTCTAGGACCCTACAAGAAATGGGTACCAAAGTTTTCATCTGCAAATTCTTTTATAGGTGAAACACTCTTCACATGCTAGAAGCAAATGATCCTCGACAGTGGTTGCTCTCGGCACATGGCCGGTGACGCTTCATTATTCGCAACACTGTCGAAGAAGAAAGAAGGATACGTTTCCTTCGGTAATAATTTGAAAGGGAATATAATTGGTATCAAAAATATTGGTAAGGCCCCCTACCCTATGATTAAAGATGTCTATCTAGTTACCGAGTTAAAACATAATCTGCTCAGCTTAAGCCATTTAGCTGACCATGGTTATGGTATTAATTTTGTCAAAGACAAATACTATAGTTGATAGCTTAACTGGTAGTACTATCTTTGAAGGTATCATGGAAGACAATATATATGTTTTCTATTTGTTAGAAGTTGCTAACAAAATAGGTAGATGCTTGATGGCCAAAAGTAATGAGAGTCAACTATGGCACATGAGACTCGGTCATGCAAACATGGACATAATTTTAAGATTATCCCCAAAGAAGCTGGTACGAGGCTTACTGAACATTTCTTTCAAGAAGGATACTATATGTAGTGAATGTGAAATGAACAAAGCTACCCGATCCGTATTTAAGTTCAAGAACGCTGTAAGTATCACTAGATCTCTATAATTACTGCATATGATTTATTTGGACCTAGTAGAATTGCTAGCCTAGGTGGTAAGTTATATGCTTTTGTAATAGTAGATGATCTCTAGATACATGGTATATTTACTTGCACGCAACGATGCATTATCAGAATTCGTCACCTTTTGCAAGAAAGTTCAAAATGAAAAAGGTTTTTGATTACTCGTATTTAAGTGATCGTAGCGACGAATTTGAAAATGCCGAGTTCAAGCAATTTTGTGATACATACGGTTATCTGTATGAGTTCTCTTGGCCTAGGACTCCGCAACAAAGAAGTTGTGGAACGTAAGAACAGGACTCTATCCGAAATGGCTAGAGTTATGTTAAAGCAGTTTAGTCTACCTAAATACCTATGGGCTGAAGCTGTCAATACAGCGTGCTATGTTCTTAATAGGGTTATAATTCGATCTATACCGAAGAAGACTCCCTATGAGCTATGGTTTGATAGAACTCTCTCTGTTTTTTATTTCAAAGTATTTGGTTGTAAATGCTTTATTCTTAATACTAAAGATAATCTGGGAAAATTTGATGAAAAGGTCGATGACGGTATCTTTTTAGGTTATGCAACAAAGAGCAAAGGTTACAGTCTTCAACAAAAGAACCATGATCATCGAAGAATCGATAAATGTTACATTTGACGAACTAAAACATTCAGTCGATAATGATGATGAATACATAAGTACACCAAGTACAACATCTGCAAAACCTTCACACAAAGCACCAGCTGTTTCTCTAAGCAAATCACGTACAAAACCAGAAGTCGGAACCAGCAATCCAGAGGATATGCAAAAAAAATAAGATTTTTGGCAGACCATCCCAATGACTTGGTAATTGGTGAGATTACCAAGGGTATAAGTACTCGTTCCTCTAGTAAAGATATAGCTTCCTATTTTGCTTTTATTTACAGCTTGAACCCAAAAATATTGAAGAAGCATTTTCGTTAGATGCTATACAAGAGGAATTGAACCAATTTGAACAGAATCAAGTTTGGGAACTTGTTCCCAAGTCCATTGATCATCCGGTCATTGGTACCCACTGGGTATTCCAAAATAAACTGAATAGAATGGCTTAGTGACTCATAGCAAGGCTCGACTCGTAGCTCAAGGATATAATCAAGAAGAAGGTATCGACTACGATAAGACTTATTCTCCAGTTGCGAGATTAGAATCCATTCGCATGTTATATGCATTTGCTTTTTTATAACTTTAAATTATTTAAAATGGATGTCAAAAGTACATTTTTTGAATTTTATAAATAAGAAGTTTATGTAGCTCAACTCCAGGTTTTACTGATTTCAAAAATCCTGATTATGTTTTCAAGTTGAAGAAAGCCTTATACGGTTTGAAACAAGCCCCTCGTGCTTGGTACGATCGTCTAAGCTCTTTTCTACTTGACAACGATTTTACAAAAGGGAAGGTTGATACTACACTGTTTATAAAATCTTTTAATGACAATCTTCTTTTAATTCAAATTTATGTAGATGATATCATTTTTGGATCTACTGATGAATCACTCTGTCAAGAATTTCAAAGTGTATGCATAATGAGTTTGAGATGAGCATGATGGAAGAACTAAATTCTTTCTCGGACTGCAAATTAAACAACCAACAATGGGACGTTCAATAATCAAGCCAACTACACAAAACTTATCAAAGAAGTTCGATCTGGAAGTAGTCAAACCACTTGGCACTCCGATATCAACTTCAACTAATCTTAATATTGATGGACAAGATAAACCTGTCGACATACGTAAGTATCGAGGTATAACTGTTAGTTTACTTTATTTAACTGCTAGTTGGCCTGATATAATGTTTAGTATTTGCTTGTGTGCACATTTTTAGGCTAACCCTAAGGAATCACATCTATGCGCGGTTACGCGTATCTTCCGATACCTTTAAGGCACTTCTTCTGTCGGCTTATGGTATCCCAAAACTACATCGTTTGACCTAACCGGTTATTCAGATGTTGATTTGCTGGATGCAAAGTTGAAAAAGTACCAGCGGTACATGTCATTTCCTAGGCAAAGCTCTAGTCTCTTGGTTTAGCAAGAAACAAAATTTTGTCGCATTATCAATGACTGAGGCTGAGTATATCGCTGCAAGACGTTGTTGTGCACAAATGTTGTAGATGAAGCAAACCTTAGAGACTTTGGCTTAATGTACACATATATTCCTATTTTTTGTGACAACACTAGTAATCAATTTGACTAAGAATCTTGTATGTCACTCTCACACTAAGCATATTAAGATCGACATCATTTTAGAGATCATCATCAACAAATGGAGACATAAACCTTGTATACATAAAACAAAATTAATTAGCTGATATCTTACAAAATCTTTAGCGGAAGATCGCTTCAATTATTTACGTCGAGAATTAGGAATTTTAGATATCAATAATATTAATTAATTTTGTTTTATCAATGATTTTTCAATACTCAAAACTATTTTTGAGACAAGCCTACAAAGGGTCTGTCTGTCACCACGACTACGGTTAAAGCGAAGCGGTATTTAATTGTTTCGGTGAACTCCCGTTAGCTGGGACAGTACCCCTATATAATCTGAAATAGTCGCTGTGTAACAAAATTTAATTTGTAAAATAATATTAAGTATATTAATTAAAATTTAAAATTACTGAACTTGGTATTAAATAATTGAAAGGGATGAGGAAAAGAATGTGGCCTGCAATTTTTTTTTCTTTTCAAAGTTCATCAAAAGAACCCTAGGCGAACTCGGCCCGAGTTCGGCCCGAGTTCTGTTGGTGGCATATACTTTTAAGTCCGAACCCGAGGCCCCCTTCTCTACATCTCTTCCAAACTCCTCTTTCAAACATGAGCTGCCGCCCGAGCCCTCTCCAAACCCTAGAAACTCTCCAACCCATTGCTTCCATTCTACATGGAGATTTTCAAAAATTTGGATTCGTACGAAGAATCTCGATCTCTTCCATACTCAATTCTTGGAAGGTATAACATTCTCTTTCTATCTCTTTTAATTTATTAGTTTTAATTTAATTTTGGGAAAAAATGCCTAAGGGATTCACTCCATCCAAGAGAAAGAAGACAAATGCAGTGAAGAGGCATCATCTTCGAATCCACCAAAGGATTCCCTCTTTTTCCTGGTCCAATCGGCCGACGGTGCGTTCAATGAGTTTTTCTTTGAAACTCATGATCACTTGTTATGGTATACTGACTTTGCCATGCGTAAAATATACACTGGAGCCCCGATTAAGTGGACTGTATTTTCTGACCACCGTCCATTGTTTGAGGTATTAGGGTTACACCGACTTGTTACCCTCAAATACCCTATAGCTACTAATGCCCTTAGACTGTTTTACTGCAACTTTATTTTAGACACTTTCTCTGTAAGAACTCGTGTCGGCGGTATCAAGATTGAGTTCGATGATGCCATCTTAGCGGGAATCCTTGGTGTTCCTAACGAAGGTGCTCTGCTTGATGATATCACTGAGTTCGATTTCCCCGATGGCACGCCTCTTATCAGTTTCAAGATGACCTTTGTGCACCTGTCCGTGTTCATTCTGGAAAGTTAAAGGCTACAAACTTAAACTTATTTAACTATGAGTTGCATTGCATCATCTATTCTACTATTCTTCCTAAATCGACTTCAAAAGATGATGTTACAAATCTTGAACTGTCTGTCCTCTATCATATCATCAAGGAAATTCCATTTTCGGTTCCTAAGCAATCATTCAGATGATGGGACGTTGTCGCGGAAGAGATCAAAATCTCTCTTATGCGATGTTCATGCGACGCATCTTTCAGTTTTTGATGTTGATCTTTCCACTTGTGCTCTGGATCCTGAGCCCAAGTATCTCCAGCTATCATGTCGCAGCACAGCCGCTCCTCCTGCACCTCCTACTGCTCCTGCACCACCTCTTCAGGCGTACCCTATGTCTTTTGAGGGTATTCATAAGCATCTCTCAGATCTACGAACATTTATCACTGACACATCCAGGGAACGTGAGTTCCATAAGGTGAGTAGGTTCCAGGTACTTGCCAACTCTTTTCGATCTCCGTTTTATCCAGACTGGACATTCTTCCAGTTCTCTTCCCAGAGATCTAGCTGTCTCCGGCGACCGCTATGAGGATGAGGCAATACACACTCTCTTTCAGCCCGATAACACATATGATGGTATCGTGGTTCTGGTGCTACTCACACCATTCTGGAGCTGGCACTTCTGGAGCTGGTCCATCCGAACATGGTGGCCGTGCTGGTGATGATGTTGATGATGATTCAAAGGATTTGTGATCTAGACGTATTATATTTTGTCTATATGTCACTTTTTGAGATTTTTTATATTTACGTTTACTTGGAAATGCTCTATGACATTCCAAGATATCATTAGTACTCTATCTTTTACTTTATTTTGCACTGAGATTGTGATTGACTGAGTTGATGTATGGTGAACATCTTTTTATGCTTTGCTTAGCATATTTTATTTCAATTTAGCATTTATTTCTGTTATAGCACTATCTCTTTATGCTTCAATATAACCTGCCTATGAAATGCTTATTTTTCTATATATTATATTTATATTTCTTCACTGATTGTTCCTTATGCATAAATTGCGAGGGAGCTTTCTCTCTTTGTAATTATTTTGCTAAGTGACAACGGGGGAGAAATAGGATCTAACATCTTATACAGGATACAAGAACATTTTTTCTAAGACACAGTACAATTTTGATTATCTTTCAAATCTTATTGATCAAGATGTTATATCGTCAAGGTTTATCAATTATAAAAATGGGGGCGATTGTTGGCCCATTGGTCATGGTCAAACCTGATTTTAATAATTGATCAAACTTTGTCACGATATAAGGGCTACTCAAGTTTATTTGGACTCTTGGATACTGCCAGAGAACTACCCATTCTGTTCAAGACCGAAGCTGTGTTTGCCATTCGAGTCTGTATTTCCTTTATGCAATATAATTTTATATTTCTTGAGTCTAGGAATACATTATACACCGAATCGTACTGGAAAATAGGCTACCCTATAAATGTTTTCAAAATATTCTATGTTTTGAAAAATAGCCCCTATTTACAAAAAGCTCCTAACTACTTAAAACAATTTCAAAAATCCCAAAAATTATTTTTGCAAAAACCTAACAAAACCCTGACAGAACTCGGCCCGAGTTCGGCCAAAGTTCGGCCAGAGTTCGTTTAGTGAACGTTGCTTTTTTGAACTTGGTCTTCCTGCAGTTATGGATCCTGCCAAGATTTTCTTATAGAGTTCTGCCCAATTCTGATAGAGTTCTGCCTTTGGAAAAGCTATAAATAGAGAAGAATTTCAATCATTTCAAGTCACTCATTCACTTTTATCTCTTCTCTGAAGCATACCGTCCTCTTTCAAAGTGTTCTAAGCTTTAATTTTCAAATCCTAAGCCAGTTACAATCCTCTAGTCGATTTGCCAATACGGTATAGTCTCGAAGCTTCAGAGCGATTGTAATCAGAGGCTTGATTGAAGAAAGATACTTCACAACTGAAGTTGGTCGAGTACTTCGGATCAAAGCTCGTGTTTGTAGAAGTTGTAAGGACTTCGCATGAAAACTTGCGGTATTTTGCACTAGTGGATTCAACTGGAAGCTAGAGTTCTTCCGACTGGAATAGTCCTCACAAGAGGAAAACTAGTATATATCGCCGTCTTTGCATTTGCTTTCTGATCTCTGCTTTTACATTTATTTACTTGTGATATTTCTCTATGATCTTGTTGCTAACTTTTAAATTAGCAATATTCCGCTGTCTACTTTATTCACGCCCTCTAGAGTATTGCACTTTATGATTCGTTCCTACAGAATAAACCAAAAGAAAATTTATTTTTGTCCTTGAATGGCATAGCCCATGGATGTACATTTATGCCTTTTTAAAGAGATAGCCTGTTAAGGATGAATGACCCATTGGGGCAAGAATAGATAGCCTGTCAAGGATGAATGACCCGTCGGGGCAAGGAGAGAGCCCGTCAAGGATGAATGACCCGTTGGGGGGGCAAGAAAGACATTTTTTGTGGTTTTCTTCATTATTTGAGGAAGATACCATATGTCATGGCTTAGACACCTTCCCTTTGTCCTTGATGACCGTGAGAGTTGTCGGCTGCATTATGTCTTCCACAAGGTCGGGGTGAACCCACCTGACTTTGCCCTATGGTATTGTGAGTGGTAGCAATCCTGTTGTATTCTTGCGAGCTGATGGGAGGTTGACGACCTCCATCGTTGTCTTAGGAATCAGAATGATGCCATCCTGGACTTCCATTGTTGGAAAGTTGCCAAATTGGAGGGATACTATGTTTGTAGTGACTATCTTATCCTCATAGTCAAGGGTAAGGACCTTGGCGTTAATCAGTCGATGTATCTGCTTCTTCAACACGTAGCAGTCACGTGTTGGGTGGTGGACATATCTATAGTGACAATACTTAGAATTGTCCACCTTATCCGCTTCATCAGGACGTTTAAGAGGGGAAGCTAGATCTTATCGCCCTTCATCAACACGTTGAAGCATTCCAACATATCGTTATCATTGAAGGGCTAATTCTTCTTTGGCCTCGTCGCCTCTGTCGGCTTTTGGTTCAATAAAGATGAATCTTTGGAAATGTTGACGATCAAGGCCAGCTGCCCTTTTTTGTCTCGGTTGTTGTCGACCTTGTTACTGCCGGAAGGGCACTTTTCCCTATCATTAATACTAGGGATGTTTACCCCCAAAAGTTGGGCTTCTCCGACATTCTTTCAATATTGTTAGAGCTGATGATATATGTCGTCCAGTCTATTTATTGAGTGGAGTTGGTCCAGAGTTTAACTGCTAGTAGCATATTTTTATGACATGCATCCATCAGTACAGGCTCAGGGGTACCAGGTGTAACCCTACTTTCCCAATTTTTATGAAATTTTAGAATATTTTAATATGTTGAAGAATAAAGTACATTTAAGTTTGTTTTTCTTATTTTAATTTCATGGTTATTATGTATGGATTAGTTTTAATTAATTGTCATGGTAGTTGCAAATTCTTTAACAATTTTTGGGATAAATTGTAATTAAGCCAATTGTTATAGGGTTTGTTGCAAAATTCCTTCTTTTTCTAATTCTCTATTTAAAGCTACAGAGGAGGTGGTTGAGGGAGAATGAACTCTCATTCCTCAGTCGAGCACTCTTTCATCTCTCTGCTTTATTTTTTCTCTGCTCAAATTTGAGGAGCTCCAAAATCCCTAACCCCTTCTTCCCCAAGATTGTCTCAAACCCTAACACTAATTTCTATGCTCATCCTATGGCAGAAGCTTTCCGATCGATGAACGGCGGCTAGACGAGTACTTCTCGACTGTGGCACAATATCTTCTTCGTCCGCGGCGAGGCAAGCTTCTCCGACGTCTTCTCGTCTCCGACATATCAATATTCCCTTCCATTCCCAACGGTGCTACTGACTTCTCGGCAACGACGATGCGAGGAGTTCCTCCGGCTATGGCCATGGCAGCCATCGTTCCAGCAGGCATCTACGGCTAGCGGGCCGTCTTCTTTACCAGCAGTGAGGCGCGGGTCATCTCTTCCCTAACAACAACCGTCGTCGTCGACGACGACGATGGCGGCTCGGCAATCTTCTCCGACAAGCTCTCCGTGGATCAGCGTGTCGAAGCCATTGCACACGAAGCTTTGCATCAGATTCACACATCCTGATCTGTTCTTCTTCATCAGACGATGTCCAAGTCCTTCCATGACGAGTAGTATCGGTTCCACACCTTCTTCTCCGGTGATCTTCGGCCCTCTCGGCGACGTCAACAATGCGGGAGCAGTCGCTAGCTCGGTGAGTTCTGTTTAATCGCTTCGTTCCTTCCATTACTCCTAGTTTCGATCGATCTACTCCTGATCGATCTAGAATTTCAATTGGAACCATATTGATCGGCTGATCGAGTCAATGGTTGATGGATTTTGTCGATTCTTGATTTATTTTTCCATTGAAGAGAGTTAAATGGTCCTGTTCTTGATTTACTTCGAATTAATGAGTTGATCATTCATTTTAAACCAGTTTTCTATTTCGAATATCAGGTGTTTACAATTTTGCCTCTGAGGAGTGTCGAGCAGATTTGGACTCATGGAGACGTGTCCGCCTCCTTAGAACGTGTCTTCATTCAGTTCGAGTCATTCCTTCAGGTACCTACTTACATCTGTATTATAGAATACTTCGTTGTTAGTCCTTGTATAAGTTGTGTTGAGCAGGTTAGGATCATAGGGGTGTATGTATAGCAGTGTGCTTGTGTCCTATGTGTGTCCAGAGTTTTTGTTCGTGTCCAGCCGTGTGCGTAGGTGATGGAGTAGCGGTGGACTGGAGAAGTTATACCAGGGTTGGGGTCGGCAAGTGATTACAGTTGTTTGAGTTGAACTTTCAATTCAATTATGCAAACTGGACTTACGTATATATTTTGATAAGTTTGTATGTATTCTATTAAGTCTGGATGTGGGCTTGGGAGAGAATTCAATACTTGGCAAGAGCTTGGTCTGTGTGTTATTTTGAATATGTGTTATTGTTGGTACACAAGAGGTCGACTGCATAGGAGATTAAATTGTGGAGTCTCTGTACATATATAAGCTTGCTTAAGTTTTGGAGGTCTGTGTTGAGGATTAAGTTATGTGTGTGTTTGCTTATATTTCAAATAGAGTGACCGTTGGGTTGAACAGGGCCAAGGGGGAATGCCATTCAAATTTCATGGTTGTTATGTTGAGTATAAGATCTGGTTGTGTGAAAAGTGTAGGTAGGTTATTGAGTTCATAAGTTATGTTCTTAAAATTCAAATTTTAATACTCGAACCTTTGGTTCTGTGTGATTGTAAGGTTTGTTGTATTTGATAAAGCTTTGAATTGAGTAGGGCGAATTTTGTAGCTTTGGCTTGATTCTTATAGCTGTAGACTTAAGTAATGATGGGTTGTGTATAATTCCTGAGCTTGTACATTTATTAAAGTTAATATAGAATTGTATAGTTGCTACATTAATATTTCTGTTGGATTTATTGTGGAAGGAGACATGGGATGGGATCTCTAGTTAATATAATAAATTAGGGCAAAGTTTTCCTAAAAGATATTCTGTTGTTTCTTGCCAACTATTAGAAGTATACCATGTAGAGGGAGGGTCAGTTAATATTAGCAAACAGTTGATTAGTTAGCAAATATTAATTATGAATATTTAGAAGCATAACCAAATTGTACCTATTATCTGGAGGACATCCATATTTACTTCCTTTTTTTGATCACCCCAAGTAAGGTAAGTACATTCTATGGTTTATGTTCATTTACATTCATATCCTGTGCTTTTCTTGTGACACATTATGATACAATATATCATGTACTCTTGTACTTTCATGTTCTTGTACTTATTTGTGGCCGGGGATGGGAAATACACTAGCTGTGTGACCAAACCCAGAGATTAGAAAATTCATGTTGATAGCTAAGGCCTCGCACCGTACACGCGGGCCCTAAGCCATACCCAGTTCATGTGCTTCCTGTACTTACCCCTAGCCGGTCACATATGCTAGTTGTATTTCAAATATTGTGCACATGTCATGTCTTGTACTTTATGTTCAGGATTTACTTCTTGTACTTTATTTCCTGTACTTCCTATATTTACATTCCTGACTTTTATGTTCTTTTCCTGTAATTTATATTTCATGTTCTCCTGTACTCTTTTTCATATCATGATGTTCTTGTTTATTACCTAGAATTGTACTTTGCTCCACTCCTGACTGGATATGTTGCAGATGTACTTACAGGGTATCATTATACCTTATGGGCCAGAGTCCGGGATCTTAACTGAGCAGGATGGAGCCATAACTTAGCTAGAGGTTTCAGGTTTAGATTGTTTTAGCTCTTCTTATAGATATTGTTTATTGTGAGTTCATAGTGTATTTTCATTCTTGTTGTCTCTAGTACTTTTATGTTATTATGATTGGTGGATTATGGTGATCATTCTGGGACGGTTAGATGCTGTGATGTTTACTTTCATGTTATTTTTGGAGTTTTCCTTAGATGTTTACAGCTTACTACGTTGAGTCTTCCAACATAGGCTGGACGTGTCCGACTCGTATTCGATTATTCGGGAGCGGGTCGTGACATATTTTTAGTGGTGGCCCATGTAGGTCTGTCCTAATGGCACTTAGGCTATAGAGTGCTATTGGGGAACCTGTTAGACTAAGGAAACTCATCACAACATAGGATTGCGGAAAAATGGTTATGGTTATTACTAAGTCTGGTTATACATATTATTTACTAGGTTTGCTTATTATCTAGAGTTAGGTCATTTTAACAATTTTTTATTTTTCAGATGGTTCAGACACGCAACATAGGAACTATCGATTCACGTGCACTTGACGCTTCTGAGCTTCCACCACCCCCTATCGCCTCTACTATCACCATTAGTAGTACGCAGTTGATGGAGATGTTCCAGGAGTTCTTTGATGCCCAGAGGGAGCAAGCCGTTCTTTTTTAAGCCAAACTTGTAGATGCGCTTTCCGTGCCAGGAAGGACTTTTGATTTCTAGACTATCGAAACTTTGGACTCTTCCGACACCGAGCGCATTTCTTGCACCGAAGAGCAGATCGAGAACCTAGAGCCACCACTTCTGAAGATCATCCAAGTCTCTGAGGACCCGACTCCTCTGAAGGTTCAAGCCACCATCCAGGAGATTTTGAACGTAGCACAGACAATAGGACAAGATAGAAAGCTGAAGGCCAAGAGTGACCTGAAGACTTATGGTGGAGTTAGCAACTACGCTATACCCACAAAGCGTCGCAACCCTCAGACGGCATTTCTTCAGTCACATCATCAGCCGCAGATTCAGGCCCATCTTCCTTGTGTGTTCTGTAAGAGGACAAGATATCATATTGACAAGTGCCGCAAGAGGCTCGGACTCTGCCTATACTGCGGATCTTCTGTCTACCGAATGAAGGATTGCTAGTGGGTCGTGAACCGTAATGGTCGAGGAGCATCAGGATCTCAGCAGTCAGCACACCAGCAGCCGTATATTCCTATCAGAGGCCCTGCGCTTCAGCCCCAACGGAAGATTCAGACTCAGATCCAGCCAGCGATCATTTGCAACTTCTGTCGTTGCTTAGGACACCACTACAACGAGTGCCGCAAGAGACTAGGGTTATGCTTGTTATGCGGATCACCTGTCCATCAAGTCAATGATTGCCCGGGGGCCGCTGATCGTACTGCCCAAGGACGAGCACGATGAGCACCCTGACTACCGCAAGGACCACTCTACGTTAGGACAGTTGAAGACGTTGAAGAGATTCCAGTCCCAAAGGAATACTGAAGATCGAAGATTTTTCTGCATGATTGGGGAAGGCCGTGGATCGTGATCCACAATTAAATTTCCTTGGATTTTTCTCTTAACACCTAAAACTATCTTGCTTTCTATTCAAGATTGTTAGATTGTGTTTTCTATTCTGAAACCTTGGTTGATATTCGAAATGTACCTTGAGAGATTGTTCCTATTCTAAAATCTTGTTCGTAACTCTACTTTTATTCGAGATTTTTCTGTTCGATAACTTGTTTCATATTCACAATGTTGGTTCCTTGTTCAAAATTTGTTCTATTCGAAATTTTGTTCTCTATTTAGAACTTATTACAATTCGTAATTTTGTTTACTACTCGAAGTTTAGTTTTCTATTCGGGGACTTTGTTGGAATTTGGTTTTCTACTCGTGACTTTGATTCTTATTCGAGATTTTGAGATTCTGTTTCTTATTTCGAGACTTGCTTTTGTTCGTAATTTTTGTTTCTATGCGAGACTTGTCTCTTATTCGAGATTTCGTTCCTATCCAAGACTTTGTTTGAAGATTCAGTTTACTACTCACGACTTGTTTGAAATTTGGTTGAGACCTTGTCCCCTATCCGAAACCTTGCTTTCTATTTCGTGATTTTGTTTCCTATTCGTGACTTCGTTGATAGTTGATTTTTGAAACTTTGTTTCCAATTTTGGATTTCGTTTCCATTCGAGATTTTGTTCGAGACTTTATTTCCTATTCAAGATTTGTTAGACTTTGTTCCAATACGAGATTTTGCTTCTTATTTCGAGACTTGGTTTTCTATTTGATACTTGCCTTCTATTCACCATTCAAGATTTTGCTACCTATTCGGGATAGTCTCTATATGAATTTTTGTTTGCCAGTCGAGAGTTATTTCAAGATTCCGTTCACCTTGTTTCCTGTTCGATTAAATCTCCTTGTTTGTTTCATTAGAACTAATACCCATTGTTCGACCTTTGTTGTTTCTTGGTATCTAGTGAAACTCCTTGTTTTCTAAAGATAGATAACATCATTTTCTATCATGATTTAGAACTCATTTTGAATTCTTTGAAATCTTTTATAATTTCTATGGATAAAGTTGAGAGACTATTCGATGACCTACTAGGGCATTGCAGTTATGCGTTGTAGCCATTGCCTGGATTACGAAGATTGAGGGTTTACTGTAGCCAGCAGCACACTGGCGAGACATGAACTCTAAGTTGAAGTAATTTCAGACATTCATAGGTTTTCGGGTATTATTGAGACTTTGTCCTAAATTCTTCATATATTGATCTCTTTGGTTGCTTCGTTGATAATTGTTGGAAAATGGATAAAGTTGATAGAATATTCGGTAACATATTGTTATTTGAGTTACGGAGCCGAAAGTCCATTGCAATCAGATATATACTCGCGGGGCAGGGATTCTAAGTTAAGTGATTTTAAATATCTATATGTTCTCGGATACCATAGAGACTAAATCCACTTTTCATATGATTATTGATTTTTCGTGAATCACAAATCCTTGCACTTTAACCTTGATTTGATACTAATACCTTCTGGGTAGTTTCCTTACGTCTTCATAATCAACCCTTGCAAACTTTCTCTTCTTGCATTTTATCGTTTAATCATTTGATATTTTTCTCAATATATAAATCTTGCTAGATTTGATTCCGTCCACCAAATTTTTCTATCACTTGTATTATCATGTTTTGTCTAAACCATGATCTTTCTATCTTGTTCTAGTTCAGTTGTGTTAAACTTTTGAAATTGATCATGCTTAGAAGATCGTGCCTTCATGGTTTTGCTCCTCTAAGTCGTAATTGAAACTTCATCCCATCTCGTGCCTATTGGATTCTTGATCATTGTTAGATCGTGTTATTTCAATTTTCTGCCTGAAATTATCGTGCTTGTCTTAATTGAACTTTGTCTCACTTCGTGGCTGACTCATTTTGATCAATATTGATCATGCCAATTTACCTGCTTATTTTGTCATACTAAGTCATACTAAGTCTTTCCAAGTCCTACCTCTAATCATATCTAGATAATCCTAATCGTGTCTATATTTTATATTGATTATACTCGGTACCTATTGATAATACTTGAGTGAAATTCTGTTGATTAGGGCTAAAGTAGTTTTGATAGAGACCATTTTCTATTCCATCGTGCCTCAACTCTTGTTTGGATCATGAAAAATAAGCACGGACAAACAAATTACTCTTCCACTTATGACTTGATTCGGCTTATTTCATGTCTGTACTTAATTGTTTTTTTTTCAAATTTTGTCTTAATTGAAATTATGTCTTAATCATGTCTGTAGTACCATATGAATTTCGAGGACAAAATTTTCGGGGGGGGGGGGGGAGGAGATTTGTAACCCTACTTTTCCAATTTTTATGAAATTTTAGAATATTTTAATATGTTGAAGAATAAAGTACATTTAAGTTTGTCTTTGTTATTTTAATTTCGTGGTTATTATGTATGGATTAGTTTTAATTAATTGTCATGGTAGTTAAATACAAATTAGGAAATAACCAACCTAGAGTGGTCCCCAAGAATTTTTTAACAACCTCTCAACTAACCGTAACAAATTCTTTAACAAAGTTTTGGGATAAATTGCAATTAAGCCAATTGTTATAGGGTTGTTGTAAAATTCCTTCTTTTTCTAATTCTCTATCTAAAGCTACAGAGGAGGAGGATGAGAGAGAATGAACTCTCATTCCTCAGTCGAGCACTCTTCATCTCTCTGCTTCATTTTTTCTCTGCTCAAATTTGAGGAGCTCCTAAATCCCTAACCCCTTCTTCCCCAAGATTGTCTTAAACCCTAACCCTAATTTCTAAGCTCATCCCATGGCGAAAGCTTTCCAATCGATGAACGACGGCTAGACGAGTACTTCTCGACTGTGGCACAACATCTTCTTCGTTCGCGGCGAGGCGAGCTTCTCCGATGGTCTACGTCTCCAACATATCAATATTCCCTTCCATTCCTAGCGGTGCTACTGACTTCTCGACAATGACGATGCGAGGAGTTCCTCCGGCTATGGCCATGGTAGCCATCGTTCCAGCATGCATCTACGGCTAGCGGGCCGTCTTCTTCACCAGCAGTGAGGCGCGGGTCGTCTCTTCCCTGACAACAACCGTCGTCCCCGACGACGATGACAACGGCTCGGCTATCTTCTCCGACGACCTCTCCGATGGATCAACGTGTCGAAGCTGGTGCACACGAAGCTTTGCATCAGATTCACATATCCCGATTTGTTCTTCTTCATCAGATGATGTCCAAGTCCTCCTACGGCGAGCAGTGACGGTTCCACACCTCCTTCTCCGGTGATCTTCGGCCCTTTCGGCGACGTCAACGATGCGGGAGCAGTCGCTAGCTCGGTGAGTTCTGTTTAATCACTTCATTCCTCCCATTACTCATAGTTTCGATCGATCTGCTCCTGTTCGATCTGGAATTTCAATTGGAACCATATTGATCAGCTGATCGAGTCAATAGTTGTTGGATTTTGTCGATTCTTGATTTATTTTTCCATTGAAGAGAGTTGAATGGTCATGTTCTTGATTTACTTCGAATTAATGAGTTGATCATTCATTTTAAACTAATTTTCTATTTCGAACATCAGGTGCTTGCAATTTTGCCTCTGAGGAGGTGTCGAGCAGATTTGGACTCGTGGAGACGTGTCCGCCTCCTTGGAACCTGTCTTCATTCAGTTCGAGTCCTTCCTTCAGGTACTTACTTACATCTGTATTATAGAATACTTCGTTGCTAGTCCTTGAATAAGTTGTTTTGAGCAGGTTAGGATCATAGGGGTGTATGTGTAGCAGTGTGCTCGTGTCATTTGTGTGTGTCCAGAGTTTTTGTTCATGTCCAGCCGTGTACGAGTCCGGGGGTGATGGAGTAGAGGTGGACTGGAGAAGTTATACCAGGGTTGGGGTCGGCAAGTGGTTACCGTTGTTTGGGTTGAACTTTCAATTCAATTATGCAAACTGGACTTGTGTATATATTTTGATAAGTTTGTATGTATTCTGTTAAGTCTGGGTGGGCTTGGGAGTGAATTCAATACTTGGCAAGAGCTTGGGCTGTGTGCTATTTTGAATACATGTGATGGTTGGTACACAAGAGGTCGACTGTATATGAGATTCAATTGTGGAGACTCTGTACATATATAAGCTTGCTTAAGTTTTGGAGGTCTGTGGTGAGGATCAAGTTATGTGTGTGTTTGCTTATATTTCAAAAAGAGTGACCGTTGGGTTAAACAGAGCCAAGGAGGGAATGCCATTCAAAATTCATGGTTGTTATGTTGAGTATAAGCTCTGCTTGTGTGAAAATTGTAGGTAGGTTATTGTGTTTATTAGTTAGATTCTTAAAATTCAAATTTTAATACTCGAACCTTTGGTTCTGTGTGATTGCAAGGTTTGTTGTATTTGATAAAGCTTTGAATTGAGTAGGGCAGATTTTGTAGCTTTGGCTTGATCCTTATAGCTGAAGACTTAAGTAATGATGGGTTGTGTATAATTCCTGAGCTTGTACATTTATAGTTAATGTAGAATTGTATAGTTGCTACATTAATATTTCTGTTGGATGTTATTGTGGAAGGAGACTTGGGATAGGATCTCTAGTTAATATAATAAATTAGGGGAAAGTTTTCCTAAAAGATATTTTGTTGTTTCATGCCAACTATTAGAAGTGTACCATGTAGAGGGAGGGTCAGTTAAGATTATCAAACAGTAGATTAGTTAGCAAATATTAATTGTGAATATTTAGAAGCATAACCAAATTGTACCTATTATCAGGAGGACATCCAGATTTACTTCCTTTTTTGATCACCCCAAGTAAGGCAAGTACATTCTATGGTTTATGTTCATTTATATTCATATAATGTGCTTTTCTTGTGACACATTGTGACACGGTATATCATGTACTCTTGTACTTTTATTTCTTGTACTTATTTGTGGTCGGGGAGGGGAAATACACTAGCTATGTGACCAAACTCAGAGATCAAAAAATTCATGTTGATAGCTTAGGCCTCGCACCGTGCACGCGGGCCCTAAGCCGTACCCAGTTCATGTGCTTCCTGTACTTACCCTTAGCCGGTCACATATGCTAGTTGTATTTCAAATATTGTGCACATATCATGTCTTGTACTTCAGGTTCAGGATTTACTTCTTGTACTTTATTTCCTCTACTTCTTATATTACATTCCTGTACTTTCATGTTCTTTTCATGTACTTTATATTTAATGTTCTCCTGTACTCTTTTTCATATCATGATATTCTTGTTCATTACCTAGAATTGTACTTTGCTTCGCTCTTGACTGGATATGTTGCAGGTATACTTACAGGGTATCATTATACCTTATGGGCCAGAGCCCGGGATCTTAACTGAGCAGGATGAAGCCATGACTTAGCTAGAGGTTTCAGGTTTAGATTGTTTTAGCTCTTCTTATAGATATTGTTTATTGTGAGTTCATAGCATATTTTCATTCTTGTTGTCTTTAGTACTTTTATGTTATTATGATTGGTGGATTATGGCGATCATTCTGGGACATTTAGATGCTGTGATGTTTACTTTCATATTATTCTTGGAGTTTTTCTTAGTTTACAGCTCACTGCGTTGAGTCTTCCAACATAGGCTGGGCATGTCCGACTCGTGTCCGATTATTCGGAAGTGGGTCGTGACACCAGGTTGTAATCTCAAGGCCGCTTGAGAAGCGATCGATGTAGGTATGAAATGACTCCTTTTTTGAGCAGTATCCAAGATGGAGGACATTGTCATATCCATTTCTCCTTCATAAAATCGAGAAAGGAAAAAATGCTTGAGGGCTTCGAAGGAGGAGATGGAATTGTCATGGAGGCTACATAATCATTCGTAAGCCACCCCGTATAATGCTCCAACTAACATGTTCTTAAGCAAGGTGTCATCTCACGATGGGTGTCCTTTCATAGACGCAAAATATGTCAGATATCGAAGGAGGGAATCTTTTTCGTCGAACGGGGTCAAGGACTGTGGTTTGTATTTAGGAGGATAAACCACATTATTCCTCTCGGGAGTACGACTGTCGAGTCCTGAGATTTTAGAGCGCTTCTTGCCTGTCCTTGGCGTCGACACGGGCTCGCAGCTCCCTAGGAGCTTCATGTATATCCTCTGTTACTAGAGAGATAGATGACCGTGGTAGAGTATGATTGTCGGTCATGAAAGGAACCATAGAGGGTGTGTTAGAATCCCAATTAGTTCCTGGGTCATGACTGTTAGGCCCTTCGTGGCTGTTGATTCAAGTTGGCTTGGATTTTCAGGCCTACTTGAGTTAGAGCCTACATAGAGGGACTCAAAGTTTGAAACCCTGCCTCGGAGCATCAATGCATTGGAGACTAGTGTTTGACGCTTCACCGTTATCCCCATTATTACCCCTGTTATCTCTACTAACATTATATGGGTGGAAGTAGACTGAGTGATACACCTCTCACTTTCTATCTCCGATCCATAAGGTTCGTTGTCTTGAGAAAGATGGGCATATAGGCATCGTCCTCGGAATTTCGTGGACGGCTACCCCTAGCCCCCATATATGACATTAACCTGTTGGGTACCCCCAGATACTTCAGCATCGGTTCCTTGAGAGTCGTTGTCCCCTTTAAATGACAAGTTGTTATGGAGTGTCACGACCCGCACCCGCTTTACGGATACGAGTCTGTGTCCAAGTCCAACCTACGCCGCTGTATAGGCGGTAGATCGTGTCTATAAACTCATGGTCACAAAGGTCTAGAATAATCAAGGTAATCTATATCTCATCCATAGAAGTAAACATACAACCAACTCCAATATGTAACAAATAAATACTGAGAACTGAATACTAGAGAGTAATATAAAATGAAGTTTCTAGTTATCAAGAATTCAAGTCATGTCCGCTGGATTCAAATCCACAACCAGTATACAGATGTAAAGTAAAGACATGGAATGAAATAACTGAGTCCAAACTATGCTAAACATCAAATCAGCTGCGGTGGTACCGTGAAACATCTCTACCCCTGCTAGTCTGCACCTGGGTCAACCTCGGCTAAACCTGAATAGATCATCAGGTCCACAGAGACTAGCAAGATACATAAAACATGCCTAATATTATGACAGTAAATAACATGTATAGGAGATAAGAACAATGTAAGAAACATCTAAGAAGTGACATATCATATGGAAATGTAATACTAGACTTGGCTAACAATCAATCGAATAACTTCTATAGATTATAGTGCAATACAAGATACTCCCAATCTATAGTATGTCTAAATTGTAGTACAATACAAGATACTCCCAATCGAGCCTAATATCAATCTCCTCTTCTAAAGGAATACAAGATCTGGTCAAGTCAATCAAGTTATGGCAACATAGTACGGGACAATAACAATCTTGAAAAATGTACAAGAACAAGCAATAATGGAAAACAAGAACAATTCTATATGTACGAATAACAAGGAAACGAGTAAAGCAGAAGATGATAAACCAGGTATAATATGAAAAAAATAACATAGAAAAGGAAACATGTAAATACTCCATAAGTTCGGCAAGGTATACTTGCCTGTGGTCCTGAGCTGCTGGCATGGGTCATGTGCTGAGTCAAGGTCTCCAAACCTGTATTGTGAATTAACTTCTAATCAATGCATGAATTAACCAAAATAAATCTATCTTTATTCATTGCTAATTACCCTTAGGTTTTTAGCTTTTTTCTAATGTTTGGGATGTATCTACTTACAATCTTCTTAGAACATAATCTTAACTAATCAATATTTGGTCTCTGTAGATGAGGGTTTGATAAATTCCTATCTAGGTTACTAATGTGTAATAGTACCTATCCCTACAACTCTTAAACCCCATACCCTAGCCACTTCACCATCTAATCCCATGCAACCCCAACTGTTGTAGGAATTTTATGTACGATGCAGCAGTACTTATAGACTGCATATAAGTCCTTTTTCAACTTGTAATCTATACTTAAATCTTATTGGTCCCAAATTTCCTAGGGCATGTCTTTCCTTTTTCTACCTCTGCTATGGTTTCTTACTGGCTGGTGCAACAAGTCTCCTTTTAGTTTATTAAGTACAGGAAATTGATAAAGGAATGAAGCAAATCAAGTGTTTGTAGATAAGTAGATCTCATGGATCTAAAGGCAAGTGGATCCTAATGTGAATTATCAGTTTATAGTCCAACCACTACATGATAGCAAATGTACCTATGCTTCTAAGCTGCAGTTGAAGAGTACCTACCTTTTCTAATGTTGCTACCTTACTGTACTGTTACTGGGCTACATTACCTATCTACAACATACCCTTATCTTTGTTTAGTCATAAGAAAGAAGATACTTTAGGACTCCTAGCTTGCAGATCAGGTAGCAGAGTTACCTACTATCACTACCACTTTTCTAGATTAGGGGTATTTTAGTAATTGTGTGTTAATTTGAATTTTTGATTATTTTTTTATTTGGTTGGTGTGGTAATTGTTGATTAGTGCTTTTGGTATTAGCAGACGGTTTAACCTTAGTTAACATTGATTAGAAGACTAGACATGTGATTAGAGACTTAATTAGCTAATTAGAATTTAAGTTAGAGCTTAGTCCTAATTAGGAAACAATTCAAGTGATTTTTAGGCTATTTTAATATATAGCTTTTTGGCCTTTTTGCTAATGGGCTTCTTGTTTAACTTTAGATGAGTTGTGGCCCATCACCAACCCTAACTTAATCCTACCAGCCATTATGGCCGGCCACACACAACCCCCCCTTTTATGTGTTATAGCATTGTAGCCGTCAAGTTCTCAAACACTAGAAATCCCCTTCTCTTCCAAAAGTCTATTTTCTCAACTCTCATCCAATCAATCCAAACAAAGTGCATTGCGATCCTTGGGAGGAGAGGAACTTGCTGGAGACTTGCTAGCAAGGGATCGGAGGCTTCGGACTGGAGAAAATCGACGTCGGGACGTTTGGAGGCTCGTTTCATTGAAATATTGACTCTTAATAGGTAAACTCCTCTAAACCCCTGTAAATTCTGATTTTTCTTCATAGATACATCCATATAGGTAGCCCGGACCTCTAGATGTAGTTTGGTTGATTTTCGTATCCGCTTGGTAGGCGTATCCTGATGCACGAGTGCCATAACTCGATGGATACGATACGGTTTCATATGAAACTTGATGGACACATGGGGGCAACCTCTGCCCACGTGCTCCTAAAGTTTCACCAGGTTTCGTGGAGCGTGCACGGAGTAATCGAACCAGTACGGGTTCATCCCACTGTGCACACGCGTGAAAATCGTCGCTGACACAGCCTTCGTTCGTGGATACGACGCAACGAGGACACGATCCAGAAGCATGGACACGTAGCCCTAGACCTAGCCTAACCCTAGACTCGACCACGTGGCACGACGTGGCTCGTGTCGCGAGCTACGGAGGTCGACACACGCCCACGAGGCCGTGCGCGCACGTGCGTACAGCCCATGCGATACGTGTCTCGTGCGACACGTGGACACCACATGGACACGTGTCAGGGTGGTGTACACATAGACCTAGATCCCACCTTGCTACGTGCACGAGCACGAGGCTTCTCGTGTGCATGTGGCATTCTATTGAGCACGGCACGTGCCCATGAGGAATTTTCTATACACGCGTACGTGCCCGTGCGATACACACTGTTTGGATACGATACGAACATGGGTTTGACTATGTGAGGACACGAACAGGACACACACGTGTACATCTTCATGTTAGGTTTCATGAGATTTGGTCGGGTATTTTGGATTTTAGGTATTGAGTTGGGTTGTGTAGTTTATGAGTTCGTCTTTAAGTTGGTTTTGGGATATTTGAGATCGATTTTGTGTTTCAACTCAATTTCTGAGTTTGATATTTAGGTTTAGTTTAGATTTTTGAGTTTGATTTGTAGTTAGACCAATGTTTACATTCAATTGTTTATAATCTATATGTTATATATTTTTCCTTTGTATATATGTATATATATATATATATATATATGTATATATATATATAATATATATATATATATATATATATATTATATATATATATATATATATATATATTTTTTATATATATATATATATATATATATATTATATATATATATATATATATATATGGAAGCGGATCAAAGCCCCCTTAGAAAGCCCCCCAAAAACCCCCTTCACTCTAATTCGTAATTTAATGTTATATTAATGTTAATATTAATGTTAATATTAATATTAATGTTAATATTAACATTAAATACTAAATTAACATGAATGTTAACAGTAAAATTAATATTAACATTAATATTAACATTAACATTAATATTAACATTAACATTAATATAAAAAAAAAAAATTAATATTAATATTAACATTAATTAATAACATTAATATTAATATTAACATTAATATTAACATTAATATTAACATTAATATTACGAATTAGAGTGAGGGGGGTTTTTGGGGGGCTTTCTAAGGGATATATAATATATATATTATATATATATATATTTATATATTATATATATATATATATATATATATATATATAATATATATATAATCTTCATGGAGAGAAGAAAAAAAAATATAAGTTCTTCATGGAGAGAAGAGCTCTCCCGGGCGACTGTAGGCGATCGGCGCGCTTCTGGCTTCAGCCCTCCGGCGGGCTGCTTCCAAGTTCATTCCTTCCCAAAATTATATTACACAAGTATTTATATATAAACTTACATATATGTAGGCTATGTAAAGATATCTATATTATATATACATGTATAGAGATGCACTTGTGAGAAACGGATCGATTACGCAAATCCGAGAGACTCACAAATCTGGAAAAAACTGAACCTTGCTTCAAAACAATGCTTACAAACATATAACCATATTCATTTGAAAGATATAATATATATATATATTATATATATTATATATATATATATACTACTTATGTATATTAAACCTACAAGTAGAAACTCATATATGCTTGAAAATAGTAATTAAATAGGTAAAAATTTTGCGGATCTCTTCCTGCAAGTTCTAAATATCATTTATGAACTAACAAATCAGAAAATACGGATTAAAAGTCAAAGGATCGAAAATCACATTTCCATTCAAAAACTTAGAACCCGAAGAACCCAATTTTGACAAAACGACTCAAAACGCAAAATACTCCAAATCAACCCGCGAAACATGGCATACACATTGGTCTCAACCTACGTGATGCGCTCGGATACTCACGGGTTCGAAATCATGTCAGTGTTGTGTCCACGCGTATCAAAAAAACCCGATACTGCGTGTCAACGTGCACGTATGCGTGCGTTCTCGCTCGATTGAGCACCGTACACACAACGATAAGCCCGTGCTCGTGCTCGTAGATAGGAGGGTCCTGGGGTAGGTCTAGGATTCGACAACACGGCATGTCGCACCGAGGTGATGCACGCAGCCCCGCACCATGCGCGGCCTGCTGGACGCGCGCGCGCCCACGCGTGCCACTCGTGCACGCGGCTCGGTCCTCGTGGCTCGCTCGTCGGGCCACGCCACGTCTTGGGGTTGATTCCCCGGGTAGTCCAGGTATAGGTCTACGCGTCCACGGTCCTGAATAGGTCCTCGTCGCGTCGAAAATGCGTAAGAAGTCCGTTTCAGTGACAAATTTTAGCATAGTGCACCGTACGGGCTGAACGATGCACGCCGGATTTCTTCGCGCTCGCTCAACGAAAAGCCGTGAAATTTTTGGAACATGTGGGCAGAGGTTGCCCCCACATGCTTAAGAAATTTCAGGCAAACATATTTTCTGTGCATCGAGATACAATACGCTGATGGCAGGGCATGCACGGCCTCGTGCACGGGATCGGTGCACGTGCGTCCGATGCCCGAAACGCTACTAAAATGTCATCGATTTCTGATCCGTCTTCACAAAAGTTTCTTAAAATAATATTATCTAATCGTTCATGAAGACAGAATCGAAAAATAGCAAGTTTCGTTTCTTAGCGGCATTTCGTCGAACACCTGTCTTAATGGGCCGATACATGTCCGATACCGCTACCAAACGAACTCGAAACGTAACCAAACTTTTGGGCATGTCTAGGACACCTATATGGATGCAAATATGAAAGAAAATTCAGAATAACTATGGTAGAAAAGGGTTTACCTATTTAGTGTCGAAAACTCAATAAATGGAGTCCCTCGGTCGTCGTGTCCGTCGATTCCCCTCAAGCAAAGTCTCTGCCTCCTCGTTAGTAATACTCCAGCAAATCCTCCTCTTCTAGACGAGTGCAACAGAGTTCGTTTGGGGAGAAACGGACTTCGGATGAAGAAACTAGAATTTTTTGAGGAGGAGAACTTTTAGGGTTTCACTTATGGAGGCTATGCTTCACAAATGAATGAGAGAGGGGGAGGGTACTGCTGTGCTGGCCATATGGGGTTTTCTAGGGTTAGGGTTTCACATGGGCCAACTCCTTCAAGTTGTAATAAGGCCCAAGTCACAAAGGCTCAAAAATGCTATATGCAAAAAGGCTTAAAATCATCCAAAAGCCTTCTAAATTGAACCCGAGCCCTAAATAAATTCTAATAGGTAAAAAATAAATTCTAAGACATGGTTAGGCTTCTATATAAAGTCCACTAAGGTGAAACCAGTTGCTAGCACAACACAAGTCAAAATATCTAAAAAATCATAAAATGGCCAAAATGGCTAAAATGACTAAAATACCCTTTCTATGAAAAAGTGGATGCTACAGATGTGATCGGCGCAACCTGGCCTATCACATCTGACTGCCATGGTTGGCACAACCCATGGGTTGGTGCAACCTTATCAGCCAGCTATGGCGCAACCTGGGTCCTTAAATGGCCTAGGCGCAACCCAGGTAGGCTCGGCGCAACCTGGCCACCTCTCAATACTACCTGCTGTGGTTGGCGCAACCCATGGGTTGGCGCAACTAAGCTGCCAGCTATGGCTCATCCTGGGTTACTGAATGGCCTGGGTGCGTCCAGGACGAAAGTCGTAACTACCTCATCCAAGGCGCGTGGCAACACCCAACTTCCCTCCTGGTCGCAAGGCGTATCTACCTCCTCCACCGCCACCCTGGAGGGGGGCGTGTAACACCAGTTTCTAAAATGAGGGTAATTTTGAAATTTTGTATTTTAATTTATTTAATTATGATATTTAAATGATAATATGATTTTTGGTGATTTTTTATCATTTAAAACTATTTTAAGTTATGGCTTATGATTTGGTGTTTGACTAGTGTAACCTTAGAGCCTAGCCATGTGATTAGGATGTTTGACTAGTACATTATAGCCTAGAGGGTATTTTGGGCATTTTAGGATTTATTTGAATTTATTATGAATTATGGGAATTTGTGTGATTTTAATATTAATTAAATATTGCTATGTGTTGTGTTAGTCATGACTAGTTGAGACTAGGAGACTAACCTAGTGACTAACCTAGGTTAAGACCACTTGGTTAGGTTAAGTAAACTTGGTTAGACCTAATTTAGTGAGATTTAAGTCATTAGGACTTGTTTGGAGAGTTTTGGAGTTGATTAGGCTAAATGGCTCATGACTTCATAAGTCATGATTAATGACTTGAGACTTAAAGCCCATAGGCCCACACCATGTAGCCAAACCTAAACCTAATCAGCCCATGGCAGCCACTATTGATCATTTCCCCCTTTAATTTCCTCATAGAATTTAGGGCTAGCCTCCATTGGGATTTGTGCAAGTTTTAGAAAGAGGTATTTCCCATCTTCCATAAATCCTAGTAAATTCATTTTTATTCCTTTTTAACCCAAACAAATTGCATTGAGTCCTAAATTTTCTCTACTTTCTGTTGGTACCAAGTGTTCTTGGCTTTGGAGCTCATTAAAGGAATTTGTTCATCAAGAGGAGCACCTCTTTGTGGAGCTTTTTGAAACTTTTGATACACATAGGTAATTTCAATTTCTTACCATAGAACCCTGTTATTTTTGCATCATTAGGGAGCCCTATACCTAGCCTAACCGTAGGAATAGGAATCCCCAAAATTTCGTGTCCTTTCGGTCCATTTTGGACACGTATCAGTGTCGTTTTTATAGTGTTTGTTGATATGCCACAAAGGATATTTATATGTTGTTTTTGAATACTTTTTGAATGGAAATATTGTTTTATGTGTGGTTATTGATTTTGTGTCCTACTGAGCACATTTCTGGACACGTTTTGTGTCCAAATCGAACATGCACCGCCGCACGACACAGCGCACTGGCACCGTGCGCTCCCCTGCTGCTCGGGGTCGACACAGGGCACGACACAGGCTCTCGTGAGGTAATTTTTTCTGGACACGTGGGGGCATTGTCTGCCATCACCCACACAAAATTTCACGAGCTTTCGTGCACTGTGTGCGAAGAAATCGCACGCGCACGGATTTGACACTTTGTACACGTGCGGAAATTCGTCCCACTGACACGCACTCACACACGCGACACGACACGGCCTAGACACGAATCAGGGTCCTAGAAACCTAGCCCTAGTCTAGGTGAACATGTGGACACAATCTCGTGAGTCGAGTCGCTGTGTCGTGCACACGATCGACACGAACACGTGCACGACGTGTGGACTGGCTGTGCATGGTTTGTGTATTATTGTACTGGACACGTTTGTGTCCACTTTTGTGGACACAAACACTTCACATAGCACGTGCACATTGTGTATTAATGTTACCAACCATTAAGTTAGCATTTTAGTTTAGTTTGGGATTAAATTCCTTTTGCCTATTCTTCCTGATACGGGTTTTCTGATTTTCCAGTTTTTTTTGAATATGATTTTGACAGCCCATTTGATCAATCTAAATGTTTATTACATGTTTAAGTTCATATTATGGTTCTCCTATTAGCCATCTACATGTGTGTCAATTTTGGGTTGGAATGGAGGTGTTTGAATGTTTGAACTGATTTGATGTGGACTGTTTTTGGTGAAAACTGAATGCTACTCACTGATTTCCTTTATTTTATCCAATGTTGTTTTCCTTTGAAACCTGAGATTTAATGAATTGGTTTTAGAGTTTGAAAATGAGTATTGGACTTGGTGATTGGCCTCAATCCAATGGCTGTTACATAAGTGGATGCTCAATTTATATTGAATTATGGGAGTGACTCTCTCACATGTTCACATCTTTTTTTCCACACACACCCAGATATGTAATTGACACACCTTTAAACACACACACACACACTGTTTAACCCCATATTCCTGAGATTATGATTCAATTTTGTACACAACACTATGATACTTTGTATATCCTGTCACTTGAGTTGAAACCTGGGTTCAATTCTAAAACCTGGGGTTTTTTAGTATTCGCTGAATGTTCCTGCCACATTGGTTCAGCTTACACACATGCCTAAACACCTGTACCTATCTTCATTCCTGACACACTAACACCCTGTTTTGATTTGTACACTGTTTAAACACTGGTTTCCTGAGACACAAACCTGGGAATTGATTCCTGGAACACTTGACACTCATGTACACACACAATAACTGAGACCTTAGCTTGTTAAATCTGAATGTTTGCACAAATGCACAAGAAAACACAATTTTTCCCTCACGATTGATTTTCTACACTGTCCTCAACTGACCTGGGCTTTGAAATCCTGGGGATGGGTTACCTGAACCGAGTCCTTGTACTGTTTTAACCTGAGAAGCATCATTGTCCCTTGGGATTCCTGAGAACCATTATTGCACACCACTCATAGCCTTCATACTCACACACACATGATAACACATATGTACACACACCATCTCACTTCCTGTCATACTATACTAGCCTAAACATATGCCACACCCTCATAACACCATTCCACACACACACAGGATTGACCCTCACTTTCCTGTCACATGACACATACACACCACTCTCAAATATACACACACATTGCCTAGAATGTATATTATCCCTCTCTATGTATAGTAATACATGTAGCTAAGGGTTAATGATAATTTACAATATGTAATGTATATTGCCATTGGTATACATATGGAATGTAGGATATATATGTATATATGGGTGTTTGGTATATATGGGTTATGGCTTTTATTTAGCTCATGACCCACATGTGGTTGGATTCAATATAGGTATGGCTATGTAGGTAAGATGTACATAGATATGGCCTAGGGCTTGGCTATTTGCCTATGGGATAGGGCCTATGGCCTATAACTTAGGTGACATAGCCTAGGTACTCATGGGTGGTTTGTGTGTATGAAATACACCATGTGTAATACCCTACAG
>JANAVB010023996.1:17442687-17680187 GCA_029216955.1 Iris pallida
ATATATATATATATAAGAGGGTTATATATATATATATATATTATATATATAATATATATATATATATTATATATCGATATATATATATATAAATAAAATAAAAATAAATAAAAATAAAAAAATAATAAAATATATAGATATATATATAGATATATATATATATATATATATATATATATATAATATATATATATATATATATAAGGAGATGAGAGAAGAAGAAGAAGAAACACCACAGCAGCAGCATTAGCTGCAGTAACAGCAGCAGCCTGGCAGCAGCTGCTGCCAGGTTCAACCCCCCTTGTTGCCTTGTTCACCTATTAACCCCCCTTTATATATATATATATATAATATATATATATTATATTATATAGATATATATATATATATATATATGTTGGTAGATAGTAAAATTAGAAGAGAATAGGAGAAGAAGATTAAGGAAAAGAATAAGAAGAAGTTAGAAGGAAAGAATTAGAAAAAGTTAGAAGAATAGAAGAAAAGAGGGAAATAAGGAATAGAGGGGATCGAGTTAGAGGGCGAAACGGAGCTCGGAGTATCGAAATGAGTTGAAACTTGGCATGGGGCAAGAATACGTGAATTAGATTTTACGGGTAGGCTCCCGAATGGAAATCGGGGTTGTAGGGCGCGGTATCGCGCCGTACCATTGCGTATCTTGAAATATTCAAGATATCGGCAATGAGCCGTATCGTGGACTAGATGTCAACTTTACTTAGGTATCTTGGTAGGTAATATATGTATAGGCTAGTATCTTACTACCCTAGGGAGCTCGGGTCAAAATATCAAGCGTAGGTAGGCTAACTTGATAATTGCTAAGCTAGAATTTTACCCTTTTTAAGGGCAAAATAGGATATTGGCCTACGGCCAAGATTTGAGTTTCGAAGTCCAAGATGGACTTGGATATGGGCTGTAGAGGTTGGTAATAGTTAGAAATAGTCGCCTAGACCTAGTCTTGACCTCGGTTGACCCAGAGTTGACTTTTTACCCAAAAGTCAACCGTGAGTCAACACTTTGTCTAGATTTGACCAAATCCAAACCAGAGTTGATCAGTTGACCAAAAGTCAACTTGTTGGTCAATATTTGACCAGTTTGACCTAGAGTTGACCTAGAGTTGACCAGAGTGACCAGGGTTGACCAGTTGACCAAAAGTCAACTGTAGGCCAACTCTTGACCCCGTTTGACTTTCTTCGACTTGTTTTGACCTGTGATGACTGGTATGACCTATGATTGACTTGGTCTGACTTAGATTGACTTGATATAACTTGATTTGACCTAGATTGACTTGACAGGATTAGTGTGACTCAGTGAGACATAGTTTGACCTAGATTGCATATCATTCATTGCGAATTATTCTTAAACTTGTTTAAACCTAAATTAACATACAGTATCTCATATTTAGGTTCCTGATTTCCGCTCTGAGCATTGATGTACCCTACATCTCAGGACAGCAGGCGAGTACATTCACTGATAGTTTTCATTGTCTTGATATTTGCTATATCCGATTCAATCGTAGTGTCTTACTTGATTCTTAGACACGATAGTTCACGGACTAGTATTGTCGGATTCCTGTCATGAGATGTCATTCCTGGATTTCTTGGGATACTTGTACTTGCTCGGTCTTGATTCTTGTACTTGTATTGACGCCGATTCCTGAAGAGGACTTGCTCCCCTCTTAGGGAATCCCGCGTCATGACGTGGTATGTCCGGATCCGTATACTATTCGGAGAATGAAGAATATTATAGATAGTGTGATCAATGCCCACCTTGAGTTACTACTTGTATCATAGCTATACCCTCACCTCACGATGGGTATAGCCTGACCTATGCTACTACTTGCTCCATAGCTTACCATCCCGGCCGGACCGAGTCCACACACTTGTAGTCGGTCGGCTGGAAGCCTGATTCTTGACCCATACCGATCATATTAGGCTATAATGTTCGAGGCACATTTTATATTTACTTTTCTTGTCATATATCCTGTTCTGTTCTACATTCAGTACTTTCTCACCATGCATGATATACAGTTACTCACATGCTCTACATGCCTTTACATTGTATCTTGATTGGAGACTAAGTTCTGCTCGGGAGAAGAGTTACAACCCCGGTCCTTGTTTGGTTTAAGGGTTGTAACTCGGCTTCTGAACGGTTCCCAAATCTTCATATATCTTTGTCTTGTAGTTCATTATACTGTCTCTTATAGAACTTGTCAATTCACATGGAACTGCTGTTAGTGTTTGTACTTGCTCATTTTCCTGACAGGATACTGTTATGATATATTACAGATGACTCTGAGGCGGACTCCTCGACTTATTATGGGCTCGAGTTAGATGGAGTAGCCTTGGATCGTGGCCTTATAGTAGAGCCACTAGATTTTGTACTTCCAGAGTTGTGTAGGTTAGCTAGGTTTGACTGGACTGCGATCCAGCTAGCTTTATCAGACTGCAGTTTCTATATTATATTTTGATACCCTGTGATGTTGTATATATCTGGGCTTGTATTGGACTCTGGACTTATTTTACTCTTTCATCTATCATGTCTTTCCTTCTGAGCTATCTACCTTAGTTTATTCTGTGATTGAGACTGTATTGTTATGTCATCTCCATTCGGAGAGTATGTACTGTACAGGTACATTTATATTGTTAGTCGTAGTATTTACAGACGTTATATACAACGTTCTACCGCCGACACTGCGGCGTAGGCTGGACGTACCCACGTGCTCGTGCCCCTCATAAGGGTGCGGGTCGTGAACATTTTGTGGTGGCCCACGCAGGTCCAATTTGTTTTCCATAAATAAATTCACTTTATTTATTTTGATTCTGGGAAAATACAACTTTATGAATCCGATCTAGAAGACGATCGCTTTATCCCTTGGACGATGCGAAGAAGAAAAGCTCTCAAGAATTCGACAGCAATTTAGATATTCTGTATATCTGTACAATGAATGAGAAGAGAACTCTATTTATAGAGTCAAAAAATAACTGAAAAGATAACTGCCTTCATAATCTATGCATAGTTGATAATCACGCAGGACTCAAACATACGCAATGTTAATGAGCAGTTGCTAGACGTGGCCTGTAACTATTGGACACATGGCAATCGTGCATGAGTCGTGTGCAAGTTACTGAGCACGCATACGAGAGATTTGTGGCATGTCTGCCACGTACTCCAATCTGATAATTTGAGATAAAATCCACGCCAACTGGTTGAGGATGAAATCCACACAGACTTGGGACAGAAGGCTTCAGAATACACGCCAACTTGAGGCAGAAAGCTTCAGAATACGCGCAAACTTGAGACAGAAAGCTCAAAATTCACGCAAACTTGAGAAAGGAACATAGAAGTTCAAAATCACGCAGACTTGAGTCAGAACGGCCAGCTGTCTTGATTCGACGTACCTCGACTGGCACAAAATCTCTGACATTGATTGCCTTGTCAGTCACATTAAATGACAAAAGGTCTTTTTGGTACGCCAACTTGATGAAGACTGAATCTTGTTGAGAAAGATTTCGAAAGTCACGCAATAGTCGACTGAGATCTCTCGAGTCCCGTACATACGTGGCATACGAGGAGACATTCTTTGACTGTCGTGCTGTCAGTCATAATGATACTCTGACAAATGATGAGCTGTCTCTGTGTACCATTTAAACTCTGCGTATATTTGAGAAAATGGTCTGATAGAACTCAGCGTGTATTTTAGACATTGTTCTGATAGGCTGTATTAACTCAGCGTGACTTCATTTTTGAGTCCTACAGCTTGTGTCTAGCATTGGAGAAGGATTCAAATTAGATGTATGCGATCAATTCTTAGGCACGTCGTAACCAAGGAGATCACATAGAGGTGGGACATTGGTTGGGTGTTGCCAATTTTATCACTTCTTCATTGGACGACTTCAAGATAATACTTGATATGGATTTCTTAATCACTGCGAAGGCGTTCCAATGCCACACTTTGAAGTCGTCAGCTTTATGGAGGAAGTCCATTGTAATATGCTCTCACTTTCACTACGGGATAGGAAGTGGCTGAAGTGATTATGTGGTATCTGCTGCTCGTCTTTACCTGCTGACATATTAAATAACGGATATGAACCTCGTTATCTCCCTCTTGTCCCATGCCATCAAAATGTTGTCTAACATCCTGATACATCTTTATACCCCCTGGATGGATGAAGTATGGAGAACTGTGGTCTCAGTCATAACTACCTATCGAATATCTCCATTCAGCACACAGAGACGACTACAAAATATGAGTGTCCTATCCTCGTGAATTCTCAACTCCTTTATGAGATTAGACTCACACTCTCGTCGAAACCTCTGAATTTACGGATCCTCTACCTATACTGCCCTGATCCTTTCGACTATAGTAGACTGAATTTGCAAACTAGCTAGAATTTTGATATCCTACGAAAGAACCATCTCAATACCCATATCCTGAAGATCCTCTAAGTCGTCAAGATGAATGCGCTGGCTTGCCTCCTCGATACATCTGCTACAATGTTCGTCTTACCTGGATGATACTGAAAATCTGCATCATAATCCTTCAACATCTCTAACCATCTTCTCTGGCGCATGTTCAAGTCATTCTGGGGAAAGACATATATTAGGCTCTTGTAATCGGTATAAATCTCCATTCGATCTCCATATAAATAATGTCTCCACAACTTAAGCGCAAATACCACTTATGGCAACTCCAAGTCATGTGTCAAATAGTTCTTATCAAGATCTCGACGATGTCGAGATGCATAAGCTATCACTCTCATATGATGCATCAATACACATCAAGTTCCTTGTCATACGCATCACAATACACAGTAAACCCTCTAGGACCCTTTAGAAGTGTCAAAATTAGTGCTGATATCAACCTCCTCTTCAGCTCCTCAAATGAAGTCTGACATTCTATTGACTAAATACAACATCCTTACGCATCAAATGCGTGAAGGGTTCTGATATCCTAGCGAAGTCTGCCACAAACCTTCAATAAAATCATGTTAATCCCAATAAACTGCATACATCAGCTACTGTCCTTGGAACTGGCAAACTCTACATAGCCTCCACCATCCTTGGATCCACTGATATTTTCGCTCCGGAGTTGATATGTCCCAGAAATAAATGTGATCCAATCAAACTCGCACTTGTTAAGCATTGCATACAACTAGTGCTCTCTTAAAATCTACAACACCCTTCGGAGATGCTCCACATGCTCTGCCTCGCTATTGGAATAAATGAGAATATCACCTATTAACACCACGACAAACTGATCAAAATGGGCATAAATATGCGGTTCATCAAATCCATAAATACCAATAGGGTGTTGCTTAGCCTAAACGACATCACCAAGAACTCTCAACGTCTATACCACGATCTAAATGCTCTGTCTTGGGTATGTACGGCTCGCGAACACTCACATGATGATACACAGACCGAAGATCTAATTTAGAGAAAACTCTGGCCCTACTCAGTTGATCAAACAAGTCATCAATACTTGGCAAATGATACTTGTTCTTGGTAGTCATCGGGTTTAGTTGTCTGTAATCAAGGAATAAATGCGATAAACCATCCTTCTTGATTGTTAATACACACCGACGGTCCCCAAGGTGATTTACTATCTAATGGATCCCTTGGTCTTCAAATCCTTTATATGTTGGTATAGCTTGTCCAACTCGGACTGGGACATCCTGTAGACTACTGCAAACTGGAGCTACTCCTGGTATCAACTCGATACAAAATTTGACTTATGTAACCGGTGGTATGCCTAGAAGCTCATATGGAAATACGGCGAGAAACTACTCCTCTAGGAACCTACTCTTCCATTGCAACCGTGCTATCAATCTGCCTCTAGAATAACCTCCTATCCTTGAAAGAATGGGAAATCCTCCGCGCCTGGAATGTTGAAAATAATTCGTCCCTCGCGGTAGTCGATCGTTGCATAACTGTCTCTCAACCAGTCCGTGCCTAGGATAACATCGTTACCCATAGGGTTTTTAATCAATTTAGCAGGTAGAAGTTGCCCACACACTACGATTAGACATGCTAAGAAAAATATAGAAACTCCTAGGAGTACATTACGAGTGAGTATGTTTAGCCTCTCTTGTAATGCCTCGAACTCCAATCTAATATGTGTCACAAATCATGCAGATACAAATGAATGGGAAGTCCCTGAATCAAATAAAGGTACCACAGGTGATGTAGCAACAAAAATTGTACCTACCACCACATCGTCCGATACCAATGCCAATGCCTCCTTTGAAGATAAGGTAATTGCCTTTTCATAGCTCCCCTCTGCTGTGCCTTTGCTGCTGTCCATGCTGATTTGCCTTTGCTACTAGCCATGCTATTGTGGCCTCTGTTGTTGGTACATTTGAGATTGAGTTGGTTGTGGACGTTCTGCCAAAGGTCAAACTGCTAACATGGTCCTTTGAACGGTATTGCTACTGGTAAAACTGAAATTGTGGCACTGGCCAACCTATCCTCTGGAACAAGGTACAAGTAGACATCATGTGATCTAGACTTCCATACCTGAAGTACTGCCTGTTGACCAATCTACACACCTTCCGAGTGTCCTCCCTTTTTGCAGAAGGTACATCCCACTAGTGCTCTCCAACGTTGCTGTTGAAACCTAGGCTGCTACAGGCGTGCCGGTGTTGTAACTATTGATACCGTTAGACGATGTGATACTCCAAAATCATGAATCCTAACCTTGGGCACTGGTGCTGACATCCTGGAAATATCTCCTCTAATATATACTTTTAAATGTATCATGACTCGTTTCCGAATAATCGGGTATGAATCATGTTACGTCCGGCCTACGCTGGTGTGAGCAGCGGTAGTCAGTCGTCTAAACCTTAGGAATCATCAAAGTAGAGAGTATCAATATCTCATCACAACTCTACTCGCTTAACCTGTCAACAATCACAGCATCCAGTATATCTTTTATTACATGTCCTTTTACAAGAGATCCCCGAAAACAGATCCGGTAAGTGATAAAGACAACTCTATACAATCCTCAAATCTCATGAACATCGAAAACTACAATCTACATCCCCTTGGGGAAAGTCTTCTAACCTAGATAATCTCCAAATTGGTCTCCACTATTAGGTCCTCATGTGGTCCGTAGAGTGTGGGATAGTCAAGCTCATCATCACCTGTCAACGATCCAGTTAGGAAATGAGCAAAGTACAATATAACTCAACCATAATCAACTACGATATGCAATAGTACATAAAATAACAAAGGCAATAAATAACAAGTAAACTGAAGAATACCGAAAATCATGCACTAACTACATGAAACATGTGCAATATAACACCAATAAACATGTAGAGGCTATCATGTACAAGGCACATCGTAGCCGATATGCTAGTAGTCACGCAAGTAATGGACGTAAGGCATATATAGTGTGAGCAGTCATGCAAATGTCCATATGCCAAGGTAAACTACATGCTTCATGAATGTTCTCTTTCTCGACATGAAACACGAGAAACAAGTAAAGCAAGTGATATAGTGTAAACATGTCATGCAATGCCGCTACGTAAATTTGAGGTATAAGTATTTGCTTTTTACCGAAGGTTGGCAATTGTCTCTAGATATACTAAAATGGTTAAGGAAATATGGATTAGAAAATATTCTGACTTTCTAGAAGACCCCTAATAATACTTACTAATTCTATTCTAAATGTTCCTAACTAAGAGCCTAATAATAACTAACTATTAATAATCAAGAATAGATACTAGCAACCAATATCTAAAATATTAGCAGAGGTTTTATTAGCAAATAATAATATTAGCAAATATATTTTAGCAAGTAAAATATTAGTAACTAATCCATAGATATTTAGAAAATATATCTAGCATAGAAAATATTAATATGATAATTAAAGAACAAAATATATAAAACTCATTTTCCTAAATTCTTCTCTCTTCTCTCAGGTCTGAGTTAGGTCAGCCCACTGGCCCAACCCTTCTTTTTCTTTTTCCTTTCTTTTCTCTCAGGCTCGACCTGTAGGCTTGACCCAAGAATCGACCCAATCTCCTAACCTTAAGTTTTTTTTTTCCTTTCCTTACCTACTCTTTCTCTCTCTTCCTCACTCACACACACACAACCACCTCCCCCTCCAAAAAAAACCCTAAAATCCTACAAAAGAGAAAGAAGGAGAAGTAGAGGATGAACAAGAAGAAGGAAGGAATCAAGAAGAAGAAGATAGAGAGGAGGAAGGAGATCAAGGAGAAGATGGAGCTCACCTTGGTGCTCAGGGAGGCACGATGTGGCCCAGACGGTGGCCCCAGTGTTAGGTGGCGAGCTCTGGACGATCGGCGTTCCAAGCGATGGATGCGGTGGTTGGAGGCATCGATCAACGACGAAGTTCTCGGTGAGGCGGTGGATCTGACTCCTCGGCGACTACGGTAGCTGGAAAGGAGATCCGCAACGGTCTTCGACTGCAGCTTAGATCAGCATACGTAGTAGCGGAGGCTCTGGATCCAGTCGAAGGATCGACACAGGAGGCTGGCAGTGGCAGCTTCGTGATTGAACGACGAGCTCGAGGTGGCGGTTTAGACGAACGCCGGTGGCTGAATGTGGCTCCGGCGATGGAGACGATGGTTGAGGCTAAGACTTCTACGAGAAGGTGACTCCGGGAAGTCGTGAGTGCAGCGGAGGTCCCCGATGGCTCACGATGGAGCGACGACGTCGACAGTAGCCATGACGACCGCTAGAATAGGGATAGGTTTAGGGTTTTGTATTTAGGAATTGAGCGTAGTCTGTCCATGTCTTATGGACACAACAGGACACATAGGAAGAATAAGGTTGTGGAATGTAGGGATGTGTCCGTGTCGGGAACACAGACACGATTAGAGCTTGGGAAATGTGTGTTTGGCTTGTAATGGATGTGTCCATATCGGAAGATAAGGACATGGTTAGGGTTCGAGTGTTTTGGAAAATCGTGTTGTGTCGGACACATAAACAATGTAGAATAGGTAGTCTATTAACGAAATGTGGACGAATACCAACACAATTAGGACACGGTCATTAGGACCACGTAGGAATTTGGAGCGATTAGCACTAATGACAATTAGGAATATTTATAGGAGTCATTAGAAATAATCTAGACTCAATTAGCACATGGCTTTAAGGAATATCCCTAGAATATTCCAGAGAATGAATATTCTAAGGAATATTCCTAGGAATACTCTAGATCCTAGAGCATATTCCTAAGAATATTGTTTGGGATTAATTAACACTAATTATAATTAATTAAGAAGGGGCTCTAGAAAGTTTTCACTCTAATCCCTATGGCTAATGACTATAGAAAAGTACTAAACCATGCCATCCTACAATCGTATTTACAAATATGCCATTCCTAATTATTACAACTATGCCACTAAACTTCTAATTATTTACAAACTTGTCATTCCCTCTTCATGATTCTCCAAATAACCAACTCCCCCTAAAAAAATTACTAAAATGCCATGCCTAATAATTAATAATAAATAATCAATAAATATTTTTGGAAAATGATCGAGTTTGTATTTGAAAAAAATAGGAAAGTGGGATTATAGAATGATAATCAAATGCCTTCAAGCCATTGTCAGAAGTGCATAAAAAGTCTGATAATCATGTCCCTCGACCAACTGCATGATCTCCAAATGAAATCCCTGGTAGAACTTTATAGCTTTCTCTGGCTAATTCATAGCTACCATCGTTAAAGCGAACCTACTCAGCCCGTAGAACTCCGCTACATATATGTCCACTGATCTCCCAGACTGCTTAAGGTTGATAAACCTCTCATGTAACTCAAATCGGGCCACTGCACCAAAAAACTTGATCTAAAATATGGTCCTGAAACCATCCCAAGAGATACGACGTGCAAGATCACTCTATAGAATCCCAACTATCTCTGGAAAGGTCCTACAGCTGTAACTTTGCCAAATCCAGTTGCTCCCCATATAGAATCTTGGCTACTACTAGGATAAACAATATGCTTTGGAGTCATACATCTAAAGTAGTAGCTTCCTCCGTGCTATATAAGTAACCAGGGTTGACCCGATAAAATCAGCATGCCGACACAGAGTCCAGTCTTCCGCCTCTCTCTAAGGCTATTTGTAATCCCTAGTTGAGTATAACATTCTGATCTTGTGACTAATGTTGCTGAGTAGTCAAACAACCCATGGATGGTCTCCAACAAAGTATGGGTGTCGGCTACCACTGGTGCTGTCGGAGGTTTACCATTGAAAAGTTTTACAAACTTTTGTATTAACAAACAAAAAAAAGTACAAAAGAGTCCTAAATAGGATCTCTAAGTACAATTTATTTCTGAAGAAGCGTGACGATGGAGATTGAACGATGTAGTGGTTTCTTTACTCCCTTAACGATATGACGACGAGACGAAATAAAATTGCAAGTCTTATGCTCAGCGATGAGGTGGACAACAATTTGGCTCTCTGAAGTTTCCTCAAACTCTTTCTACGTCTCGGGGGGAGGGGGAATGAAGGAAGGCTCCTTCTATTATAACAATATAGAGAAATCCATCCATGCGGGCATATGCGATGTGCACGTGGATTTTGGCGCATAAGAGTGCTGCACGGATGAGATTTGCTGCCACATGGCATTTCTGAATAGAATGCAGTTACAACTGTGCGCATATGGCGCAAATGACTGCCACATGACCATGGCTGGGATGTAGTTGTTACTGATATCTTGGGTGGTTGACACCCGTCATATGCATGACTGAGTCGTTTGACACGTGGTGCATGCTGATGATTCGAAGATCTCATTCTGTTGGAACGAAAAGATTGGATGCGCGTGCAAGATTCAGCACATGAAGGAACTTGGCGCATGGCTTCTGAGATGTATACCAAGTCTTGGCTTACGGCTTCTAAGGTGCATGCAGAGGTTGATAGGATCAAGCCACGTGGCATGGCACAACTGTAACTGCCAAAAGCAGTAATGATTGTTGTGACGTTTGTGCTGATCCATGCTGTTGGCTCGCTCTCCGAAGCGACTTTGTCTTTTAGTGAAGAGCCTTTAATGTGCATAGCAGTAATGGAGCATGGAAGCATAGGTGCATGGCGCCCTAACGTATAGAATCATGCTGACAGCTTTGTTTATCGTGTAACCAATGTTTGCACATATTTTGAGGCACATGCTGCACCATGTTCCAACTGACAGTTGACATCTGACGAAGTTGTCAATGTTGTATTAAATACTGATAGGATAGTTTGGGAGCCATAGGGTCATGAAATCTTTGGCGCATGAAGCTGGCTGCCATAAGTCTTTCATGGTGCAAAGTTCTGAGGAGGTGCATGGTCATTTGGCGCATCATTTAATTGAGTATCCTTGGCACACCAAGCTTTCTACTATCCAGTTTTGACGAGGCGCAGCACATGGTTCCATATGTGATTTTTTATGCTTCTAGAAGACCTCCTTCAAAATTTTTAAAACTTGAACAAGTTTTGAAATACTCTGAACAAGAAGCATGGGAAGTAGAGTTTTAGGTGCATGGATTTTGCTCGTCTTATGGCGCATGGACGGGTTGTCGCATAGACGTTGCTACACGTGGCGCCATTTTATCAGGCTAAGTCTCGAAGCGTCACCGCCATTTGGGGCCCGTGAGTCGAGGCTTCCGATTGATCATCATTAATACGAGATTCTTTGCATTTATTGGGATATTAATTTTCCACCAAATGGCACATCAAATGCGGCTGACCGGGCATGCTTTTGAGCCTATAAATAGGGGCTCTGGAGAAAGATTCATTTTGCTTTTTGTCTCCTTTATGTGATGCTCATGACTTCTCTATTTTTTGCAGAACCTTAACTTCCTTCCATGGCTCCCAAAGTTGCAACTGCTAGCATGAGCAAGGGCAAGGGAAAGGTGAAGGCAAAGCCTACTGAGGATGCTGCCGTACCACTTGTCGTCGACACAATACACCCTGATGTTCGGAAGGAAATCGAAGGTGAGTAACCACCATCGATGGCCATGTCTTACTCTGAACACAAAGACACTCTTGCATGGTCAATAGTATAGATGGGTACCCATCTAGAACATGCGCTAACCTCAATCCACTGCTAACTCGCATGGACATTGCTAATGCACATGAACATGCGCTAACCCCATTCAGCTTCTTCAATTTGACTTTAAAACATTCAACATACTCTTTTATTGGAATTTTGGGAGGAATTATGAACATGGATATCAAAAGTAATTTCCTCCATTACTTTTTTTCTTTATTACTTCTTTCAATTTTTTTCTTTTCATTTTCTTTTTTCTCCCTCTTTTTTCCCTCTTTTTTTGAATCATCATGGAAATCAAGAATTTGAGAATGAAAATATGTAGCGAAACTAGAAATTCAGATACCTCCACACTTATTTTTTATACACCCATACATATCATAATGCTTCACTAGTTTTCTGGCTTGGGTAAAGATTTTTTTTTTCCAGGTTAAAGCTTGTAAAGTGGGTTCACAAAAATAAAAGCAACAATGCTCAAAAGGGTTCAAGCAAAGGAAAAATAAATTCAGGGTAGGCTATTTAGCTTATGTAGCGAATAACAAAGAGGGCATTAATCATGTTCATGTATGCATGTGTCGATGTGACCTCGAAGAGAATCAAAGCAAGTTCTCGAGAAACAAATCTATAGAAGAATCTCTCATCAAAGAAAATAGTGAGACTGATGTGTCAGTCTAAATGCTCAAAATCTCAACGGCTTTTATCTACCAAATTTAGTCACTACCATTCTCAAGGAAAATAACTGGACTAACGAATTCTAAGTTTAAAGATTATTTCAATCATGTTATGAATTTTTCGAACGAACTTGAATCTTTCTCATGACATACAAAACAAAAAATTATTGAAAACCACAAAACCATTATTTTTTTAAAAAAATTGTCTATATTTATTTATTTTGAAAAACCATGCATTTTTAAAATAAGTTAAAACAAAACCTAAATCTCCTTCCCTACAGTTAAACCTGACATTGTCCCCTAATGTAAGGCTAAATGCAAAGAAAAGACAAAAACAAACAAAAATAGAAATGCAAGAATAAGAACAAACTCCCCTTGGGTTGCCTCCCAAGCCGCACCTTTGTTTAATATGTCGTTGGCCCGACTCTACACACAATTGATGCAACTAGGCATGGGTTTCACATCTTGAATAGAGGCCTGCAAACAGAGGGTAAATGCCTCCTATCAGAAATTGATAATGAAATATAAGGAACATTTCCTGGCTGTTGTCTTTTTATAAAATCATTCAACCCTGCAACAGTTTTATGCAAATTATTACTCATGTCTAACTCCTCATTCTTTTTCTTAAGATGCTCACTAACGGCAATATCGAATCCATCTTTGCCATTAAGTTCAAAACTTCTTGTGCATTTGGTACTACGTTGTCATTTGTTCATGTCTGCAATGCTAGTTTCTCTTCTCTTGTTTTGACAATGTGGTGCTTCTTTTACTAGAATGTCCACCTCTTTACCACTTCTCAAAACGATTGCATTTTCTTTTGTATTCAAAGCTTGCATTTTCTTTTGTATTTACTATCATTTGAGATGGTAGTTTTCCTGAACTTTGTGTATCTAGCTTATTAATTGCTTCATTTGGCTCATTTGATTGTCCAAGCTTTGAATACTAGCCCTTGTCTCCTGTTGAAATTGTAAAGCATTAGTGGCAAGAGACTTAACAATTTCCTCTAAAGACATACCAGAGTTAGAAGTTTGGCGTAGTTGTTGTTTAGGGGGATATGACTACTTGTACTATTGGTAACTTGGCCAATTTTGATTGACGGACTGATTTGATTGTGGATTCCCATAGTTGAAATTGGGATGATCTCTCCATCCTAGATTGTATGTGTTTGAATAGGGATCATACTTCCTTTGTGGTTGTCCATAAAAACCACCTACCATGTTCACTTGTTCATTGGGCTCCTCTTGAAGAGTTGGGAACATGTAAGTTGGATGCCTTGCTATTGAACAAATCCCACAAGCCTTCGCAGTTTGTATGTTACCTACAGCCATTTGACGAAGAAAAGAAGTTAAACTAGCAATTTGTTGTTCTAGGAAAGAAATATTTACCTCGTTGGCATGGATGCAAGATCTAGCCTAGTACCAAATCGTTGAGAATTGGCCGCCATATTTGCAATTAAATTTCTTGCGGCCTCAAGAGTTTTATCTACCATAGCTCCTCTACTAGCAACATCTATCATGCTTCTATCATTTGATAGAAGGCCTTCGTAGAAGTACTGGATAAGTAGCTGCTCACTAATTTGATGATGGGGTAGCTTGCACATAATTTTTTGAAATATTCCCAGTACTCGTTGAGAGACTCTGTATTGTGTTGCCTTACCCCACAATTTTTTCCCTGATATTGGCCGCCCTTGAAGCTGGAAAGTACTTTTCTAGGAACAATCTTTTCATCTCGTTCCATGTGACAATACTTCCCGACGGTAGGTAGTAGAGCCAATCTTAGCCAAATCCTTTAAAGAAAATGGAAAGGCTCTTAATTTGATTTGCTCTTCAGTCACCCCCGTTGGCTTCATACTTGTGCATACCACATGAAGCTCCTTTAGATGCTTGTGAGGGTCTTCACCTGCAAGACTATGAAAAGTTGGCAATAAATGTATGAGTCGAGATTTTAATTCAAAAGTTGCAGTAGCATCTAAAGTAAGAAATGTTATGCATAAAGGGTATTGGTTCAAATCAGGGACCGTGAGTTCTTTCAAAGTTCTATTTGCGGCATGACTCCTTCAGGATTAGAACGACAAGAGAATACAGAATCCAGAGTGAGGTTGTTCTCGTTAGAGTTCTTTGAGTTTCCTTCCTTAACCTGCACATGGTTTTTTCTATTTCTGGATCGCTCTGAAAATAACCATAATTAGAAAATCGAGTCAGAACCATAAACAATCAAGTACAATATGAAAAGCAATTCAGAAAAAAAGTATATGAGAATGAATAACTAATGATTTTTTTCTTTTCCCTCTTTTTATGAACGAAAATAAAAGTAATTATAAGAAAAAAAATAAAGATCACAAAAATCACAAAATTCAACTAGAATTACTCCCCGACAATGGCATCAAAATTTGGTATGCTGTCGTAGACACCCAAAAATAAAACTTTTACTCTTAAAATTATATATAGAAGTGAGAGTAAGAATCGATCCCACGGAGAGTAATTAGTATAATTTTATGCTATGTGAACAAGGGTGGGGGGGGGGGAGAGTTTTGAATATGATAAAATTTTTTAAGAAAAGCTAAAAACAATTAAAGTATTGAAATCAATGCAAGGAACAAATATTGGTCTCAGTCAACATTCACCATTGGGATCTTAAAATTGATCATCGATGCAAGCATAAATTAACTACTTTGAGTATTCACCGTTGGAAGTATCTTCCTATCTCTCTTAGACTTAATTAATTAAAAACACGCGATCTAATTAACTTTAATTACTAAATAATCCAAGATAAGCGCTGAAGATTTAATATAGCAATTTCCTAAAGAACCAAAAGATCGATGAAGCAAAACAACACAAGCACAAGCGGTTGCATTTAGTTTTGATCTAATAAAACAAAGCAGTTCATTAAATCTTGGTTACTTCACAAATTAGAGAAATCAAACAATTGTGGATTTGATATCTAATTAAGCAGTAGATCGAAATGAATAATAAACTAGTAGGCCTCCTAGTAATTAAACAAAACAATTGTGAAAATGGGTAAAAAAATTTAATCCTTAAAGTTAAATCAAACAAACAATTTAGATCTCAGAAGTTTATTGATTTCAAGGCTTTCGTTTCCTTCGACCAATAAGACTTTTAGCCGCACATGTTTATTGAAACTTTAAAAAAAAAGTTGGAGAAGAAGAAGAGTTGTGTTGTGGTTCCTTTCCTCATGCTTTCTACCCTTTTTATACACCCTAAATTAGTTATTTGAAGCCCACAATATCTTTCCACAAATCCTCTAAAAGTTACAACTTCTCAAACAAAAAAACTAAGTCATAGAACAAGTAAAAAATAGTTATTTTGGTTCGTATTTCGTTCACAACATCTTTGACTCAATTTCATGTCCGATTTCACCCATGGTGTAGGCTGAATCTCGAAAAACTCAAAATACGAAAGTTGTAGATATTTGTCTTAGCTTTCCAAATTTTTTTGAATCACCTCAAAGTTATGCCAATTTTGGTAAAAGGTATCAAAACTGTCCAAAATTGCTATTTAGCTCTAGTTTGCACTTAGTGTCTACAACTGCATCCTAAATCAAAATATAAGAATAATAGTACCTTTAGTCATGAAATGAGCATAAAATGCTGAACACTAACGGATAAAAATATAACATTTTATGTTCTCATCACACTGTCAGTACCATGGATGGGTAACCATCTAAAACATGTGCTAACCCAAATCCATTGCTAACATGCATGGACATTGCTAACGCTTTGTTCAGATGATGCTCTGACACTTAGTTTGTCGCATAGATGAGTAACCATTGTACGCACATTGTCAACGCGCATGGACTCTGCTGAAGAGGCTGCGCTAAGGGCTTGCTTTGCTGCGCTATGCTGCCATGCGCTGCCAAAGTGATGCGACTTGAATGTATAAGACGCATGGTTTTTTAACATTTTGCTTGTTTCTTTGTGCAAGTTCTGTCTCAACTTGTGCTGACCAAGATGGAGCATGGATGGATATCATAAACCTGTTTGTTCAAAGAGGCGACCTCCTTGATGTAAGAGCTTGCCACGAGACCAAGCGAAGGGATCCCCTTTCAAACAATATGCTAGCTATGTTTATTTTTGAGACGAGATATGTTTCCCGCTGGAATTACGATGACGATGATCACAAGGTTTGGACTGATTGCCTGACTTGGACTTGGTCTTCCAGTGGCTCATCCACATGGCAGTGGGAGGCCTCTGACATATCTTGAATATTAATACTAGCCTAGTTTTGTGCCTGATCCTCGTCATATTGTTGCTCTCTCCATTACCAGAGGGCTGGTCCAGAAATGCATCAAGGATCCGAAATGTACTAGATTTTCATGTGATCATGAATATAAATAGAAATCTGAATATGTAATAGATTTTCATTATATGCAATCATGAATATCAATGGAAAATATTCTTTTTGCTTTCGTTCTTTAACGAGAACTTTTGAATGTAGTTGTAACCTCCTTGAATCGAATTCTAGAAAATTTTCCGAATTTTTAGAATTTTATTTTCTAAAATCTTCTTGAATCATCAAATCACCAATTTTGATTTTTATGATTAACTATACGATATATATTATCGATCGCGATATGTTATAGGAATTTTGTTATTGGGTTATTGGCTTTCGAAAATGGTTTATTGAAAATTTTATAGTTTTGGACTTATAGCCTAATAAAATAAAATAAGTTATTTCGAATTTCTTAATTAATATAGACTAGATTCATATATATAAGTACTTTGAAAACTTGTATTAGCCATTAGGACTATTGGATTTCAACTGTTCTGGGCCTAAGCCTAAAGAATAATAAATATTATATTTGAAACTAAATTTGTATATGAGCATAAGCTAATTAAAATTTACCTATAATATATGTTATTTTGGGCCAAGATTTAATTACGTAAAAATACTTTTATTTAATTATAGGTTACAAATGAAGGGATCTTCTTTGGATTTGGTTTCATTGGGCTATTGGCCCAATTTATGGAAGATCTTTTGGGAAGAACTTCTTGGAAGCTTCCTCTCACATGTTTGAGAGCATGCCTCACCATTATTTAATGGGGACTCTCATTCCTCATTCACATTTCAAAATGCATTCCAAAGTGAATCATGTCCGTGTCCACTCATCTTATTCCAATTCTTTTACCCTTACATTTTTTGAATTTCATGTCCGACACTCCGGACACCAAATCAACCTCGTGTCCGTGATAGTGCATCGACATGCCAATTCGCTGACTCCCTGTCCAGCTCTCCAACCACCCGTTTCCTGACCGGCCACCTCCCTTTACGGTCGGCCATCTCCCAACCATCTCTGGAATACCCTCCTACCTCAATCACCACCGCCACTGCAACCACCATCATCATCATCCCTCCGCCCTCCTCACCGCTGTCTCCCTACATGGACCATATAAACCCCCACCACCACCAATATCATCCACCACGCCGCCCCGACCGGCCTCACCCTCCGCCGTCCCCGCCTCATCTAGCACCGCACAAATCGCCACTACCACAAACATCATCACCACATACAAAACACACCAAAATCGAAACCCAACTCACCAGAGCTACCGCCGTTTGGACCTACGCTCTGCCGTGGGAGCCTTCTTCTCCTCCTCCTCTAGATCTGGTGTGTCCTTTCGGATCCGGCTCCGCCGTATTGAGTTGCGCCGAACCTGAGCGCCGACGAGATCTCCGCCTACCGTCGCTCCCTTTCGGTTCAGATTCGACTGACCTGACGCTGCGCCCTCCCCGTCGCCATGGCCGAGCCAGCTGTGCCGACCGAGCGGAGGTGAGCCTCTCCATCTCTCTTCCCTCTCCTTTTCTCTCTCTCTCCACTCTTCCTCGTCTTATTTTCTTTCTTTCCTTTTCTTCTTCGGTTCTCGTTTCTTTTCCTCTGTAGTAAACTCTCTCTCTTCGTAGGAAAAAGAGGAGATGGGCGCTGCTTTGGGGGTGAAACTGAGTCGGGCCGGGTTAGTGAAGCCTGGGCCGGGCTCAATAAGAGAAAATAAAAAAGAAAGAAAAAAAGGAAGAAGAATAATGTTTTGAATTAGAATTTTAGGTTGGAGCCCATTGCCTTATGTTTAACTGATCTAAACATAAATTCAGTGGGTCGGGCCTATGAACCCTGGGTCAGGCTCTGTTATATTTTAATAATAATAGGGAAAAGAGAATTATTTTTGGCTGGGCTTTAAAACCCTAGAATTATATATGTGAATAATTATTTGTGTAATACATTTATGAGAAAAAAAATGTATATATATGATATATGTTTTGGGAAAAAATAATTCGAGCTTTGGTTGTAAATGGGCCTATACAAGTTTTTGGTTGGCTTGAGGCTATTTAATTATTGGGTTGGACTTTAAAGCCAACAAAAAGATTTAATTAGAATTGTTTTGGGCCTTGGCCCACGTATACAATTAATACCTTTTAAATATTTTTGACTTAAAGTCTATTTTTAAAATGGATTTGGGCTATATATATATATATATATATATATATATATATATATATATATATATATTTGGACCCCCATTTTTTAATCATTGGCTTATATTTTATTTGGACCCCCATTTTTAAAATAAGTTACCTAGTTATGTAAATATATTTTCCAATACCTTCTAAAATAATTATGAAAACCTTGTTGTATTTTTGAGTAGATTTTTAGAACTACTTCTAATGTAGCTATGAGTATTGATCATTAGACTATTTCTTAAATTCCCTTTTTATTTAATTAATCACCTCTTGATCATGACTAATATAGTCGTTTTCTATCCTTTGATTGTAGACATCTACCTCGATCTCGATAATCATGCTGAGCTATGATTCTGGACTTCTATATACCTAACTGGGCTATTTGGGCTATTCTGGACTCATTGGAACCGCCCATGTCATTATTTGGGACCATCTTGTGGAGCATAGCATCGGTATCTATTCCGTGTCGATACGTTCGTATCAGTGCACGTCGACTCCAAATAAATTGAGGTGAGTACATTCTCTGATAATTTTCTGTTTATGTTGTTTTCTATGTTTCGTGTATTTAGTGTAGATATACTTGACTTCTTGACACTTTGGTCACACGGATTGGTAATTGTCTGGATCCCGTCATGAGATATTATTCCTTGTATTTCTTGGTATATCATGTGCGAGTCTTGTCCTTGTTCTTGTGCATTGTATAGACACAATTCCTGTGAGGGCTTGCGACCATCTCAAACGTGTCATGGTTGGATCCACTGTATCAGTCGGAGATGAAGATTAGTAGTGTAGATATGTGGTCAATACCCTCCTTGTGTATGTATAGTTTCTTGTGAGTGTTAAGTATGATTATCCAGGCCAATAGATTTTGTGCAAATTCCTAAGCCGGCCACATGTCGAAGCTAGTACTTACTCACATAGCTAGTATAGATTCTTGACTCTTGTAGATGATATAACCTGCTTTACTCTTTCTTGCTCTAGTTTACAAATTTACCATGCCGTCTACTTTCATGTACACTTTACTTATTCTCGTATATTCTCTCTATTTACTGTTACATAGTCTTTATCATTTACTGGGAACTGTTTTTAGTGATGTGCTCGTTCCAATCCTGACTGGATAACTATTTTTTAGGTAATGTTATGTCCCACACTTTGGACTTCATGATGTAATATCTCGACGTTCTTTTAGATCATGAGTTGACCTCTTGTGAGCTCTCGGCCATATTCTTTTCTAGATTTATGTCTTGTTCATTTGAATATGTCTTCGATACATTCCTTGATATGTATGATCATTTTGTAGACTCCTTTGTTGTCTTCTTTAATATCTTCCTTAGCTGTATGTGATTTGAGTACATGATGTTTTAGTAGATCATAGAACTGTTAAGATTTTTGCTGGGTACTTGGCAGCGTTCTACCGCCGATACTACATCGTAGGCTGGACGTGGCCCACGTACTTATTCCCAATTATTCGGGTGCGGGTCGTGACAGTAGTCATGTTTCCTTTATGCAAAAAGAAATAAAGATTTTATTTTCTTGCTCATTTTGGTTATGAACTTGTGGTAATACGAATGCTATCAGAGGTAATACAAATGCGATATGGTGGAGTAACTCCACTAGAGAAATTATTTTATGGGCTTAACATCCGTAACGTACCTAGACTTAGGTATGGATGGTATGTTGATATGACAAACACAATTAGAGGTATTATGAACGTGGTGGTAAAAAGTCGATTGGTAGGATATTAACTCAGAGGTAATGTGGACATGGTAAAGATAGAATCCTATTAAGGGCATCTTACTCAGAGGTTATGCTAACACGGTAAGATATAACTTTATGGGAGTTCAGGAAACAGTTCGAAGGTGATATGGACGTGAATGTTTTCTGTTGGAGATTATAGCGACATAGAGGTTGCTGGGTGAGAATGTCTACTCATAGGTAATATGGACATGGTAAACATATGATTTGTTTAGAAGTATCTTACTCAGAGGTTATACGAACGTGGTAAGATAGAATTCTATAGGGATGTAGAAGACAATTCAGAGGTGATATCGACATAATTATTTTCTACTGGAAAATTTATGAGGAAATGTTCTAGAGCGACTGGGCTATGAGGTCATATTTACTCGCTTGGGGAGCAAGCCTAGCTGGGGATAATGACAATTGGATAGTTTGGAGGTAATATGGTCGTGAACTATAACCTTAGTGAGGAAGGAACTTTCTGACCATGCTGGAATTGCAAAATAAGACATCTTTGGACGAATGGGACCCGTTTTTATTTTTGCGAGGGATGGATACAATGTACAACCATATATTTTTATTTGGCTTCGCTGGGGATAGGAAAGTACATGCCAGGACTAGACATAGTACTCCTTGACGAACTTGCTATTAATCAGCATCATTAACAAGTCTCTGTTAGGTTTTGCGAGCCGATAGACGCCATTAGAATACACCAATTCTATCACGAAGTGGCCTTATCGGCTGTCTTGTGAGTCATGAACATCGACCTTCTTACTGATAACACGAGGTCACCCACTTGGAATGCTTTTTCTTTGACCCCTTTGTTGAAGGCTCCAAAAATTCATGCCTGATATAACTCAATGCGATGTTGATCTAGAATATGCTTTTTCATCGAGCGCCTCTAATTCTTATAATTGACGACGTTGGTTGTCTTCATCCGTCAACTGATTAGTAATAGCCATCTACAGAGAGGGAATCTGGATTTCCAGGGGAAGGACTGCTTCACTCTTGTAAACCAGGGAAAATAGCCTATTGTTAGTTGGGGTCCGATCCATCGTATGATAGGCCCAGATGCATTCACCAATCTTTTCATTCCAGTCACATTATTAGATGAAACGGCATTCTTGAGAAGCTTGACAATGGTTTTGTTGAACGCTTCTGCCATTCCATTCGCTGCTGGGTTGTAGGTTGTCGAAGCTACATTTTAGATTTAGTTTTTATCGCAAAACCGATAGAAAGCATGACTTACGAATTGGAGGCCATTGTCATGGATGATCCTCCGAGGAATAATCACGTTTGTGGTCTTCACTTCAACAAGTGGCATCGCCTTCGCCCACTTAGAGAAGTAGTTGGTGATGGTGAGGATGAACCGGTGCCCTTTGGATGACGGAGGACAATCTGTCCAATGACGTCCATACCCTATGCCTCAAATGGCCAGGCCAAAGCCGAGAGGAGTAGGTGCTCAGAGGGTTGATGGGTGAAATCAGTATGTATCTGACATGCTCTACACTTCTTGGCATACTCAACAGTATTTGCCATTATTGTGGGCCAATAGTGGCCCATGCGTCAGAGTCGATCCTACAACTTGGGACTGGATTGATGAGCTCCACAAGTGTCGTCATGTGCTTTTCAGAGTACTTCCGTTGCTTAGGTATCCGATAGACATCAGAGGAGGAGTCCGTCATTAGAACGATGATGCTGCATTTTAGTAGCTGTAATGTAATAGAACCGTAGAGAGCGGCTTCCTTCGGTTCGTCGGAGAGGATCGCAACTGCGTAGTCTATGAACAAAAATCGCCAATCCCTGACATTGATATTGTTGTCTGTCTCCAGATAGTAGTTCAGACATATGCATAAACTATTCTTGGGACACACTAGTTCTCGACCAATCATTGTGACAGAATGTTGGGTCCCGACAGGGGACTGCCAAGGAAGCGGCTAGAACGACGAGAGTATTAGCCTCCAGGTTTTGTAGCCGACACATGTTCTATAAAGAAACCGATGAAAGTAGAGGTTATGTCGACTGCAACCATGTGGTAAAAGAGTAAGTCTTCATGTCGGACATCGTACTGGCCTCTAACCTAATTAACTATCAGTTTTGAGTCACCATAGGCCTCTAGATAGTGAACCCCCAACTGTTTAGCAGTTGGAGTCCAATGATAAGAACGTTGTATTCTGCCATATTATTGGAGAATGACTCTATGAGAGAGTATGCATAATGGATGACTAGGCCTTCAGGGGTAACCAGGACTACCCCCACTCGTGCAATAATTTTACCTTTTGGCCCTGTTCTCGAAGCACCGTCGAAGAATATTCGTCAGATGGACTCATCTATATATATCAACACTTCATCTGGAATACCATCATAGAGTTTTGATGTTTCCGGTACATGACGTGCTGTCAGAAAGTCGGCTAGTGCTTGGCCTATAACTACCTTCTGCAGGACGGACACCATATCTTAAGGTGATATTAAGATTGCCCATGTTGCTAGGCAAAAGAAATTCTCCATACGACAATGAAGATGTGTAATAAACTTCTATCATGTGTAACAAAGAACATGTGACAAATTTCCTCTAATGAGAGTCTTTTGCTCTCTCTTGTGGATGTGTGGGTATTTTTGCTAGAGGTATTATGGACGTAGTAGAAATTTTTTCCGTAGGGATCCACTGGTCGAGAATTGACACCTCATTTAGGCTTGTAATTATCATTTTTCCGAAGAGGGGTATTTTTGGCTTTTCCTATTTCTTGTTGTTATTGTGAATTCAAATCATATTTGGAGTGATAAATCTAATTGACAAAATTAGTAGTTATATTTTTGGATTAATTATTTGTATTAATTAATATAGTGCATATGCTATATTATTGAATATGATTAGTAGTTAGCCATTAGTTAGAATAATTGTTAGTGACCCTAGTGAACCTAATTAATGAGACTAGACGAGTACTAAAACCATTTTTGTTAGACTCTAATTAGCCCTAGTTAGACTAGCAAGTTTAATTAGAAATTAGGCTAAAAACCTAATTCGGAAGAAAGGTCTTTTCCTAAAACTAGTCATGACTTAAGAAGGGACCTTATGGACATTGCAACTAAGCCTAAAACCCTAAACCTAGCTTATTTGGCCAGCCATAGTAGCCCCCCCTTGCTTATAAGAAGAATAAGTTCTTCTTCTTCCTCCTTTCTTTCCAAAACCTAACCCTAGTTTAGAGGTTTCTTCCCCAAATTGTTCCTATCACCAAACTCATCCAAAACAGCCCCAAATTATTCCATTCTCTTCCCTTAGAGAGTGGAAGACCCTAGAAGCATAGCATTGGAGGTTGGAGCACTTGGAGCTCGAGGGCTTTTGGATCTTAGAGCTTTTTCATTGGGAATCCATCTTCCAATAGGTAAAATGCATTCTAAACCCTTTAAATTCGTAGTATATAGTATAGAGGCATCAAATAGGAACCCCCCTGCATTAGGAATACCCATGGTGAGGAGTTTAGACTCTTCTCTTTCCATTTGAAGATTTTTCCCTTTGTATTTGACCCAAATTGGGGAAAATTTCGAGAATACCAATTCTAGGATTTGTGATTAGGTTCATTGGGTCACATTGTGATTTAGAATGTGTGGGAGTACTTTGGGTCAAGTTTGGATCTATTTGGAGTGTGCCAATTGTTTGGCAAAATAACCAAAGGAATACCCCATGTTCTTAATTTCAGTTTTGATCCTTGTTTTAGGTGTGCATTGATATAGGTTAGCATTTGTGAGCCTATCTAATGATTAGGATTAAGTTTGAGGGATTTTTGTGCCATAGGGGCTTCTAGACATATGTGGACTAATTTAATATATGCAATGTGGACTATTGTATACCTGTATGGACTTTTGCACTGGAAGAGTGGACTGTTGGATACATATGAACTGTTTGTTTTTGGACCGAACTATTTTGTAACAGTCATTGATATATGGTTCAGTCCTAAAATATTGTTTCAGATCTCATTGGACTCTATGTATCATTCAGTCTCCTCTCTATATAGTTCAGTCCCTACTTCATATTTTGTTCAGTCTAATTGGATGGGGGCCTTAGTTTCAGTCCCATTTCTTTCATCTGTTCAGTCCTATTCATGATTGTCCAATCCATACTTTTGTTTAGCTCACTGTTATGAGTTAGACATCAGTTCTATACATTATTGTTACCGTCCCACACATTGTATCAATTATTACCAAGGGTAGTAGTCTCTGCAGATGAGGGGAATATTATTAGTCAGTGAACTAAGATGATGAGGGGATTACCTGTTGTTCAGTCCTCTAATTTTGTATTAGTCACTACTGATATTTATTAGCCTCTTTTTTGTCAGTCCCTGTCCTAGATACCATGGTATCAGTTCCCTTACTTCATCATTTTACCAGTCAATGATAAGGGGGATTACCCAGTCTCGTTTGTTCAGTCATTCAGACTAGTCCCCTATTATTCCATATTAGTGATTACTAATTCATGTATCAGCAATATGGAGTGAAGAGAGGCTCGGGTTAGCCCATTTGATGTTCAGTCATATTTGAATTTCGTTTAGTCCTTGATTAGTCTATTTGTTTCGTCATAATAGCTTAGAATCAGTCAGTTTGATATTACTTGTATCAGCCAAAGATTGGATTAGTTAGAGGCTTTGGTACACCTTTATGTTTCAGTACTACTTGCCCAATCTTGTATTAGAAATGTAATAGGCTAGGTAAGCCATAGCAGTTGGTTGAAGGATAGGCTTGGGCAATAGCATAGCAGCAGTGACCATTAGTTCAGTCCTTTGTTTGATATTGTATCAGTCCTGATTGAGGGGAATTACCTATTAGGTTAGTCCTACATTTGAATTAATGTTTCAGTTCCATACTTCTTTAGGATCAGTCCTATAATTAATTAAGGTATCAGCCATACTTGTACCTAGTATCAATCATAGGGAGGATGTCTTATGTTGACTTTAAGTAGGGGAGGGGCTTTAATGTTCATGTTGTTCAGTCCCTAATGAGGGGCTTTAATGTTCAAGTTGTTCAGTCCCTAATATATATATATATATATATATATATATATATATATATATATATATATATATATATATATATATATATATATATATATGCATTCAGCCCTATAGTTTTGGTTTCAGTCATACTTAGTTAGTCCTTATTTGATTTGCTCCAGTCCCCAATTTATGTTTTGTTCAGTCTTTGTATTGCCAATTCGTATTAGTCGCTGAAATTATTTTACATATCAGTAAAATACTTGGTTTATGTTAAGAGTTTTGATGCACTTTCATATATAATTGTCCTATATATTGTTTAGTCCTTTCAGTTCAGTCCACAGGACAGTGAGAGGACTTAGCATCAGTCCTCTGTTTCATTAATCCCAGTCATCTATTTTGGTATCAGTTATGAGAGACCCTTGTTTCAGTCCTGCATATGGATATTTATTTATATTAGTCCTAATTTGTTCAACCCTCTACACATTTGTCTCGGTCATCAGTTTAAGATCATTCCTACACTCTTAGTGTATCAGTGCTACTTGAATATATGTCAAATCACATATGTGTAGCACTTGTATCAGTCCATTGATGAGTGAGTGGTTATGGCTGTAGTGTAGGGGAGTATAATGTAACAGTTATATAAGGGAGATGGGACTATTGTGTTCTCAATATAGGGAATGGGACTGATTTATGCCCATTGTATTAATATTCAGTTGAGATAGGGAAGTGATATCAGCCATAGGGTATGACTTTCAGTCCCTATTAGTAAATGGTATAAATCCTAGTCTTTAAATATCAGTTCTATATAAAAACCAAGTGTCAATTAGGGGAACTCCATATATCAGTATATAGGGATAGCCTGTAGCATCTATAAAGGATATGTGAGTAGCCTAATATAGAAATAGATAATGCATGAAGTAGAGCAGGGTATTGGATATTCCATATAAGGAAACTTTAGGCAAGCTTAGATAAGTAATATATTTACCAAAGTAATCTAGATAGTGGATACTATGTTATCCTATTTAACTAATATAGCCTAGAAATTTAGGGTATGGTTCCTTAATCCTAGAGTTGACCAGTTGACTAGAGTTGACATAGTTTGACTTCTCTGACCTAGAAGAGGCCTAGCAGCATGTAATCAATGCATTTAAGTACATTGTGTACTCTAGAACACCTTGTAACATTGTAAATTCATAATAGGTCTTTGTGATGACGGTTTATATATCAATACTCAGTCGTTGCTCAGGATATCAGGCGAGTATCTACCTCTGATTGTTTTTATCATGATAGTATCTATATTACCTGCTCTAGACTACTTTACTTGATGTTGACACATTGTTACGTGGATTGATACTAAATAGATCTTGTCAGGAGATGTTATACCTTATCGGATACATCGAGTATTTCATGTTCATGTACTTTATTATGTACATTGTGTACTCCTTGTACTCATATTATTCATGTACTCTTATGTGCTCTCATGTACTCTCATGTGCTCATATGTGCTTTATGAGTTAACTAACAATCACGTACATAACATGTCATGATCAGATCATGTGTATTGATTAGGGGCAGGGGAGTAGAATGTAGTTATGTGATAAAATCCCTTAGTGTAAATCATGTATATGTTGATTATACCTTCACGTATAATCGACTAATCGTAGAATAATTATGTACAACCTAAACCAATTACATAACTAACTTGTGCTCTAAATCACTTGTGTTTGTTTCAAGTTAACATGTTCTCTATCTTGTTCATGTACTCAGGTTTCTTGTGTCTTCATGATGCTATTTTTCTATTTCTCTGTATTTCTATTCCAGACATCATGTATATTTTCTAGTACGAGCTATATATTTTCTATCATGCAATGGAACTGCTTTCAGAGTTGCGTACTTTGTTCCAATCCTGACTAGATATATTTTTCAGAGGACTTGGAGGATTTCTGCACGACCTATTATAGAGCAGGCATTGATGACACCTATGACCTAGATCACCAGGAGGATCCTTCTAGCTTAGAGGAGACCCAAATAGTGCCTAGATTAGACTGCTAGGATATTTATCTGGATCTGTCTCCAATTATCTTTCTGAGATGTTATATTATATTATCTACTCTTTGAGATGTGTTGATGACTCTTAGACTTATTTCTATTTGGTTGTATTGCACTTTAGCATCTATCTATTTCCATATCGTGTTGTTATTCCTCCTTAGCTATTTGTGATTGAGTTGTATCTTTCTGTGATTGTCCTCTTTATGGAGAGTATTATTGACAGGTACATTTATATTGTGTTATAGTTGGTTGTGTGACCTAGGACAATATTCTATAGCGCTGATACTGCGGCGTAGGCTGGACGTACCTACGGTTTCGTGCCCTGTCACCGAGTGTGGGTCGTGACAAATGTACTGTACACGCTTGAATATGTTAGCCCATTGGTCATGGTCAAATCTGATTTTAATAATGATCAAATTCTGTCTCGATATAAGGGCTACTCAAGTTTATTTGGACCCTTGGACACTGCCAGACAATTGCTACCCATTCTGTTCAAGATCGAAGCTGTGTTTGCCACTCGAGTCTGTATTTCCTTTATGCAATATAATTTTCACATTTTTTGATTCTAGCAATACATTGTACACCGAGTCATACTGGCAAATAGGCTACCCTAAAAATATTTTCAAAATATTCTATATTTTAAAAAACAGCCCCCTATTTTCAAAAAGCTCCTAACTGCTTAAAATAATTTTAAAAATCTCAAAAATTATTTTTGCAAAAACCTAACAAAACCCTGACAAAACTCGGCCCGATTTCGTCCAGAGTTCGGTTAGTGAATGTTGCTTTTTGAACTTGGTCCTCCTGTAGTTACGGATCTTGCCGAGATTTTCTCATAGAGTTCTGTCCAAATTCTGCCCGAATTCTGACAGAGTTCTGCCTTTGGAAAAGCTATAAATAGAGAAGGATTTTGATCATTTTATCTCACTCATTCACTTTCATCTCTTCTCTCTAAAGCCTACTGCTCTCTTCCAAAGTGTTCTAAGCTTTAATTTTCACATTCTAAGCCAGTTACAATCCTCTATTCAATTTGTCAGTACGGTACGGTCTAGAAGCTTCAGAGTGATTGTAATCAGAGATTTGATTGAAGAAAGACACTTCACAACTGAAGTTGGTCTAGTACTTCAGATTAAAGCTCGCGTTTGTAGAAGTTGCAAGGACTTCGTATGAAAACTTGTAGTATTTTCTACTAGTGGATTCAACTGGAAGCTAGAGTTCTTCCGACTGGAGTAGTCCTCACAAGAAGGAAACCAGTATACATTGTCGTCTTTGCGTTTGCTTTCTGATCTCTGCTTTTATATTTATTTACTTGTGATATTTCTATGTGATCTTGCTGCTAATTTTTTAAATTAGTAATATTCTGCTGCCTACTCTATTCACCCCCTTCTAGAGTATTGTACTTTACGATTCGTTCCTACAATTGGTATCAGAACGAGTTATACAGGTAAAGCAAGGTAACATTGTAGTTATATTTTATTATTATTCTCAACTATTACATAGATCACAACACAACACATGACAACTGTGAAGTTCACAAGTGAAGGCAAGCCACAAATAGACCTCTACTGTTTAACGGTACAAATTATACCTATTGGAAAATACAGGATGGGTTTCTTCTTAAAATCTCTAGATTTTGACTTATGGACTATAGTTATTGATGGCTACAAAATGCCTCATCGTATTCTTGTTGAAGATGTTTTGGTTGAAAAACCCCATGATAAATATAATGAGTATGAAAAGAAAAAGGTCAGTCTTGACGCACGTGCTATTAATGCTTTATTTTGTGCTTTAGACACGACTGAATTTAACACTGGTGTCTATATGCACAACATCAAATGTAGTGTGAAAACTTCTCGAAGTAACCCACGAAGGAACAACACAAGTCAAGGAGTCAAAGATTAGCATACTTACTCAGGAGTATGCGGCGTTCAAGATGAAGCCAAACGAATCTGTCACCCAGATGTTTACGAGATTGCTGGATATTGTAAATCCTTCTATCATCATTAGGCAAGAAGTACAGTAATCATGAGAAGATTCGTAAACTGCTGCGAGCTCTCACAAACAACTGGATTCCAAAGGCTACAGCAATCATTGAAGGAAACGACCTTATAACCATGTCTATTGAAACACTCATGGGTAAGCTACTCATCCACGAGCTGGAACTTTAAGACTTTGAAGATGCTACACCAAAGGAGAAGTAAGAGAAGTCGATCGCTTAAAGCTCAACATAGAAGAACTGTCGAACATAATTCCGACGACAGTGACTCTGACACTGAGGATCAAGCTCTTATGGTGAGAAAATTTAAGAAGTTCATGAGATTCAATAGAAGAACGAAGTACTACAACAGCAACAACAACGGCAATAACAACGAAGAAGATCCTATCTGCTATGGCTGTAAAAAGAAAAGACACGTGAAGAAGGACTGTCCACAACATCATCATCAATCAGAAAGAGCTAGTAAATTTGACAAAGGCTACTTGAAGAAAACTACATCCCAAAGATATGCCAATACAAGCATATAGCATGAAAGTGAAGCCTAGCGACTCAGAAGACGAGCAATCAGATGACGCTGCAAATGTATGTTTGATAGCTTACGATTAGGTAACCACTAACCCCCTATTTGATACTTATGATGATTTTACCTTTGAGCAACTAGGAGATGCCTTTACTGACCTCTTAGGGGATTACAGAAGACTGCGTAGTAAAAACCAAACCTCTAAGAAGGTACTCAAAGAGTACAAAGGTGAAATAGGAAGACTTATTGACCTACTAGATGAGGTTAGAAGTAGTAATAGTTCTAGTGAGGTAGGTGAGCTTTCTTCTGTTAAGCTGTTATTACACGAGACCTAAAGACTATCCGAAGAGAAGGACAAGACAATTGCCCAATTAGATACATAAAGAGAACAAAAGTCTCCAACAAGCTATTGTTAGAAATGATGCACTCACTGCTAAATATAGCTTGTTACATGACACATCCAAAGAGTTGAAAATTAGGTTAGAAAAACAGCCTGAAGTTGCTACTTCCTATCCTAACACGTGTCACTTACCGAATCATCGAAACACGGTCAAACCCAACACTATCAGACCTAAACCAAACCAAACCAAACCTTTGCCCAAAAAGACAAATATGCATGCATTCTTTTACACTAGAAATCTAGACCTATCAACAATGCACAACACTGCATTCAACTCTCAACATGCTAGATGTCACTATTGTGGCACCATTGGTCATATTTCTTCTACATGTAGAGTTAGAAAGCTTGTTGATTTAAGATTTGTGCATGGATACCAAAAACTAACATTCTAGGACCCTACAAGAAATGGGTACCAAAGTTTTCATCTGCAAATTCTTTTATAGGTGAAACACTCTTCACATGCTAGAAGCAAATGAATCCTCGACAGTGGTTGCTCTCGGCACATGGCCGGTGACGCTTCATTATTCGCAACACTGTCGAAGAAGAAAGAAGGATACGTTTCCTTCGGTAATAATTTGAAAGGGAATATAATTGGTATCAAAAATATTGGTAAGGCCCCCTACCCTATGATTAAAGATGTCTATCTAGTTACCGAGTTAAAACATAATCTGCTCAGCTTAAGCCATTTAGCTGACCATGGTTATGGTATTAATTTTGTCAAAGACAAATATACTATAGTTGATAGCTTAACTGGTAGTACTATCTTTGAAGGTATCATGGAAGACAATATATATGTTTTCTATTTGTTAGAAGTTGCTAACAAAATAGGTAGATGCTTGATGGCCAAAAGTAATGAGAGTCAACTATGGCACATGAGACTCGGTCATGCAAACATGGACATAATTTTAAGATTATCCCCAAAGAAGCTGGTACGAGGCTTACTGAACATTTCTTTCAAGAAGGATACTATATGTAGTGAATGTGAAAATGAACAAAGCTACCCGATCCGTATTTAAGTTCAAGAACGCTGTAAGTATCACTAGATCTCTATAATTACTGCATATGGATTTATTTGGACCTAGTAGAATTGCTAGCCTAGGTGGTAAGTTATATGCTTTTGTAATAGTAGATGATTTCTCTAGATACACGTAGGTATATTTACTTGCACGCAAGAACGATGCATTATCAGAATTCGTCACCTTTTGCAAGAAAGTTCAAAATGAAAAAGGTTTTATGATTACTCGTATTTAAAGTGATCGTAGCGACGAATTTGAAAATGCCGAGTTCAAGCAATTTTGTGATACATACGGTTATCTGTATGAGTTCTCTTGGCCTAGGACTCCGCAACAAAATGAAGTTGTGGAACGTAAGAACAGGACTCTATCCGAAATGGCTAGAGTTATGTTAAAGCAGTTTAGTCTACCTAAATACCTATGGGCTGAAGCTGTCAATACAGCGTGCTATGTTCTTAATAGGGTTATAATTCGATCTATACCGAAGAAGACTCCCTATGAGCTATGGTTTGATAGAACTCTCTCTGTTTTTTATTTCAAAGTATTTGGTTGTAAATGCTTTATTCTTAATACTAAAGATAATCTGGGAAAATTTGATGAAAAGGTCGATGACGGTATCTTTTTAGGTTATGCAACAAAGAGCAAAGGTTACAGAGTCTTCAACAAAAGAACCATGATCATCGAAGAATCGATAAATGTTACATTTGACGAACTAAATCAACATTCAGTCGATAATGATGATGAATACATAAGTACACCAAGTACAACATCTGCAAAACCTTCACACAAAGCACCAGCTGTTTCTCTAAGCAAATCACGTACAAAACCAGAAGTCGGAACCAGCAATCCAGAGGATATGCAAAAAAAATAAGATTTTTGGCAGACCATCCCAATGACTTGGTAATTGGTGAGATTACCAAGGGTATAAGTACTCGTTCCTCTAGTAAAGATATAGCTTCCTATTTTGCTTTTATTTACAGCTTGAACCCAAAAATATTGAAGAAGCATTTTCGTTAGATGCTATACAAGAGGAATTGAACCAATTTGAACAGAATCAAGTTTGGGAACTTGTTCCCAAGTCCATTGATCATCCGGTCATTGGTACCCACTGGGTATTCCAAAATAAACTGAATAGAATGGCTTAGTGACTCATAGCAAGGCTCGACTCGTAGCTCAAGGATATAATCAAGAAGAAGGTATCGACTACGATAAGACTTATTCTCCAGTTGCGAGATTAGAATCCATTCGCATGTTATATGCATTTGCTTATTTTATAACTTTAAATTATTTAAAATGGATGTCAAAAGTACATTTTTTGAACGGTTTTATAAATAAAGAAGTTTATGTAGCTCAACCTCCAGGTTTTACTGATTTCAAAAATCCTGATTATGTTTTCAAGTTGAAGAAAGCCTTATACGGTTTGAAACAAGCCCCTCGTGCTTGGTACGATCGTCTAAGCTCTTTTCTACTTGACAACGATTTTACAAAAGGGAAGGTTGATACTACACTGTTTATAAAATCTTTTAATGACAATCTTCTTTTAATTCAAATTTATGTAGATGATATCATTTTTGGATCTACTGATGAATCACTCTGTCAAGAATTTTCAAAGTGTATGCATAATGAGTTTGAGATGAGCATGATGGAAGAACTAAATTCTTTCTCGGACTGCAAATTAAACAACCAACAATGGGACGTTCAATAATCAAGCCAACTACACAAAAGACTTATCAAAGAAGTTCGATCTGGAAGTAGTCAAACCACTTGGCACTCCGATATCAACTTCAACTAATCTTAATATTGATGGACAAGATAAACCTGTCGACATACGTAAGTATCGAGGTATAACTGTTAGTTTACTTTATTTAACTGCTAGTTGGCCTGATATAATGTTTAGTATTTGCTTGTGTGCACATTTTTAGGCTAACCCTAAGGAATCACATCTATGCGCGGTTACGCGTATCTTCCGATACCTTTAAGGCACTTCTTCTGTCGGCTTATGGTATCCCAAAACTACATCGTTTGACCTAACCGGTTATTCAGATGTTGATTTGCTGGATGCAAAGTTGATAGAAAAAGTACCAGCGGTACATGTCATTTCCTAGGCAAAGCTCTAGTCTCTTGGTTTAGCAAGAAACAAAATTTTGTCGCATTATCAATGACTGAGGCTGAGTATATCGCTGCAAGACGTTGTTGTGCACAAATGTTGTAGATGAAGCAAACCTTAGAGGACTTTGGCTTAATGTACACATATATTCCTATTTTTTGTGACAACACTAGTAATATCAATTTGACTAAGAATCTTGTATGTCACTCTCACACTAAGCATATTAAGATTCGACATCATTTTCTAGAGATCATCATCAACAAAATGGAGACATAAACCTTGTATACATAAAACAAAAATTAATTAGCTGATATCTTTACAAAATCTTTAGCGGAAGATCGCTTCAATTATTTACGTCGAGAATTAGGAATTTTAGATATCAATAATATTAATTAATTTTGTTTTATCAATGATTTTTCAATACTCAAAAACTATTTTTGAGACAAGCCTACAAAGGGTCTGTCTGTCACCACGACTACGGTTAAAGCGAAGCGGTATTTAATTGTTTTTCGGTGAACTCCCGTTAGCTGGGACAGTACCCCTATATATAATCTGAAATAGTCGCTGTGTAACAAAATTTAATTTGTAAAATAATATTAAGTATATTAATTAAAATTTAAAATTACTGAACTTGGTATTAAATAATTGAAAGGGGATGAGGAAAAGAATGTGGCCTGCAATTTTTTTTCTTTTCAAAGTTCATCAAAAGAACCCTAGGCGAACTCGGCCCGAGTTCGGCCCGAGTTCTGTTGGTGGCATATACTTTTAAGTCCGAACCCGAGGCCCCCTTCTCTACATCTCTTCCAAACTCCTCTTTCAAACATGAGCTGCCGCCCGAGCCCTCTCCAAACCCTAGAAACTCTCCAACCCATTGCTTCCATTCTACATGGAGATTTTAATCAAAAATTTGGATTCGTACGAAGAATCTCGATCTCTTCCACATACTCAATTCTTGGAAGGTATAACATTCTCTTTCTATCTCTTTTAATTTATTAGTTTTAATTTAATTTTGGGAAAAAATGCCTAAGGGATTCACTCCATCCAAGAGAAAGAAGACAAATGCAGTGAAGAGGCATCATCTTCGAATCCACCAAAGGATTCCCTCTTTTTCCTGGTCCAATCGGCCGACGGTGCGTTCAATGAGTTTTTCTTTGAAACTCATGATCACTTGTTATGGTATACTGACTTTGCCATGCGTAAAATATACACTGGAGCCCCGATTAAGTGGACTGTATTTTCTGACCACCGTCCATTGTTTGAGGTATTAGGGTTACACCGACTTGTTACCCTCAAATACCCTATAGCTACTAATGCCCTTAGACTGTTTTACTGCAACTTTATTTTAGACACTTTCTCTGTAAGAACTCGTGTCGGCGGTATCAAGATTGAGTTCGATGATGCCATCTTAGCGGGAATCCTTGGTGTTCCTAACGAAGGTGCTCTGCTTGATGATATCACTGAGTTCGATTTCCCCGATGGCACGCCTCTTATCAGTTTCAAGAATGACCTTTGTGCACCTGTCCGTGTTCATTCTGGAAAGTTAAAGGCTACAAACTTAAACTTATTTAACTATGAGTTGCATTGCATCATCTATTCTACTATTCTTCCTAAATCGACTTCAAAAGATGATGTTACAAATCTTGAACTGTCTGTCCTCTATCATATCATCAAGGAAATTCCATTTTCGGTTCCTAAGCAATCATTCAGATGATGGGACGTTGTCGCGGAAGAGATCAAAATCTCTCTTATGCGATGTTCATGCGACGCATCTTTCAGCGTTTTGATGTTGATCTTTCCACTTGTGCTCTGGATCCTGAGCCCAAGTATCTCCAGCTATCATGTCGCAGCACAGCCGCTCCTCCTGCACCTCCTACTGCTCCTGCACCACCTCTTCAGGCGTACCCTATGTCTTTTGAGGGTATTCATAAGCATCTCTCAGATCTACGAACATTTATCACTGACACATCCAGGGAACGTGAGTTCCATAAGGTGAGTAGGTTCCAGGTACTTGCCAACTCTTTTATCGATCTCCGTTTTATCCAGACTGGACATTCTTCCAGTTCTCTTCCCAGAGATCTAGCTGTCTCCGGCGACCGCTATGAGGATGAGGCAATACACACTCTCTTTCAGCCCGATAACACATATGATTGGTATCGTGGTTCTGGTGCTACTCAACACCATTCTGGAGCTGGCACTTCTGGAGCTGGTCCATCCGAACATGGTGGCCGTGCTGGTGATGATGTTGATGATGATTCAAAGGATTTGTGATCTAGACGTATTATATTTTGTCTATATGTCACTTTTTGAGATTTTATTATATTTACGTTTACTTGGAAATGCTCTATGACATTCCAAGATATCATTAGTACTCTATCTTTTACTTTATTTTGCACTGAGATTGTGATTGACTGAGTTGATGTATGGTGAACATCTTTTTATGCTTTGCTTAGCATATTTTATTTCAATTTAGCATTTATTTCTTGTTATAGCACTATCTCTTTATGCTTCAATATAACCTGCCTATGAAATGCTTATTTTTCTATATATTATATTTATATTTCTTCACTGATTGTTCCTTATGCATAAATTGCGAGGGAGCTTTCTCTCTTTGTAATTATTTTGCTAAGTGACAACGGGGGAGAAATAGGATCTAACATCTTATACAGGATACAAGAACATTTTTTCTAAGACACAGTACAATTTTGATTATCTTTCAAATCTTATTGATCAAGATGTTATATCGGTCAAGGTTTATCAATTATAAAAATGGGGGCGATTGTTGGCCCATTGGTCATGGTCAAACCTGATTTTAATAATTGATCAAACTTTGTCACGATATAAGGGCTACTCAAGTTTATTTGGACTCTTGGATACTGCCAGAGAACTACTACCCATTCTGTTCAAGACCGAAGCTGTGTTTGCCATTCGAGTCTGTATTTCCTTTATGCAATATAATTTTTATATTTCTTGAGTCTAGGAATACATTATACACCGAATCGTACTGGAAAATAGGCTACCCTATAAATGTTTTCAAAATATTCTATGTTTTGAAAAATAGCCCCCTATTTACAAAAAGCTCCTAACTACTTAAAACAATTTCAAAAATCCCAAAAATTATTTTTGCAAAAACCTAACAAAACCCTGACAGAACTCGGCCCGAGTTCGGCCAAAGTTCGGCCAGAGTTCGTTTAGTGAACGTTGCTTTTTTGAACTTGGTCTTCCTGCAGTTATGGATCCTGCCAAGATTTTCTTATAGAGTTCTGCCCAAATTCTGATAGAGTTCTGCCTTTGGAAAAGCTATAAATAGAGAAGAATTTCAATCATTTCAAGTCACTCATTCACTTTTATCTCTTCTCTGAAGCATACCGTCCTCTTTCAAAGTGTTCTAAGCTTTAATTTTCAAATCCTAAGCCAGTTACAATCCTCTAGTCGATTTGCCAATACGGTATAGTCTCGAAGCTTCAGAGCGATTGTAATCAGAGGCTTGATTGAAGAAAGATACTTCACAACTGAAGTTGGTCGAGTACTTCGGATCAAAGCTCGTGTTTGTAGAAGTTGTAAGGACTTCGCATGAAAACTTGCGGTATTTTGCACTAGTGGATTCAACTGGAAGCTAGAGTTCTTCCGACTGGAATAGTCCTCACAAGAGGAAAACTAGTATATATCGCCGTCTTTGCATTTGCTTTCTGATCTCTGCTTTTACATTTATTTACTTGTGATATTTCTCTATGATCTTGTTGCTAACTTTTAAATTAGCAATATTCCGCTGTCTACTTTATTCACGCCCTCTAGAGTATTGCACTTTATGATTCGTTCCTACAGAATAAACCAGAAAGAAAATTTATTTTTGTCCTTGAATGGCATAGCCGCATGGATGTACATTTATGCCTTTTTAAAGAGATAGCCTGTTAAGGATGAATGACCCATTGGGGCAAGAATAGATAGCCTGTCAAGGATGAATGACCCGTCGGGGCAAGGAGAGAGAGCCCGTCAAGGATGAATGACCCGTTGGGGGGGCAAGAAAGACATTTTTTTGTGGTTTTCTTCATTATTTGAGGAAGATACCATATGTCATGGCTTAGACACCTTCCCTTTGTCCTTGATGACCGTGAGAGTTGTCGGCTGCATTATGTCTTCCACAAGGTCGGGGTGAACCCACCTGACTTTGCCCTATGGTATTGTGAGTGGTAGCAATCCTGTTGTATTCTTGCGAGCTGATGGGAGGTTGACGACCTCCATCGTTGTCTTAGGAATCAGAATGATGCCATCCTGGACTTCCATTGTTGGAAAGTTGCCAAATTGGAGGGATACTATGTTTGTAGTGACTATCTTATCCTCATAGTCAAGGGTAAGGACCTTGGCGTTAATCAGTCGATGTATCTGCTTCTTCAACACGTAGCAGTCACGTGTTGGGTGGTGGACATATCTATGATAGTGACAATACTTAGAATTGTCCACCTTATCCGCTTCATCAGGACGTTTAAGAGGGGAAGCTAGATCTTATCGCCCTTCATCAACACGTTGAAGCATTCCAACATATCGTTATCATTGAAGGGCTAATTCTTCTTTGGCCTCGTCGCCTCTGTCGGCTTTTGGTTCAATAAAGATGAATCTTTGGAAATGTTGACGATCAAGGCCAGCTGCCCTTTTTTGTCTCGGTTGTTGTCGACCTTGTTACTGCCGGAAGGGCACTTTTCCCTATCATTAATACTAGGGATGTTTACCCCCAAAAGTTGGGCTTCTCCGACATTCTTTCAATATTGTTAGAGCTGATGATATATGTCGTCCAGTCTATTTATTGAGTGGAGTTGGTCCAGAGTTTAACTGCTAGTAGCATATTTTTATGACATGCATCCATCAGTACAGGCTCAGGGGTACCAGGTGTAACCCTACTTTCCCAATTTTTATGAAATTTTAGAATATTTTAATATGTTGAAGAATAAAGTACATTTAAGTTTGTTTTTCTTATTTTAATTTCATGGTTATTATGTATGGATTAGTTTTAATTAATTGTCATGGTAGTTGCAAATTCTTTAACAATTTTTGGGATAAATTGTAATTAAGCCAATTGTTATAGGGTTTGTTGCAAAATTCCTTCTTTTTCTAATTCTCTATTTAAAGCTACAGAGGAGGTGGTTGAGGGAGAATGAACTCTCATTCCTCAGTCGAGCACTCTTTCATCTCTCTGCTTTATTTTTTCTCTGCTCAAATTTGAGGAGCTCCAAAATCCCTAACCCCTTCTTCCCCAAGATTGTCTCAAACCCTAACACTAATTTCTATGCTCATCCTATGGCAGAAGCTTTCCGATCGATGAACGGCGGCTAGACGAGTACTTCTCGACTGTGGCACAATATCTTCTTCGTCCGCGGCGAGGCAAGCTTCTCCGACGGTCTTCGTCTCCGACATATCAATATTCCCTTCCATTCCCAACGGTGCTACTGACTTCTCGGCAACGACGATGCGAGGAGTTCCTCCGGCTATGGCCATGGCAGCCATCGTTCCAGCAGGCATCTACGGCTAGCGGGCCGTCTTCTTTACCAGCAGTGAGGCGCGGGTCATCTCTTCCCTAACAACAACCGTCGTCGTCGACGACGACGATGGCGGCTCGGCAATCTTCTCCGACAAGCTCTCCGGTGGATCAGCGTGTCGAAGCCATTGCACACGAAGCTTTGCATCAGATTCACACATCCTGATCTGTTCTTCTTCATCAGACGATGTCCAAGTCCTTCCATGACGAGTAGTATCGGTTCCACACCTTCTTCTCCGGTGATCTTCGGCCCTCTCGGCGACGTCAACAATGCGGGAGCAGTCGCTAGCTCGGTGAGTTCTGTTTAATCGCTTCGTTCCTTCCATTACTCCTAGTTTCGATCGATCTACTCCTGATCGATCTAGAATTTCAATTGGAACCATATTGATCGGCTGATCGAGTCAATGGTTGATGGATTTTGTCGATTCTTGATTTATTTTTCCATTGAAGAGAGTTAAATGGTCCTGTTCTTGATTTACTTCGAATTAATGAGTTGATCATTCATTTTAAACCAGTTTTCTATTTCGAATATCAGGTGTTTACAATTTTGCCTCTGAGGAGGTGTCGAGCAGATTTGGACTCATGGAGACGTGTCCGCCTCCTTAGAACGTGTCTTCATTCAGTTCGAGTCATTCCTTCAGGTACCTACTTACATCTGTATTATAGAATACTTCGTTGTTAGTCCTTGTATAAGTTGTGTTGAGCAGGTTAGGATCATAGGGGTGTATGTATAGCAGTGTGCTTGTGTCCTATGTGTGTCCAGAGTTTTTGTTCGTGTCCAGCCGTGTGCGTAGGTGATGGAGTAGCGGTGGACTGGAGAAGTTATACCAGGGTTGGGGTCGGCAAGTGATTACAGTTGTTTGAGTTGAACTTTCAATTCAATTATGCAAACTGGACTTACGTATATATTTTGATAAGTTTGTATGTATTCTATTAAGTCTGGATGTGGGCTTGGGAGAGAATTCAATACTTGGCAAGAGCTTGGTCTGTGTGTTATTTTGAATATGTGTTATTGTTGGTACACAAGAGGTCGACTGCATAGGAGATTAAATTGTGGAGTCTCTGTACATATATAAGCTTGCTTAAGTTTTGGAGGTCTGTGTTGAGGATTAAGTTATGTGTGTGTTTGCTTATATTTCAAATAGAGTGACCGTTGGGTTGAACAGGGCCAAGGGGGAATGCCATTCAAATTTCATGGTTGTTATGTTGAGTATAAGATCTGGTTGTGTGAAAAGTGTAGGTAGGTTATTGAGTTCATAAGTTATGTTCTTAAAATTCAAATTTTAATACTCGAACCTTTGGTTCTGTGTGATTGTAAGGTTTGTTGTATTTGATAAAGCTTTGAATTGAGTAGGGCGAATTTTGTAGCTTTGGCTTGATTCTTATAGCTGTAGACTTAAGTAATGATGGGTTGTGTATAATTCCTGAGCTTGTACATTTATTAAAGTTAATATAGAATTGTATAGTTGCTACATTAATATTTCTGTTGGATGTTATTGTGGAAGGAGACATGGGATGGGATCTCTAGTTAATATAATAAATTAGGGCAAAGTTTTCCTAAAAGATATTCTGTTGTTTCTTGCCAACTATTAGAAGTATACCATGTAGAGGGAGGGTCAGTTAATATTAGCAAACAGTTGATTAGTTAGCAAATATTAATTATGAATATTTAGAAGCATAACCAAATTGTACCTATTATCTGGAGGACATCCATATTTACTTCCTTTTTTTGATCACCCCAAGTAAGGTAAGTACATTCTATGGTTTATGTTCATTTACATTCATATCCTGTGCTTTTCTTGTGACACATTATGATACAATATATCATGTACTCTTGTACTTTCATGTTCTTGTACTTATTTGTGGCCGGGGATGGGAAATACACTAGCTGTGTGACCAAACCCAGAGATTAGAAAATTCATGTTGATAGCTAAGGCCTCGCACCGTACACGCGGGCCCTAAGCCATACCCAGTTCATGTGCTTCCTGTACTTACCCCTAGCCGGTCACATATGCTAGTTGTATTTCAAATATTGTGCACATGTCATGTCTTGTACTTTATGTTCAGGATTTACTTCTTGTACTTTATTTCCTGTACTTCCTATATTTACATTCCTGACTTTTATGTTCTTTTCCTGTAATTTATATTTCATGTTCTCCTGTACTCTTTTTCATATCATGATGTTCTTGTTTATTACCTAGAATTGTACTTTGCTCCACTCCTGACTGGATATGTTGCAGATGTACTTACAGGGTATCATTATACCTTATGGGCCAGAGTCCGGGATCTTAACTGAGCAGGATGGAGCCATAACTTAGCTAGAGGTTTCAGGTTTAGATTGTTTTAGCTCTTCTTATAGATATTGTTTATTGTGAGTTCATAGTGTATTTTCATTCTTGTTGTCTCTAGTACTTTTATGTTATTATGATTGGTGGATTATGGTGATCATTCTGGGACGGTTAGATGCTGTGATGTTTACTTTCATGTTATTTTTGGAGTTTTCCTTAGATGTTTACAGCTTACTACGTTGAGTCTTCCAACATAGGCTGGACGTGTCCGACTCGTATTCGATTATTCGGGAGCGGGTCGTGACATATTTTTAGTGGTGGCCCATGTAGGTCTGTCCTAATGGCACTTAGGCTATAGAGTGCTATTGGGGAACCTGTTAGACTAAGGAAACTCATCACAACATAGGATTGCGGAAAAATGGTTATGGTTATTACTAAGTCTGGTTATACATATTATTTACTAGGTTTGCTTATTATCTAGAGTTAGGTCATTTTAACAATTTTTTATTTTTCAGATGGTTCAGACACGCAACATAGGAACTATCGATTCACGTGCACTTGACGCTTCTGAGCTTCCACCACCCCCTATCGCCTCTACTATCACCATTAGTAGTACGCAGTTGATGGAGATGTTCCAGGAGTTCTTTGATGCCCAGAGGGAGCAAGCCGTTCTTTTTTAAGCCAAACTTGTAGATGCGCTTTCCGTGCCAGGAAGGACTTTTGATTTCTAGACTATCGAAACTTTGGACTCTTCCGACACCGAGCGCATTTCTTGCACCGAAGAGCAGATCGAGAACCTAGAGCCACCACTTCTGAAGATCATCCAAGTCTCTGAGGACCCGACTCCTCTGAAGGTTCAAGCCACCATCCAGGAGATTTTGAACGTAGCACAGACAATAGGACAAGATAGAAAGCTGAAGGCCAAGAGTGACCTGAAGACTTATGGTGGAGTTAGCAACTACGCTATACCCACAAAGCGTCGCAACCCTCAGACGGCATTTCTTCAGTCACATCATCAGCCGCAGATTCAGGCCCATCTTCCTTGTGTGTTCTGTAAGAGGACAAGATATCATATTGACAAGTGCCGCAAGAGGCTCGGACTCTGCCTATACTGCGGATCTTCTGTCTACCGAATGAAGGATTGCTAGTGGGTCGTGAACCGTAATGGTCGAGGAGCATCAGGATCTCAGCAGTCAGCACACCAGCAGCCGTATATTCCTATCAGAGGCCCTGCGCTTCAGCCCCAACGGAAGATTCAGACTCAGATCCAGCCAGCGATCATTTGCAACTTCTGTCGTTGCTTAGGACACCACTACAACGAGTGCCGCAAGAGACTAGGGTTATGCTTGTTATGCGGATCACCTGTCCATCAAGTCAATGATTGCCCGGGGGCCGCTGATCGTACTGCCCAAGGACGAGCACGATGAGCACCCTGACTACCGCAAGGACCACTCTACGTTAGGACAGTTGAAGACGTTGAAGAGATTCCAGTCCCAAAGGAATACTGAAGATCGAAGATTTTTCTGCATGATTGGGGAAGGCCGTGGATCGTGATCCACAATTAAATTTCCTTGGATTTTTCTCTTAACACCTAAAACTATCTTGCTTTCTATTCAAGATTGTTAGATTGTGTTTTCTATTCTGAAACCTTGGTTGATATTCGAAATGTACCTTGAGAGATTGTTCCTATTCTAAAATCTTGTTCGTAACTCTACTTTTATTCGAGATTTTTCTGTTCGATAACTTGTTTCATATTCACAATGTTGGTTCCTTGTTCAAAATTTGTTCTATTCGAAATTTTGTTCTCTATTTAGAACTTATTACAATTCGTAATTTTGTTTACTACTCGAAGTTTAGTTTTCTATTCGGGGACTTTGTTGGAATTTGGTTTTCTACTCGTGACTTTGATTCTTATTCGAGATTTTGAGATTCTGTTTCTTATTTCGAGACTTGCTTTTGTTCGTAATTTTTGTTTCTATGCGAGACTTGTCTCTTATTCGAGATTTCGTTCCTATCCAAGACTTTGTTTGAAGATTCAGTTTACTACTCACGACTTGTTTGAAATTTGGTTGAGACCTTGTCCCCTATCCGAAACCTTGCTTTCTATTTCGTGATTTTGTTTCCTATTCGTGACTTCGTTGATAGTTGATTTTTGAAACTTTGTTTCCAATTTTGGATTTCGTTTCCATTCGAGATTTTGTTCGAGACTTTATTTCCTATTCAAGATTTTGTTAGACTTTGTTCCAATACGAGATTTTGCTTCTTATTTCGAGACTTGGTTTTCTATTTGATACTTGCCTTCTATTCACCATTCAAGATTTTGCTACCTATTCGGGATAGTCTCTATATGAATTTTTGTTTGCCAGTCGAGAGTTATTTCAAGATTCCGTTCACCTTGTTTCCTGTTCGATTAAATCTCCTTGTTTGTTTCATTAGAACTAATACCCATTGTTCGACCTTTTGTTGTTTCTTGGTATCTAGTGAAACTCCTTGTTTTCTAAAGATAGATAACATCATTTTCTATCATGATTTAGAACTCATTTTGAATTCTTTGAAATCTTTTATAATTTCTATGGATAAAGTTGAGAGACTATTCGATGACCTACTAGGGCATTGCAGTTATGCGTTGTAGCCATTGCCTGGATTACGAAGATTGAGGGTTTACTGTAGCCAGCAGCACACTGGCGAGACATGAACTCTAAGTTGAAGTAATTTCAGACATTCATAGGTTTTCGGGTATTATTGAGACTTTGTCCTAAATTCTTCATATATTGATCTCTTTGGTTGCTTCGTTGATAATTGTTGGAAAATGGATAAAGTTGATAGAATATTCGGTAACATATTGTTATTTGAGTTACGGAGCCGAAAGTCCATTGCAATCAGATATATACTCGCGGGGCAGGGATTCTAAGTTAAGTGATTTTAAATATCTATATGTTCTCGGATACCATAGAGACTAAATCCACTTTTCATATGATTATTGATTTTTCGTGAATCACAAATCCTTGCACTTTAACCTTGATTTGATACTAATACCTTCTGGGTAGTTTCCTTACGTCTTCATAATCAACCCTTGCAAACTTTCTCTTCTTGCATTTTATCGTTTAATCATTTGATATTTTTCTCAATATATAAATCTTGCTAGATTTGATTCCGTCCCACCAAATTTTTCTATCACTTGTATTATCATGTTTTGTCTAAACCATGATCTTTCTATCTTGTTCTAGTTCAGTTGTGTTAAACTTTTGAAATTGATCATGCTTAGAAGATCGTGCCTTCATGGTTTTGCTCCTCTAAGTCGTAATTGAAACTTCATCCCATCTCGTGCCTATTGGATTCTTGATCATTGTTAGATCGTGTTATTTCAATTTTCTGCCTGAAATTATCGTGCTTGTCTTAATTGAACTTTGTCTCACTTCGTGGCTGACTCATTTTGATCAATATTGATCATGCCAATTTACCTGCTTATTTTGTCATACTAAGTCATACTAAGTCTTTCCAAGTCCTACCTCTAATCATATCTAGATAATCCTAATCGTGTCTATATTTTATATTGATTATACTCGGTACCTATTGATAATACTTGATGAGTGAAATTCTGTTGATTAGGGCTAAAGTAGTTTTGATAGAGACCATTTTCTATTCCATCGTGCCTCAACTCTTGTTTGGATCATGAAAAATAAGCACGGACAAACAAATTACTCTTCCACTTATGACTTGATTCGGCTTATTTCATGTCTGTACTTAATTGTTTTTTTTTCAAATTTTGTCTTAATTGAAATTATGTTCTTAATCATGTCTGTAGTACCATATGAATTTCGAGGACAAAATTTTCGGGGGGGGGGGGGGGGAGGAGATTTGTAACCCTACTTTTCCAATTTTTATGAAATTTTAGAATATTTTAATATGTTGAAGAATAAAGTACATTTAAGTTTGTCTTTGTTATTTTAATTTCGTGGTTATTATGTATGGATTAGTTTTAATTAATTGTCATGGTAGTTAAATAACAAATTAGGAAATAACCAACCTAGAGTGGTCCCCAAGAATTTTTTAACAACCTCTCAACTAACCGTAACAAATTCTTTAACAAAGTTTTGGGATAAATTGCAATTAAGCCAATTGTTATAGGGTTTGTTGTAAAATTCCTTCTTTTTCTAATTCTCTATCTAAAGCTACAGAGGAGGAGGATGAGAGAGAATGAACTCTCATTCCTCAGTCGAGCACTCTTTCATCTCTCTGCTTCATTTTTTCTCTGCTCAAATTTGAGGAGCTCCTAAATCCCTAACCCCTTCTTCCCCAAGATTGTCTTAAACCCTAACCCTAATTTCTAAGCTCATCCCATGGCGAAAGCTTTCCAATCGATGAACGACGGCTAGACGAGTACTTCTCGACTGTGGCACAACATCTTCTTCGTTCGCGGCGAGGCGAGCTTCTCCGATGGTCTACGTCTCCAACATATCAATATTCCCTTCCATTCCTAGCGGTGCTACTGACTTCTCGACAATGACGATGCGAGGAGTTCCTCCGGCTATGGCCATGGTAGCCATCGTTCCAGCATGCATCTACGGCTAGCGGGCCGTCTTCTTCACCAGCAGTGAGGCGCGGGTCGTCTCTTCCCTGACAACAACCGTCGTCCCCGACGACGATGACAACGGCTCGGCTATCTTCTCCGACGACCTCTCCGATGGATCAACGTGTCGAAGCTGGTGCACACGAAGCTTTGCATCAGATTCACATATCCCGATTTGTTCTTCTTCATCAGATGATGTCCAAGTCCTCCTACGGCGAGCAGTGACGGTTCCACACCTCCTTCTCCGGTGATCTTCGGCCCTTTCGGCGACGTCAACGATGCGGGAGCAGTCGCTAGCTCGGTGAGTTCTGTTTAATCACTTCATTCCTCCCATTACTCATAGTTTCGATCGATCTGCTCCTGTTCGATCTGGAATTTCAATTGGAACCATATTGATCAGCTGATCGAGTCAATAGTTGTTGGATTTTGTCGATTCTTGATTTATTTTTCCATTGAAGAGAGTTGAATGGTCATGTTCTTGATTTACTTCGAATTAATGAGTTGATCATTCATTTTAAACTAATTTTCTATTTCGAACATCAGGTGCTTGCAATTTTGCCTCTGAGGAGGTGTCGAGCAGATTTGGACTCGTGGAGACGTGTCCGCCTCCTTGGAACCTGTCTTCATTCAGTTCGAGTCCTTCCTTCAGGTACTTACTTACATCTGTATTATAGAATACTTCGTTGCTAGTCCTTGAATAAGTTGTTTTGAGCAGGTTAGGATCATAGGGGTGTATGTGTAGCAGTGTGCTCGTGTCATTTGTGTGTGTCCAGAGTTTTTGTTCATGTCCAGCCGTGTACGAGTCCGGGGGTGATGGAGTAGAGGTGGACTGGAGAAGTTATACCAGGGTTGGGGTCGGCAAGTGGTTACCGTTGTTTGGGTTGAACTTTCAATTCAATTATGCAAACTGGACTTGTGTATATATTTTGATAAGTTTGTATGTATTCTGTTAAGTCTGGATGTGGGCTTGGGAGTGAATTCAATACTTGGCAAGAGCTTGGGCTGTGTGCTATTTTGAATACATGTGATGGTTGGTACACAAGAGGTCGACTGTATATGAGATTCAATTGTGGAGACTCTGTACATATATAAGCTTGCTTAAGTTTTGGAGGTCTGTGGTGAGGATCAAGTTATGTGTGTGTTTGCTTATATTTCAAAAAGAGTGACCGTTGGGTTAAACAGAGCCAAGGAGGGAATGCCATTCAAAATTCATGGTTGTTATGTTGAGTATAAGCTCTGCTTGTGTGAAAATTGTAGGTAGGTTATTGTGTTTATTAGTTAGATTCTTAAAATTCAAATTTTAATACTCGAACCTTTGGTTCTGTGTGATTGCAAGGTTTGTTGTATTTGATAAAGCTTTGAATTGAGTAGGGCAGATTTTGTAGCTTTGGCTTGATCCTTATAGCTGAAGACTTAAGTAATGATGGGTTGTGTATAATTCCTGAGCTTGTACATTTATTATAGTTAATGTAGAATTGTATAGTTGCTACATTAATATTTCTGTTGGATGTTATTGTGGAAGGAGACTTGGGATAGGATCTCTAGTTAATATAATAAATTAGGGGAAAGTTTTCCTAAAAGATATTTTGTTGTTTCATGCCAACTATTAGAAGTGTACCATGTAGAGGGAGGGTCAGTTAAGATTATCAAACAGTAGATTAGTTAGCAAATATTAATTGTGAATATTTAGAAGCATAACCAAATTGTACCTATTATCAGGAGGACATCCAGATTTACTTCCTTTTTTTGATCACCCCAAGTAAGGCAAGTACATTCTATGGTTTATGTTCATTTATATTCATATAATGTGCTTTTCTTGTGACACATTGTGACACGGTATATCATGTACTCTTGTACTTTTATGTTCTTGTACTTATTTGTGGTCGGGGAGGGGAAATACACTAGCTATGTGACCAAACTCAGAGATCAAAAAATTCATGTTGATAGCTTAGGCCTCGCACCGTGCACGCGGGCCCTAAGCCGTACCCAGTTCATGTGCTTCCTGTACTTACCCTTAGCCGGTCACATATGCTAGTTGTATTTCAAATATTGTGCACATATCATGTCTTGTACTTCAGGTTCAGGATTTACTTCTTGTACTTTATTTCCTCTACTTCTTATATTTACATTCCTGTACTTTCATGTTCTTTTCATGTACTTTATATTTAATGTTCTCCTGTACTCTTTTTCATATCATGATATTCTTGTTCATTACCTAGAATTGTACTTTGCTTCGCTCTTGACTGGATATGTTGCAGGTATACTTACAGGGTATCATTATACCTTATGGGCCAGAGCCCGGGATCTTAACTGAGCAGGATGAAGCCATGACTTAGCTAGAGGTTTCAGGTTTAGATTGTTTTAGCTCTTCTTATAGATATTGTTTATTGTGAGTTCATAGCATATTTTCATTCTTGTTGTCTTTAGTACTTTTATGTTATTATGATTGGTGGATTATGGCGATCATTCTGGGACATTTAGATGCTGTGATGTTTACTTTCATATTATTCTTGGAGTTTTTCTTAGATGTTTACAGCTCACTGCGTTGAGTCTTCCAACATAGGCTGGGCATGTCCGACTCGTGTCCGATTATTCGGAAGTGGGTCGTGACACCAGGTTGTAATCTCAAGGCCGCTTGGTAGAAGCGATCGATGTAGGTATGAAATGACTCCTTTTTTGAGCAGTATCCAAGATGGAGGACATTGTCATATCCATTTCTCCTTCATAAAATCGAGAAAGGAAAAAATGCTTGAGGGCTTCGAAGGAGGAGATGGAATTGTCATGGAGGCTACATAATCATTCGTAAGCCACCCCGTATAATGCTCCAACTAACATGTTCTTAAGCAAGGTGTCATCTCACGATGGGTGTCCTTTCATAGACGCAAAATATGTCAGATATCGAAGGAGGGAATCTTTTTCGTCGAACGGGGTCAAGGACTGTGGTTTGTATTTAGGAGGATAAACCACATTATTCCTCTCGGGAGGGTACGACTGTCGAGTCCTGAGATTTTAGAGCGCTTCTTGCCTGTCCTTGGCGTCGACACGGGCTCGCAGCTCCCTAGGAGCTTCATGTATATCCTCTGTTACTAGAGAGATAGATGACCGTGGTAGAGTATGATTGTCGGTCATGAAAGGAACCATAGAGGGTGTGTTAGAATCCCAATTAGTTCCTGGGTCATGACTGTTAGGCCCTTCGTGGCTGTTGATTCAAGTTGGCTTGGATTTTCAGGCCTACTTGAGTTAGAGCCTACATAGAGGGACTCAAAGTTTGAAACCCTGCCTCGAGAGCATCAATGCATTGGAGACTAGTGTTTGACGCTTCACCGTTATCCCCATTATTACCCCTGTTATCTCTACTAACATTATATGGGTGGAAGTAGACTGAGTGATACACCTCTCACTTTCTATCTCCGATCCATAAGGTTCGTTGTCTTGAGAAAGATGGGCATATAGGCATCGTCCTCGGAATTTCGTGGACGGCTACCCCTAGCCCCCATATATGACATTAACCTGTTGGGTACCCCCAGATACTTCAGCATCGGTTCCTTGAGAGTCGTTGTCCCCTTTAAATGACAAGTTGTTATGGAGTGTCACGACCCGCACCCGCTTTACGGATACGAGTCTGTGTCCAAGTCCAACCTACGCCGCTGTATAGGCGGTAGATCGTGTCTATAAACTCATGGTCACAAAGGTCTAGAATAATCAAGGTAATCTATATCTCATCCATAGAAGTAAACATACAACCAACTCCAATATGTAACAAATAAATACTGAGAACTGAATACTAGAGAGTAATATAAAATGAAGTTTCTAGTTATCAAGAATTCAAGTCATGTCCGCTGGATTCAAATCCACAACCAGTATACAGATGTAAAGTAAAGACATGGAATGAAATAACTGAGTCCAAACTATGCTAAACATCAAATCAGCTGCGGTGGTACCGTGAAACATCTCTACCCCTGCTAGTCTGCACCTGGGTCAACCTCGGCTAAACCTGAATAGATCATCAGGTCCACAGAGGACTAGCAAGATACATAAAACATGCCTAATATTATGACAGTAAATAACATGTATAGGAGATAAGAACAATGTAAGAAAACATCTAAGAAGTGACATATCATATGGAAATGTAATACTAGACTTGGCTAACAATCAATCGAATAACTTCTATAGATTATAGTGCAATACAAGATACTCCCAATCTATAGTATGTCTAAATTGTAGTACAATACAAGATACTCCCAATCGAGCCTAATATCAATCTCCTCTTCTAAAGGAATACAAGATCTGGTCAAGTCAATCAAGTTATGGCAACATAGTACGGGACAATAACAATCTTGAAAAATGTACAAGAACAAGCAATAATGGAAAACAAGAACAATTCTATATGTACGAATAACAAGGAAACGAGTAAAGCAGAAGATGATAAACCAGGTATAATATGAAAAGAAAATAACATAGAAAAGGAAACATGTAAATACTCCATAAGTTCGGCAAGGTATACTTGCCTGTGGTCCTGAGCTGCTGGCATGGGTCATGTGCTGAGTCAAGGTCTCCAAACCTGTATTGTGAATTAACTTCTAATCAATGCATGAATTAACCAAAATAAATCTATCTTTATTCATTGCTAATTACCCTTAGGTTTTTAGCTTTTTTCTAATGTTTGGGATGTATCTACTTACAATCTTCTTAGAACATAATCTTAACTAATCAATATTTGGTCTCTGTAGATGAGGGTTTGATAAATTCCTATCTAGGTTACTAATGTGTAATAGTACCTATCCCTACAACTCTTAAACCCCATACCCTAGCCACTTCACCATCTAATCCCATGCAACCCCAACTGTTGTAGGAATTTTATGTACGATGCAGCAGTACTTATAGACTGCATATAAGTCCTTTTTCAACTTGTAATCTATACTTAAATCTTATTGGTCCCAAATTTCCTAGGGCATGTCTTTCCTTTTTCTACCTCTGCTATGGTTTCTTACTGGCTGGTGCAACAAGTCTCCTTTTAGTTTATTAAGTACAGGAAATTGATAAAGGAATGAAGCAAATCAAGTGTTTGTAGATAAGTAGATCTCATGGATCTAAAGGCAAGTGGATCCTAATGTGAATTATCAGTTTATAGTCCAACCACTACATGATAGCAAATGTACCTATGCTTCTAAGCTGCAGTTGAAGAGTACCTACCTTTTCTAATGTTGCTACCTTACTGTACTGTTACTGGGCTACATTACCTATCTACAACATACCCTTATCTTTGTTTAGTCATAAGAAAGAAGATACTTTAGGACTCCTAGCTTGCAGATCAGGTAGCAGAGTTACCTACTATCACTACCACTTTTCTAGATTAGGGGTATTTTAGTAATTGTGTGTTAATTTGAATTTTTGATTATTTTATTATTATTTGGTTGGTGTGGTAATTGTTGATTAGTGCTTTTGGTATTAGCAGACGGTTTAACCTTAGTTAACATTGATTAGAAGACTAGACATGTGATTAGAGACTTAATTAGCTAATTAGAATTTAAGTTAGAGCTTAGTCCTAATTAGGAAACAATTCAAGTGATTTTTAGGCTATTTTAATATATAGCTTTTTGGCCTTTTTGCTAATGGGCTTCTTGTTTAACTTTAGATGAGTTGTGGCCCATCACCAACCCTAACTTAATCCTACCAGCCATTATGGCCGGCCACAACAGCAACCCCCCCTTTTATGTGTTATAGCATTGTAGCCGTCAAGTTCTCAAACACTAGAAATCCCCTTCTCTTCCAAAAGTCTATTTTCTCAACTCTCATCCAAATCAATCCAAACAAAGTGCATTGCGATCCTTGGGAGGAGAGGAACTTGCTGGAGACTTGCTAGCAAGGGATCGGAGGCTTCGGACTGGAGAAAATCGACGTCGGGACGTTTGGAGGCTCGTTTCATTGAAATATTGACTCTTAATAGGTAAACTCCTCTAAACCCCTGTAAATTCTGATTTTTCTTCATAGATACATCCATATAGGTAGCCCGGACCTCTAGATGTAGTTTGGTTGATTTTCGTATCCGCTTGGTAGGCGTATCCTGATGCACGAGTGCCATAACTCGATGGATACGATACGGTTTCATATGAAACTTGATGGACACATGGGGGCAACCTCTGCCCACGTGCTCCTAAAGTTTCACCAGGTTTCGTGGAGCGTGCACGGAGTAATCGAACCAGTACGGGTTCATCCCACTGTGCACACGCGTGAAAATCGTCGCTGACACAGCCTTCGTTCGTGGATACGACGCAACGAGGACACGATCCAGAAGCATGGACACGTAGCCCTAGACCTAGCCTAACCCTAGACTCGACCACGTGGCACGACGTGGCTCGTGTCGCGAGCTACGGAGGTCGACACACGCCCACGAGGCCGTGCGCGCACGTGCGTACAGCCCATGCGATACGTGTCTCGTGCGACACGTGGACACCACATGGACACGTGTCAGGGTGGTGTACACATAGACCTAGATCCCACCTTGCTACGTGCACGAGCACGAGGCTTCTCGTGTTGCATGTGGCATTCTATTGAGCACGGCACGTGCCCATGAGGAATTTTCTATACACGCGTACGTGCCCGTGCGATACACACTGTTTGGATACGATACGAACATGGGTTTGACTATGTGAGGACACGAACAGGACACACACGTGTACATCTTCATGTTAGGTTTCATGAGATTTGGTCGGGTATTTTGGATTTTAGGTATTGAGTTGGGTTGTGTAGTTTATGAGTTCGTCTTTAAGTTGGTTTTGGGATATTTGAGATCGATTTTGTGTTTCAACTCAATTTCTGAGTTTGATATTTAGGTTTAGTTTAGATTTTGAGTTTGATTTGTAGTTAGACCAATGTTTACATTCAATTGTTTATAATCTATATGTTATATATATAGTTTTCCTTTGTATATATATGTATATATATATATATATATATATATGTATATATATATATATATATATATATATATATATATATATATATATATATATATATATATATATATATATATATTTTTTATATATATATATATATATATATATATATATATATATATATATATATATATATATATATGGAAGCGGATCAAAAGCCCCCCTTAGAAAGCCCCCCAAAAACCCCCTTCACTCTAATTCGTAATTTAATGTTAATATTAATGTTAATATTAATGTTAATATTAATATTAATGTTAATATTAACATTAAATACTAAATTAACATGAATGTTAACAGTAAAATTAATATTAACATTAATATTAACATTAACATTAATATTAACATTAACATTAATATAAAAAAATAAAAATTAATATTAATATTAACATTAACATTAATATTAACATTAATATTAATATTAACATTAATATTAACATTAATATTAACATTAATATTACGAATTAGAGTGAGGGGGGTTTTTGGGGGGCTTTCTAAGGGATATATATATATATATATATATATATATATATATATATATATATATATATATATATATATATATATATATATATATATATATATATATATATAAGATCTTCATGGAGAGAAGAAAAAAAAATATAAGTTCTTCATGGAGAGAAGAGCTCTCCCGGGCGACTGTAGGCGATCGGCGCGCTTCTGGCTTCAGCCCTCCGGCGGGCTGCTTCCAAGTTCATTCCTTCCCAAAATTATATTACACAAGTATTTATATATATAAACTTACATATATGTAGGCTATGTAAAGATATCTATATTATATATACATGTATAGAGATGCACTTGTGAGAAACGGATCGATTACGCAAATCCGAGAGACTCACAAATCTGGAAAAAACTGAACCTTGCTTCAAAACAATGCTTACAAACATATATAACCATATTCATTTGAAAGATATATATATATATATATATATATATATATATATATATATATATACTACTTATGTATATTAAAACCTACAAGTAGAAACTCATATATGCTTGAAAATAGTAATTAAATAGGTAAAAATTTTGCGGATCTCTTCCTGCAAGTTCTAAATATCATTTATGAACTAACAAATCAGAAAATACGGATTAAAAGTCAAAGGATCGAAAAATCACATTTCCATTCAAAAACTTAGAACCCGAAGAACCCAATTTTGACAAAACGACTCAAAACGCAAAATACTCCAAATCAACCCGCGAAACATGGCATACACATTGGTCTCAACCTACGTGATGCGCTCGGATACTCACGGGTTCGAAATCATGTCAGTGTTGTGTCCACAGAACGCGTATCAAAAAAACCCGATACTGCGTGTCAACGTGCACGTATGCGTGCGTTCTCGCTCGATTGAGCACCGTACACACAACGATAAGCCCGTGCTCGTGCTCGTAGATAGGAGGGTCCTGGGGTAGGTCTAGGATTCGACAACACGGCGACATGTCGCACCGAGGTGATGCACGCAGCCCCGCACCATGCGCGGCCTGCTGGACGCGCGCGCGCCCACGCGTGCCACTCGTGCACGCGGCTCGGTCCTCGTGGCTCGCTCGTCGGGCCACGCCACGTCTTGGGGTTGATTCCCCGGGTAGTCCAGGTATAGGTCTACGCGTCCACGGTCCTGAATAGGTCCTCGTCGCGTCGAAAATGCGTAAGAAGTCCGTTTCAGTGACAAATTTTAGCATAGTGCACCGTACGGGCTGAACGATGCACGCCGGATTTCTTCGCGCTCGCTCAACGAAAAGCCGTGAAATTTTTGGAACATGTGGGCAGAGGTTGCCCCCACATGCTTAAGAAATTTCAGGCAAACATATTTTCTGTGCATCGAGATACAATACGCTGATGGCAGGGCATGCACGGCCTCGTGCACGGGATCGGTGCACGTGCGTCCGATGCCCGAAACGCTACTAAAATGTCATCGATTTCTGATCCGTCTTCACAAAAGTTTCTTAAAATAATATTATCTAATCGTTCATGAAGACAGAATCGAAAAATAGCAAGTTTCGTTTCTTAGCGGCATTTCGTCGAACACCTGTCTTAATGGGCCGATACATGTCCGATACCGCTACCAAACGAACTCGAAACGTAACCAAACTTTATGGGCATGTCTAGGACACCTATATGGATGCAAATATGAAAGAAAATTCAGAATAACTATGGTAGAAAAGGGTTTACCTATTTAGTGTCGAAAACTCAATAAATGGAGTCCCTCGGTCGTCGTGTCCGTCGATTCCCCTCAAGCAAAATGTCTCTGCCTCCTCGTTAGTAATACTCCAGCAAATCCTCCTCTTCTAGACGAGTGCAACAGAGTTCGTTTGGGGAGAAACGGACTTCGGATGAAGAAACTAGAATTTTTTGAGGAGGAGAACTTTTAGGGTTTCACTTATGGAGGCTATGCTTCACAAATGAATGAGAGAGGGGGAGGGTACTGCTGTGCTGGCCATATGGGGTGTTTCTAGGGTTAGGGTTTCACATGGGCCAACTCCTTCAAGTTGTAATAAGGCCCAAGTCACAAAGGCTCAAAAATGCTATATGCAAAAAGGCTTAAAATCATCCAAAAGCCTTCTAAATTGAACCCGAGCCCTAAATAAATTCTAATAGGTAAAAAATAAATTCTAAGACATGGTTAGGCTTCTATATAAAGTCCACTAAGGTGAAACCAGTTGCTAGCACAACACAAGTCAAAATATCTAAAAAAATCATAAAATGGCCAAAATGGCTAAAATGACTAAAATACCCTTTCTATGAAAAAGTGGATGCTACAGATGTGATCGGCGCAACCTGGCCTATCACATCTGACTGCCATGGTTGGCACAACCCATGGGTTGGTGCAACCTTATCAGCCAGCTATGGCGCAACCTGGGTCCTTAAATGGCCTAGGCGCAACCCAGGTAGGCTCGGCGCAACCTGGCCACCTCTCAATACTACCTGCTGTGGTTGGCGCAACCCATGGGTTGGCGCAACTAAGCTGCCAGCTATGGCTCATCCTGGGTTACTGAATGGCCTGGGTGCGTCCAGGACGAAAGTCGTAACTACCTCATCCAAGGCGCGTGGCAACACCCAACTTCCCTCCTGGTCGCAAGGCGTATCTACCTCCTCCACCGCCACCCTGGAGGGGGGCGTGTAACACCCAGTTTCTAAAATGAGGGTAATTTTGAAATTTTGTATTTTAATTTATTTAATTATGATATTTAAATGATAATATGATTTTTGGTGATTTTTATCATTTAAAACTATTTTAAGTTATGGCTTATGATTTGGTGTTTGACTAGTGTAACCTTAGAGCCTAGCCATGTGATTAGGATGTTTGACTAGTACATTATAGCCTAGAGGGTATTTTGGGCATTTTAGGATTTATTTGAATTTATTATGAATTATGGGAATTTGTGTGATTTTAATATTAATTAAATATTGCTATGTGTTGTGTTAGTCATGACTAGTTGAGACTAGGAGACTAACCTAGTGACTAACCTAGGTTAAGACCACTTGGTTAGGTTAAGTAAACTTGGTTAGACCTAATTTAGTGAGATTTAAGTCATTAGGACTTGTTTGGAGAGTTTTGGAGTTGATTAGGCTAAATGGCTCATGACTTCATAAGTCATGATTAATGACTTGAGACTTAAAGCCCATAGGCCCACACCATGTAGCCAAACCTAAACCTAATCAGCCCATGGCAGCCACTATTGATCATTTCCCCCTATTTAATTTCCTCATAGAATTTAGGGCTAGCCTCCATTGGGATTTGTGCAAGTTTTAGAAAGAGGTATTTCCCATCTTCCATAAATCCTAGTAAATTCATTTTTATTCCTTTTTAACCCAAACAAATTGCATTGAGTCCTAAATTTTCTCTACTTTCTGTTGGTACCAAGTGTTCTTGGCTTTGGAGCTCATTAAAGGAATTTGTTCATCAAGAGGAGCACCTCTTTGTGGAGCTTTTTGAAACTTTTGATACACATAGGTAATTTCAATTTCTTACCATAGAACCCTGTTATTTTTGCATCATTAGGGAGCCCTATACCTAGCCTAACCGTAGGAATAGGAATCCCCAAAATTTCGTGTCCTTTCGTGTCCATTTTGGACACGTATCAGTGTCGTTTTTATAGTGTTTGTTGATATGCCACAAAGGATATTTATATGTTGTTTTTGAATACTTTTTGAATGGAAATATTGTTTTATGTGTGGTTATTGATTTTGTGTCCTACTGAGCACATTTCTGGACACGTTTTGTGTCCAAATCGAACATGCACCGCCGCACGACACAGCGCACTGGCACCGTGCGCTCCCCTGCTGCTCGGGGTCGACACAGGGCACGACACAGGCTCTCGTGAGGTAATTTTTTCTGGACACGTGGGGGCATTGTCTGCCATCACCCACACAAAATTTCACGAGCTTTCGTGCACTGTGTGCGAAGAAATCGCACGCGCACGGATTTGACACTTTGTACACGTGCGGAAATTCGTCCCACTGACACGCACTCACACACGCGACACGACACGGCCTAGACACGAATCAGGGTCCTAGAAACCTAGCCCTAGTCTAGGTGAACATGTGGACACAATCTCGTGAGTCGAGTCGCTGTGTGTCGTGCACACGATCGACACGAACACGTGCACGACGTGTGGACTGGCTGTGCATGGTTTGTGTATTATATTGTACTGGACACGTTTGTGTCCACTTTTGTGGACACAAACACTTCACATAGCACGTGCACATTGTGTATTAATGTTACCAACCATTAAGTTAGCATTTTAGTTTAGTTTGTGGATTAAATTCCTTTTTGCCTATTCTTCCTGATACGGGTTTTCTGATTTTCCAGTTTTTTTTGAATATGATTTTGACAGCCCATTTGATCAATCTAAATGTTTATTATTACATGTTTAAGTTCATATTATGGTTCTCCTATTAGCCATCTACATGTGTGTCAATTTTGGGTTGGAATGGAGGTGTTTTGAATGTTTGAACTGATTTGATGTGGACTGTTTTTGGTGAAAACTGAATGCTACTCACTGATTTCCTTTATTTTATCCAATGTTGTTTTCCTTTGAAACCTGAGATTTAATGAATTGGTTTTAGAGTTTGAAAATGAGTATTGGACTTGGTGATTGGCCTCAATCCAATGGCTGTTACATAAGTGGATGCTCAATTTATATTGAATTGATATGGGAGTGACTCTCTCACATGTTCACATCTTTTTTTCCACACACACACCCAGATATGTAATTGACACACCTTTAAACACACACACACACACACTGTTTAACCCCATATTCCTGAGATTATGATTCAATTTTGTACACAACACTATGATACTTTGTATATCCTGTCACTTGAGTTGAAACCTGGGTTCAATTCTAAAACCTGGGGTTTTTTAGTATTCGCTGAATGTTCCTGCCACATTGGTTCAGCTTACACACATGCCTAAACACCTGTACACTATCTTCATTCCTGACACACTAACACCCTGTTTTGATTTCTGTACACTGTTTTAAACACTGGTTTCCTGAGACACAAACCTGGGAATTGATTCCTGGAACACTTGACACTCATGTACACACACAAAGCAATAACTGAGACCTTAGCTTGTTAAATCTGAATGTTTGCACAAATGCACACAAGAAAACACAATTTTTTCCCTCACGATTGATTTTCTGTACACTGTCCTCAACTGACCTGGGCTTTGAAATCCTGGGGATGGGTTACCTGAACCTGAGTCCTTGTACTGTTTTAACCTGAGAAGCATCATTGTCCCTTGGGATTCCTGAGAACCATTATTGCACACACACTCATAGCCTTCATACTCACACACACATGATTAACACATATGTACACACACCATCTCACTTCCTGTCATACTATACTAGCCTAAACATATGCCACACCCTCATAACACCATTCCACACACACAAGGATTGACCCTCACTTTCCTGTACACATGACACATACACACACACTCTCAAATATACACACACACATTGCCTAGAATGTATATATCCCCTCTCTATGTATATGTAATACATGTAGCTAAGGGTATAATGATAATTTACAATATGTAATGTATATTGCCATTGGTATACATATATGTGAATGTAGAGATATATATGTATATATGGGTGTTTGGTATATATGGGTTATGGCTTTTATTTAGCTCATGACCCACATGTGGTTGTGATTCAATATAGGTATAGGCTATGTAGGTAAGATGTACATAGATATGGCCTAGGGCTTGGCTATTTGCCTATGGGATAGGGCCTATGGCCTATAACTTAGGTGACATAGCCTAGGGTACTCATGGGTGGTTTGTGTGTATGAAATACACACATGTGTAATACCCTACAGACTAGTGTATGGTGTGTACTAGCTAAGGTAGACTGTTTAGGCCTAGTTAGACTTCTTTGGGTCTAGATTGACCTAATTGACCTAACTTTGACCATTTAGTTGACTGAAGTTGACCAGGGTTGACTTTGGTCTAGGATTGAACAAATATCATGTAGACTGCATCATAGTATCTTATTTTTTTACCTGGACATGTTGTGATTTGTGCTGTTCTAATTAGGAGCCATACACCACTCCTTAGACAGTATTTTCTTCCGAACATTCAGGATATCAGACGAGTACATTCTCTGATCATTTTATATCCTGCTTAGAATTATTTTCCTGCTTTAAATTACTTTACTTGATACTGTCACGTTGGTCACACGGATTGATACTATATGGATCTTTTCATGAGATGTTATCCCCCTCGGGAGCATCGATGCTGCATGTTTTGTGCGTTTTACGAATCATCACGTATCTCTATGCTTCCTCTGATTCACGAATCGCTTGTGACACATGTACTCTCATGTTCACAGAGCCATCATGAATCACCTTCACGTATCACTCATTTTATGAGCCATGTGAAGTTTTACGAATCTTAACATAACTTGAACAGATCTTTGTGTATCGATTGGGGATGGGGGAGTAGAAATAGACATGTGAATATTATCCCAGTAGCTGTAGTCATGAATCACTCTCTTAGCTGTAGTCATGAATCTCCTATGCCATTCACATGTTTATATTTTACTCTGACTCACTAGTCACTATTAGCTCTCTATGTATAGTAGATATTTCTATTACAGTTTCTCTCTCTGTTTACATACTGTATTTCTTCAGTTCATGTATCTTACTTTACTGCATGATCATATTTTCTAACCTGCTATGATATGTTGAGATGTACTGTACTCGCTCCTGTCCTGACTGGACCTGTTAAAAATATTACAGAGGACGAGGAGGAGGTCCTATGTACCACCTATTACGGAGCAGGATTAGACGACACCTACGACCTGGTTCCTCTGGAGGACCCAGCTGCAGCACAGGATGCTACTCCCAGAGTCTAGACTAGATAGCTAGGCTTTAGTTTTTCTTTCAGTATTGTGTTATTTGATTTTCAGTTGTTCTTCTGAGATGTTGTTATATTTAGAGATATGTATTGAGCTGGATGTTCTTGAGTTGTTATCTTAGACACTTAGACTTTCTCCCTCTTAGTTGTATTACATTGTGTTTTGATCTCTCTATCTACCTTTACTATTCTGTATCTGCCTTAGATGTGATTGAGACTGTTCTGTTATGTCACCTCCATTCGGAGTGTATATACTGTACATGTACCTTTTTATTGTTAGATGATTGACCTAGGACAGCGTTCTATCGCCGACACTGCGGCGTAGGCTGGGCGTTGTTACATTCTCGTACCCTCACAGTGGGTGCGGGTCGTGACACGTTTTTAGTGGTGGCCCATGCAGGTCGAGTTTATGTAGTGGTATTCGAACTAGAGTATCACTACAGCCTGCAGTAGGATTAGGATATTTTTGAAGGTACTCAATCACAAATAGAAAAAACTCTTATTCAGATTCCGTATATCTATATTTTGCCGCTTATTGTCTTCCTTGAATTTAAACTGTCCTCTTTTGGTATTTCGACTCATTCTCAGTAATTGTTTCCTTTTGATCTGTGTCTCCAGGTTGGTTGAGACGCGATCGCATTGCCAGGGCCAGGGAGACATCGATGAGAGGTCTGCCACCTCTCATGCTCAGCAGTCAGCCCCTGGTGCCGTAGCCCCAGTCATGCCAGCTGGGGTAGGCGTTTCAGCAGCTTTTGGAGGAGCCCCACCAGCTGTGAGGCATGAGCCGAGTCCGGTGATTCCGGATGTACTTCTTCAGCAGCAGCAGCCACCTGCAGGGACGATTGACGCCGTTCAGCTGTTAGCCTTCTTTCGACAGTACATGGAGGGTCAGCAGACCCAGCAGCAGGGCCAGACAGCAGAGCTCACACGAGGTATTGATCTGGCAATGCCTGCGGTAGAGAGAGTCATAGCTCAGCCAGCGGTAGCCCCGCAGCTGTACCAGCCACGGGAGAAGGGCATCCAAGATTTCCAGAAGATGCACCCGAGAGACTTCCGAGGGACAGAGGGGATCTTGTATGCCGATGAGTGGATCGAGCATATGGAGGAGATTTTCAGGTTGGCTGAGATCCCGACGAGGCTCCAGATAGAGGCAGTGGCCAGCATGATGCAGGATCTGGCCCGTACATGGTACCAGACCGACCCGAGGGTCGGTACAGCAGGACAGACTTGGGCAACATTCAAGAAGCTATTCAAGGAGAAGTTCTTTCCAGACGCAGCGCTGGGAGCCCTCGAGACCCAGTTCGAGGCCCTAGTCCAAGGGAACCAGTCTGTGGAGGAGTACGCAGGAGAGTTCTGCCGCCTGAGCAGATTTATGGATGACTTGTCAGAGACGACGAAGGCCCGGAGGTTCCGGAAGGGCTTGGTAAAGGAGGTCAAGTCCTACACCAAGAATGCCCGCAGCACTACATTTGAGGAGATCCTGGTGGACGCTTTAGCTGCAGAGGATGATCTTGAGCTTAGGCTCAAGAGGGGGCGAGACTCCCAGGGAGGCAGCAGTAGCGGAGGACCGGCCAAGAGGCCGCACGTTCAGTATCAGTTTTCGTAGCAGTTCCAGGGTCACGGCCATCAGCAGGGACAGCAGCAGCCCAGACAGCATCAGGTACCGAGACAGCAGGCAGTCAGTTGCCCCTACTGCAAGAAGCCGGGGCATGGATGGGGTGAGTGCAGGAGTAGGCTGGGCAGGTGCCTACTATGTGGAGCAGCGGACCACCAGCTGAGGGAGTGTTCCCAGTACATAGGCACAGCACCAGGAGGAGGAGCCAAGGCTCCGGTAGGTCAGCAGCGGGGACCGTTACCGACGCAGCAGCAGAGGTTTGTGCAGTATCAGCATCAGGCTGGAGGAGGCCAGCAGGGGCGAGCTTACGCCATGACAGTCGAGGATGCTCAGGCAGTGGGAGAGGTGCTTGCAGGTTTTGTTCTTTTCGATCCATTCCCACCTTGCCTCATTATATCTATCTTGAAATTCAATCCCATCTGTTCTTATCTGCTTCTTTATCTGTTGATAAGTTTTGATCCGGCATTTCTTTTCGATTTGTTTTTTGTTTTTTTTTCTTTCTGAGATGAATCATATGGGCTAGGTCACCCAGTTATGGAATCTAGAATCTTCGACTGTCGTGTTAGCAGGCATAGTAAGGACATATAGTCAGATTTAGGACGTATTTCTCGGGTGTGAGAATTTAAGGTTTTCGCTGCCAAGCATGCGGCAATGCAAAAATTTTAAATACCATAATTTTAGAGGTATGTGCCTTAGTCGAGGACTCTGTGATTATCGTAGCCTTGCTCACTAGCATGACGAAGATTCTGAGTATCATGATTTTGGACAGACGCATATGATTATCTGACGGTATGTTTGAGACTTTGATTGTGGGGTGTTTGACCTAGAAGACTACTACCGTTTTAATTTCGAGGACGAAATTTTTCTAAGGTGGGTAGACTTGTAACACCCAGTTTCTAAAATGAGGGTAATTTTGAAATTTTGTATTTTAATTTATTTAATTATGATATATAAATGATAATATAATTTTTGGTGATTTTTTATCATTTAAAACTATTTTAAGTTATGGCTTATGATTTGGTGTTTGACTAGTGTAACCTTAGAGCCTAGCCATGTGATTAGGATGTTTGACTAGTACATTATAGCCTAGAGGGTATTTTGGGCATTTTAGGATTTATTTGAATTTATTATGAATTATGGGAATTTGTGTGATTTTAATATTAATTAAATATTGCTATATGTTGTGTTAGTCATGACTAGTTGAGACTAGGAGACTAACCTAGTGACTAACCTAGGTTAAGACCACTTGGTTAGGTTAAGTAAACTTGGTTAGACCTAATTTAGTGAGATTTAAGTCATTAGGACTTGTTTGGAGAGTTTTGGAGTTGATTAGGCTAAATGGCTCATGACTTCATAAGTCATGATTAATGACTTGAGACTTAAAGCCCATAGGCCCACACCATGCAGCCAAACCTAAACCTAATCAGCCCATGGCAGCCACTATTGATCATTTCTCCCTATTTAATCCCCTCCTAGAATTTAGGGCTAGCCTCCATTGGGATTTGTGCAAGTTTTAGAAAGAGGTATTTTCCATCTTCCATAAATCCTAGTAAATTCATTTTTATTCCTTTTTAACCCAAACAAATTGTATTGAGTCCTAAATTTCCTCTACTTTCTGTTGGTACCAAGTGTTCTTGGCTTTGGAGCTCATTGGAGGAATTTGGCCATCAAGAGGAGCACCTCTTTGTGGAGCTTTTTGGAACTTTTGATACACATAGGTAATTTCAATTCCTCACCATAGAACCCTGTTATTTTTGCATCATTAGGGAGTCCTATACCTAGCCTAACCGTAGGAATAGGAATCCCTAGAATTTTGTGTCCTTTCGTGTCCATTTTGGACACGTATCAGTGTCGTTTTTATAGTGTTTGTTGATATGCCACAAAGGATATTTACATGTTGTTTTTGAAAACTTTTTGAATGGAAATATTGTTTTATGTGTGGTTATTGATTTCGTGTCCTACTGAGCACATTTCTGGACACGTTTCGTGTCCAAATCGGACATGCACCGCCGCACGACACAGCGTACTGGCACCGTGCGCTCCCCTGCTGCTCGGGGTCGACACAGGGCACGACACAGGCTCTCGTGAGCTAATTTTTTTGGACACGTGGGGGCATTGTCTGCCAACACCCACACAAAATTTCACGAGATTTCGTGCACTGTGCGCGAAGAAATCGCACGCGCACGGATTTGACACTTTGTACACGTGCGGAAATTCGTCCCACTGATACGCACTCACACACGCGACACGACACGGCCTGGACACGAATCAGGGTCCTAGACACCTAGCCCTAGTCTAGGTGAACATGTGGACACAATCTTATGAGTCGAGTCGCTGTGTGTCGTGCACACGATCGACACGAACACGTGCACGACGTGTGGACTGGCTGTGCATGGTTTGTGTATTATATTGTACTGGACACGTTTGTGTCCACTTTTGTGGACACAAACACTTCACATAGCACGTGCACATTGTGTATTAATGTTACCAACCATTAAGTTAGCATTTTAGTTTAATTTGTGGATTAAATTCCTTTTTGCCTATTCTTCCTGATACGGGTTTTCTGATTTTCCAGTTTTTCTTGAATATGATTTTGACAACCCATTTGATCAATCTAAATGTTTATTATTACATGTTTAAGTTCATATTATGGTTCTCCTATTAGCCATCTACATGTGTGTCAATTTTGGGTTGGAATGGAGGTGTTTTGAATGTTTGAACTGATTTGATGTGGACTGTTTTTGGTGAAAACTGAATGCTACTCACTGATTTCCTTTATTTTATCCAATGTTGTTTTCCTTTGAAACCTGAGATTTAATGAATTGGTTTTAGAGTTTGAAAATGAGTATTGGACTTGGTGATTGGCCTCAATCCAATGGCTGTTACATAAGTGGATGTTCAGTTTATATTGAACTGATATGGGAGTGACTCTCTCACATGTTCACATCTTTTTTTTTAACACACACACCCACATATGTAATTGACACACCTTTAAACACACACACACTGTTTAACCCCATATTCCTGAGATTATGATTCAATTTTGTACACAACACTATGATACTTTGTATATCCTGTCACTTGAGTTGAAACCTGGGTTCAATTCTGAAACCTGGGGTTTTAGTATTCACTGAATATTCCTGCCACATTGGTTCAGCTTACACACATGCCTAAACACCTGTACACTATCTTCATTCCTGACACACTAACACCCTATTTTGATTTCTGTACACTGTTTTAAACACTGGTTTCCTGAGACACAAACCTGGGAATTGATTCCTGGAACACTTGACACTCATGTACACACACAAAGCAATAACTGAGACCTTAGCTTGTTAAATCTGAATATTTGCACAAATGCACACAAGAAAACACAATTTTTCCCTCACGATTGATTTCCTGTACACTGCCCTCAACTGACCTGGGCTTTGAAATCCTGGGGATGGGTTACCTGAACCTGAGTCCTTGTACTGTTTTAACCTGAGAAGCATCATTGTCCCTTGGGATTCCTGAGAACCATTATTGCACACACACTCATAGCCTTCATACTCACACACACATGATTAACACATATGTACACACACCATCTCAGTTCCTGTCACACTATACTAGCCTAAACATATGCCACACCCTCATAACACCATTCCACACACACAAGGATTGACCCTCATTTTCCTGTACACATGACACATACATACACACTCTCAAATATACACACACACATTGCCTAGAATGTATATATCCCCTCTATGTATATGTAATACATGTAGCTAAGGGTGTAATGATAATTTACAATGTGTAATATATATTGCCATTGGTATACATATATGTGAATGTAGAGATATATATGTATATATGGGTGTTTGGTATATATGGGTTATGGCTTTTATTTAGCTCATGACCCACATGTGGTTGTGATTCAATATAGGTATAGGCTATGTAGGTAAGGTGTACATAGATATGGCCTAGGGCTTGGCTATTTGCCTATGGGATAGGGCCTATGGCCTATAACTTAGGTGACATAGCCTAGGGTACTCATGGGTGGTTTGTGTGTATGAAATACACACATGTGTAATACCCTACAGACTAGTGTATGGTGTGTACTAGCTAAGGTAGACTGTTTAGGCCTAGTTAGACTTCTTTGGGTCTAGATTGACCTAATTGACCTAACTTTGACCATTTAGTTGACTGAAGTTGACCAGGGTTGACTTTGGTCTAGGATTGACCAAATATCATGTAGACTGCATCATAGTATCTTATTTTATTACCTGGACATGTTGTGATTTGTGCTGTTCTAATTAGGAGCCAGACACCACTCCTCAGGCAGTATTTTCTTCTGGACATTCAGGATATCAGGCGAGTATATTCTCTGATCATTTCATATCCTGCTTAGAATTATTTTCCTGCTTTAAATTACTTTACTTGATACTGTCACGTTGGTCACACGGATTGGTACTATATGGATCTTTTCATGAGATGTTATCCCCCTCGGGAGCATCGGATGCTGCATGTTTTGTGCGTTTCACGAATCATCACGTATCTCTATGCTTCCTCTGATTCACGAATCGTTTGTGACACATGTACTCTCTTGTTCACAGAGCCATCATGAATCACCTTCACGTATCACTCATTTTATGAGCCATGTGAAGTTTCACGAATCTTAACATAACTTGAACAGATCTTTGTGTATCGATTGGGGATGGGGGAGTGGAAATAGACATGTGAATATTATCCCAGTAGCTGTAGTCATGAATCACTCTCTTAGCTGTAGTCATGAATCTCCTATGCCATTCACATGTTTATATTTTACTCTGACTCACTAGTCACTATTAGCTCTCTATGTATAGTAGATATTTCTATTACAGTTTCTCTCTCTGTTTACATACTGTATTTCTTCAGTTCATGTATCTTACTTTACTGCATGATCATATTTTCTAACCTGCTATGATATGTTGAGATGTACTGTACTCGCTCCTGTCCTGACTGGACCTGTTGAAAATATTACAGAGGACGAGGAGGAGGCCCTATGTACCACCTATTACGGAGCAGGATTAGACGACACCTACGACCTGGTTCCACTGGAGGACCCAGCTGCAGCACAGGATGCTACTCCCAGAGTCTAGACTAGCTAGCTAGGCTTTAGTTTTTCTTTCAGTATTGTGTTATTTGATTTTCAGTTGTTCTTCTGAGATGTTGTTATATTTAGAGATATGTATTGAGCTGGATGTTCTTGAGTTGTTATCTTAGACACTTAGACTTTCTCCCTCTTAGTTGTATTACATTGTGTTTTGATCTCTCTATCTACCTTTACTATTCTGTATCTGCCTTAGATGTGATTGAGACTGTTCTGTTATGTCACCTCCATTCGGAGTGTATATACTGTATATGTACCTTTTTATTGTTAGATGATTGACCTAGGACAGCGTTCTACCGCCGACACTACGGCGTAGGCTGGGCATTATTACGTTCTCGTACCCTCACAGTGGGTGCGGGTCGTGACAGGGCACAACACGCTCCCACTATCCCATCCACGAAGACTTTGGCATATTCTGGTGCTACGCAGGCTGCGACGACTTCGAGTGATCAGGGCCTACCTTACCTGGCCTTCTTCATCTAGGCCACTCCGCTGAAGCGACCCCCTCCTTAGTCAGAACTGACTGCAAGAAGTCGAAGACCCTGATGGTGCCAGAAATTGACCTACCTGACCTGGAGCTCCATACAGCTGATGCACATATGATTAGTGGTGCAGCCTGTGCCTCTCCTTCTTCGGGCGCATACGGCCTCCCTTCTTCTTCGGGCACTTGCGGCGTATCCTCCCCCGCAGGCACCGTCGACCTTGGATTCTTTACTGGTGTCCCCCTTCAGTCGAATGCGAGTGGCTCTTGCCCCCAGCCAGTAGCCGCTCCTGCCCTCCCCCCAGCTGTAATCGTCCTCATCGGCGGTGGCGTACCTTTCTGCACCTCCACAGCGATTCCCTCTCCCCTTTGTTCGCCCTCTCCCGGCCGACCTCATCGCTCTCATCCCTAGCTTGGCACCGGTCCCCCGGCCGGTCGCAGCCCCACCCCTTCCCCCATCCCCCGTGCGGCCAGCACCCTGCTTGGGCCGGGGAATGCCCCCTTCGTCGGCGCCGTCGATGCCTTCCTTTGCCGACAAGCTTCGCCCTGACAGGGCACCCAAGCAGGGACTCCTGTTTTCGGATGTCCTCTACCCGAAGTCAAGTATCCGCTGGCATCTCCCATGCCGACGGTGCCCTTCACCGACCAGGAACTCTCCTCTCTGCCCACCTCCTTTCCCTACTCCTTCGTCCTCAAATTCTCATCAGGCTGCCCCAAACTCGCCCAAGTCCAGGAGGTTATTGCCAGTTGGTGGCTCTCGGCAGAATACAGGGTAGCCCCACTCGACCCGAGGTATATTCTGCTCCATCTCTCCTCCGATCTTGACCACAGGACCGTGTGGTCCAAAGGCACCAGTAGGGTCGATTACCACCAGATAAAGATAATCAAGTGGTCAGCAAACTTTAACACTAAGGAAGACTCAGCGACGGTCGCCGCCTGGATGACCGTTCCCAATCTTTCCCTCATTTGTTTCATTCCGGCGGCTCTTAGGCATATACCCAACTCTTTTGGGACTTACGTGGCCACTGCTGCAGAAACCAGCAACCTGACCAAAGCCTACTACACCATGATATATGTGGAACTCGACCTCACCTCCGATCCCCCCAACCATATCCTCATCGAACTTGGCAACCAGACTCACACCCAGTAAATCATCTACGACAATCACGTAATCTTCTACTCACATTGCCATTTACGCAGTCACCTCTCAAAGCATTGCTTTCGTCTCCATCCAGAGCTTAAGAAGAAACCGGAGCGGAAAGAACCCTACCCCAAAGGGAACCAGCATCAAAAACTTTCCCAACCCCCCTGTTTCCTCTACCGAACTCCCACTCCAGATTCAACTCCAGTGAAGGCAAATCCGGCAGAGGTGCCTCCTCGGACAAAGCGGTAATCCCCTACCACCCACCAAACCTATCCCTTTCCAACCAGTTCAATGCCCTCGCTTCAGAAGCGATCGACTCCTCCCAGGAGATAGCCTTTCCTGCAGACTCAGTCATGGCCCCCGGAACGGACTCTGAGGACCTCAGTGCCCCCCAGAGGACGCAGAGGAGACCTTCCAAGAACTTTCGAATGCCACAGACCACCAAACCTCCCACGAAGTCACCGCCATAGACGCCCTTGCTATTCTAGGGCCAGAGCAGGCCCTTAGAGGTCTTCAGGTCCATGCTGCTGGATTCTCCCTCCAGTCGGAAGGCGACCAGATTGGTATCTCCGACGACACCCTTCTCATCCCACCGAAGAAAGCCGACCTCGACTCCGTTGGAGAAACGATCGCACCCCCCGAAGCTACCATCCAAAACAGCCTCGAGGACTCCATCCTCAGTACATCTACTAAGATGGCGGAGGAAGCATCCACCACAACTAGGAAATCTGATAAGAAAGGGTCCGAAAAGTCCCCGACCATGCACACCAGGTCCGCAGTAAAGCGGACCAGCCAACCCCCCTAAGCTTCATTAATGCTGAATATTCTCTCCTGGAATGTCCATGGTCTGGCGAACAAACCAACTATGAGGAGAATCACCAGCCTTAAGAAGACTCACAAGATCGATAGCTTGATCATCCTTGAACCCAAAATCCTATACAAGAGACTCAAATCCATTCAACTGCAGTTAGGCTTTCACTCGGACATTGCAGGCAGACACGACATTTGGATCCTCTGCCCCAAGGCCGTCAAAATCGGAGTCATCTAAGAATCCAGGTAAGCCCTTTCTTGCTGGATGGAACACCCTTTGATCCCCAAGCGCGCGATCCTTTCTGCGGTTCACGGCAGCTGCAACATCGAGGATCACAAACACCTCTGGAACGACCTCCTGGATGTCCACCAACACCACCATAACCTCCCGTAGCTTTGTATAGGGGACTTCAACGCTATCACTTACAGAGAAGAGAAGACTGGCAGCCATCCTCCCCCTCATTAAGCTATACAAGACTTCAACTCTCACCTCACCTCTCTTTCGTTCACTGGCAACGCCTTCACCTGGTGCAACATGCAGGAAGGCGACCGTCGGCAATTCTCGCGCCTCGACAGGGCCTTAACGAATGCCCACTGGCAAGGTATGGGGACTACCTCCAAGCTATCTCACCTTAATGCTACTGAATCCGACCACGCTCCCCTGCTAGTTGGAATTACTAGCATATCCAGCTAGTCCAAACAGAGTTTTCGCTTCCTGGACTTCTGGAGCGAGCACCCCTAATTCTTGGACATCGTCACGGAAGCTTGGAACAGCGCAGACTCCCCCGAACCTCTCAACCAGGTGGCCAATAAGCTCAAGGCCATGAGGAAAGCCCTAGCAGCCTGGACCAAGCAAGCTTATGGAGATATTTTTTAAGCCATTCGTGAGGCTGAGGATGACGTTACACGGGCCGAAGCTAGGTACATGATCGACTGTTCGCTAGCTACTAGGAAGGCCCTGAACCTCACCAAAGCCATCCTCAAATTCAGGCTGAAAGTTGAGACCGAATTTTGGAAGCAGAAAGAGGCTTAAATGGGACGGCGAGGTGGACAAAAACTCGAGCTACTTTCGCACCTGCGTTGTCACGACCCGCACCAATGTAAGGGCACGAGAAGTGGGTATGTCCAGCCTACGCCGCAGTGTCGGCGGTAGAACGCTGTCCTAGGTTACTATCTAATCAACAACTCACGCAATTATATAATGTACTTGTCAATCTCAACTCCGAACGGAAGACAAGTATAGATATAATGAAATCTCAATCAAAGTCTAAGCACGATAGGATATCATAGAAGATTATAACTAAGACTAAATAACAACAACAAATAAACTACTAAATAATAATAATCTCATAACAAACAAGATCTCAACTTATTACAATTCAAGTTCTAAAACATGAAACTAAACCAAGTCAACTAGCTAGTTTCCCGATCACTCCTGAGTGTCGGGGCTAAAGGTAGCTAAGCCATCTCCTGGTCCATAGTAAGTAGGGCAAGTGTCCTCGGGGCAAGCATCTGTAATATTTTTAACAGGTCCAGTCAGGACAGGAACGAGTACAACTCATCAAGAAATCCCAAGTAAATGACATAGAACTATAAACAGTTATAGACAGTTGTATTGATGAACATGGCAGTTTATATGAGTAATAATATAGAGAAATAGTTAAGGTACAAGAAAAGTAAGGTAAATAAATAAGAGGAGAAGCATGGCAATGAAGACTGTAAAATATAATTTAGCTGAACTAGAGTAACATGATATAAGTCCAGACGATATAATATGAGTCAAGTGTAATCCCAACGTGAGTCTAGATAATGTAAATCTAATACCAGATGATTCCAGTACAAGATGAGTCCAGTATAAGTTGAGTCCAGTCAGTGATCAAAGATTCCAAGGTGAGTCCAGACTATACTCTAACAGTGTGTTTTAAAATATCGAGATCGACATGTGAACGACTGTAGGTAATACGGTACATCGCACACTCGGCCAAGTGTGGGATGGCTATCATTCTAGTATAATTCCGAGGGAGTGGTTCCAGTATTTGGGAATGTTCACATGTCTACTCCAATATTTCCCCGCCCAACAAGTACAAGTGAATTCATAACCTAACACGTAAATAAGTACAAGTCCAACCAGAACATGAATGATACCAGTAAGTAATTCCAGGGTGATTCCAGTAGGTGTTGCCAGTAGTGGTTCCAGAAATGGAGGCCAGACATGAATAAATGAGTGTCGCATGTAATGGATCCAGCAATATCAAATCGTGTTTGTAATAGAGAATCAAATAGAACTAACTACAACTGAAGTACAGTAATCGACAAGTAAATGAAAGATCTATCAGAGAATGTACTCGCCTGATACTTTGAAAAAAGTAGTATAATATCAGATGTCTGCACCAGAGTCACAATTTCCTAAATAGAACAGTACAGGTTATAATGTGTTTAAAATAAGGTAAATGAAGTTTATGATACAATCTACATAATTTCTAGGTCAAAGTCAACTATAAGTCAAACCTGGTCAACTGTCTAGGTCAAACTAGGTCAAAGTCAAATTTGGTCAACTCTGGGTCAACCAAGTCAATATTTAAACTATCTATCAAATATCAATATCTAAGTCATATGTATATACTAGTAATATACCTTCTAGTTTACCTTAGTAAATGCACTTACCCTAGCCATTTCAAATCCTACCCTTAGGCCTAGGTATCAACCTTATCCCCATACTCTAAGATCTAGGTATTCCTAACCTTATCCCATGCCTTTACTCTAAATTGGGAAATTTACATTATCTATCCAAGGTAATTACTTGCCTTATTTAGATAGGTAAAGTCATATCTTAGATAGGTTATAACATCTTATCTATCCAATCCTTACTTGGAATTTATACTACAACACCATTGCTATTCTCACTTAAGAGCTAATACCCTAACACACTAACATGATCTATCTAAACTCAAAACATCTGACCTAAAATAACTTATGTTAACCCTTAATACTCTAGGATACATTAGTACACCAATTCCTAATCCCTCACAATCTAACATTCCTACCTCAAAATCTCACTCAAGCCTAAATCCCCAAAACTGGATACTAATAGTAGTCCATGCCCTCTGATACAACCAAAACCAATAGCCAAGATGGCCAAACTGCCCTGCTATCACTACTTCTCATATGTGGCACTAGGCAAGCTATTATGCAGTTGCAAGCAGTCCCCTCATGCTGCTGTTGCTCTTGCATTAGCATTTGCATTTGCAAAGTAGGGCAGGATATCTATGATTTTGATACATAGCAGATACCCAGTTTCCCTCACAACCTTTTTCTAACTGTTATAACCCAACTCTTAACTGGTATCTAATCAACACACTCATCATAAGTTCCCTCCCACATTGGTCCCTGTATAAAGAGGAGTACATAATCAAATATCTTGTCCCTAAACACAGGACATACCCAGGTAACATACATCTACTACTGCTCACAGGTTCCCTTCCAAAGGCACTAAAGCATTCACCTTCACATCTCTTATCACATGCTAATACGTACATAAATATAATTACAACTGTGACTACCTACATAAACAGGTACACTATTACCCTCTATATGCCGAAAACACTATTTAGGACTGAAAAATAAAGACTGAAGCTTTATGATTCAGAAGATAGATGCTAAAGTGGACTCGACTGGGTCATGAAGGCAATGCAAAGATCTAAATATTGTTCGAAGGGCAGGACATGTGCAAAAACTCTGATACTCTACTACACAGGTCTCACAAGCAGTGAACAAGCTCTTGCAAGCCAATTCAAGATGGACAGGTATTGGGATGTGCAGGACAGGCCTAAATACAATAGGGGTTGAGCTTCAAAGTAAGGAATGGCTTAATGAAGGTAAGATGCTAAACTAAAGAGGGATTATAACCTAGATGCTAGGATATGAAAACACATGCCCAACCAATCTAAAACTCAACCCAGGTAAATGTATTAACTCATTTGGTAATCGAATTGAATCATTTGAAAAAAAGTAACAAATATATCAGTCTAGAACAAATATATCAGGATGAAGAACTAATCATCTTCGGTCGTATAATTGGCGAGAGAAAGTTCGTTCCAGACTCTACTTCTCCCAAGCACAACATAGAAGCTGACTATGACTCCTGGAAATACAACTTTTTCGGTTTAGCTGGAAGGCCAAGAATGTCATCCACAACATGGGATATGACATCAAAAGCGACCAGGGGATAAACTATGGCCGAGGACGACGGTTACCAATAAGACACTTTGCTCCTCCAGGCAAACCCGAGAACTACTATCAACGAAGTAGTATTGGTTTGGGTTATGTCACTCCTCCAACAACTCCCGAAAGATTAGATGATGAAGCAGATTATTGTTCTCATTCCTCCGATTCCTCCCTCTGGGACTCAGACTCTAGCATCGACGACATGCTCATGACAACTCTGTCCGTCAACATGGTTTTCGTTGACCAAATTACAGACGATGTCCAATCAATCGAGCTTAAAAAATGGGATCAAAAGATGGATACTAGGTGGGAGCTGCACTTCGAACAATGTGAACCACCTACCGAAGACGAAGTCATCCAAGTCAATTTAGGAGATGAATCATCTTTTAAACCAATCTTCATCAGCAAAAGTCTATCTGGCGATGAACGCCAATCTCTTATACAACTTATAAGAGAATACATCGACGTCTTCGTATGGAGCTATGAAGACATGCCAGGCTTGGACCCTAAAGTCACCATGCACCGCCTGAATATTTCGTCTAAAGCTAAGCCAGTAAAGCAACAACAAAGGCGATTCCGACCAGACGACATGGAGGCCATCGATAATGAAGTCAAGAAGCTCATTGCCAGTAGATTCATTCGCGAAGAACAACACCCAGACTGGGTTGCCAACATCGTTCCAGTCATAAAAAAGAACGATAAAGTTCGAGTTTGTATCGATTACGTGATTTGAACTCTGCATGCTCGAAGGACGAGTTTCCTCTACCGATCACCGACGTAATGATCAACAATACTTGCGGCTTCGAGCAGATGTCCTTCATGGATGGGTTCTCAGGCTACAACCAGATCAAGATGTTCCCCGACAACGAGAAGCACACATCTTTTTGAACACCGTTGGAGGTATACTGCTATATGGTGATGCCCTTCGGATTGAAGAATACAGGGGCGACATACCAGCGAGCCACGAACAAAATTTTTCGTGATCATTTGCGCAAAACTGTGGAGTGCTACGTAGACGATATTGCAGTTAAAAGTCGTCTCAAGGGCAACCACCTCCAAGTCTTGAGAACGGTGTTCGAACTAATGTATGCACACCAACCCAAGATGAATCCAACGAAGTCTTTTCTGGGAGTCTCCAGCGACAAGTTCCTTGGTTTCGTCATCACTTCAAAGGGTATACATTTTGACCCGGAGAAAGTGAAGGCTATCCTCGATATGCATCCTCCAAAAAACCTCAAAGATCTACGCGGACTACAAGGAAGGCTAGCCTACATCAGACGATTCATTTCGAACATCTCTAGAAGGTGTCAACCATTCACTCAGCTCATAAAAAAGACGTATCTTTCGTCTGTGTCACTACCACATTTCTAGTTTGAGGGTATTTTTGTCATTTTTGGGGTTATTTGAATTTATTATAATTTATTTGAATTTATGGGAATTTTTAGAATTTATTTTGGAATTGTTTGGATGAGGGTTGACTAGGTTGACTTTGACTAGCAATGACCATGGTAGACTAACCTAGGAGCTAACCCTAGTTGAGTTTGGACTTGGTTAGGTTATGCAACCCTAGTTAGACTAGAGTTGACCCATGGTATGGTTATTTGACTTGAGTTAGACTTTTAAGTCATAAGCCATGACTTGTGATTAATCATTAAATCAATAACTAGCCAAATAGGCCCAAAGCCCATTAACTAATGCCTAACCCTAACCCTAACACTATTTTTCCAGCCACTACACCTATTGGGAAACCTCCCTCCTATAAATATTCTCCTCCATTTAGGGCTAGCCTCATTAGGAAAGAGCAAGCTTAGAAAGAGGTATTTTCCCTACTTCAAAAATCCCTAGAAAATCCATTTTAACTCCTTTTTAATCCAAACAAATTGTAATAGGTTCTAATTGTTGTTTTCTTGCTGTTGGAATTGGTTATTCTCAGTTTTCTATCAATTTGAAGGAGTTTGGTGGCTTTTGGGAATCCTCATTCAAAGGGGTTTTTGTGTAGGAGAACACCATAGGAAAAATCCTAATCCACCTATTTAAATTTGGTTTTAATTGCATGGATGCCTAGCCCTAAGTGTCCTAACCTTGTAGGAATAGGATTTGGTGGAATTTGTGTCCTGTACGTGTCCGTATCGGACACGTATCAGTGACAGCCATAGGTGTTTGACGAAATGTCTCAATGGACATTTTGTTCTGATTTTGCAAAACTTTTTGAATAGGAAAGTGTATTTTTGTGTCGCTTATTCATTTCTTTAGCTTTGAACTTGAATCGTGTTTGTGTCGTGTCGTTTTGGACACGCGTGCACACGTTTTGGACACGCGCGCGCGCCGCTACAGTTCTTCCCTGCTGTTCGGGCCTCCTACAGGACACGACACTGGATGGTTCGACACAAAATTTTATGGACACTAGGAGGCATGCACTGACATCATGCCCCCAAAATTTTACTAGGTTTCGTGGTCGGATTGGAGAGAAATCAGTCGTGCACTGATTTCTCACTATTCTGCGCACAGTTTTAATTAGCCACTGATACGGCCTTTTATCTTTGGACACGACACGCGAGGACACAAATCAGGGTGACACACACCTAGGTCTACCCTAGGCGCACCCACTGACACGAGCACGTGGCCCAGTTCGCGTCGTGTCAAGTGCACGACACGCGTGCACCTGTGCACGACGTACTGTCTGTGTAGTGTGTCTCAGTACACTGTTTGCGTGTGTTATTCAATTGGACACGTTTGTGTCCTCTTGATGGGACACAAATACATCCTAGGACACGAACACAAAGTTGCTAATCCTTACCAACCAATTATTTTATCTTTTAACAAGTTTTAAATGATCAAATCTTATTTACCCAAAAATCTGATACCATTTCTCATTACTGTTTTTTTTCCAGTTTTAAATTGTGGATTTTGGCAGTCTTTTGTTTAATCAAATTGTAGTTAATTGCCTGTTTAAGTCCCTATTATAGTCCTCCTATACGAATTCTACTTGTGGGTCGATTTTGAGGTGTTTTGGCTTTGTTTTGAATTCGAAAAGGAGGTGTTATAGTGTTGACTGTTTAGGAGTATACTGAAATCCGATTTCCTGAATTTTCATATTGTTTAGAACTCAAAAACCTAAGTTTCATTAATACCTGAATCTGAATTTATGCTATTCATTTCTGTCACTTGGTTGGATTGAAACCTAAGTTTGACACAATGGTTACACAAACACTCTCACACACATTTCTCTCACCTCTCTCACCCACATTTCACTCTCACACACTTTCCTCCTACACTCATAAACCTGAAAACACATACACACATTTCCCTCACCCACTCTCACATTCACACACACACACTAGCCTCACTGTCACTCAGGGTCAGCCCCCTCACTCACAGTTTATTTTTCCATTCCCTCACTCTTCACACTCTCTATATTTTCTACCCTCTCTCTATATATATCCTATTCTCCTATGTAAATACTTGCTAATAGGTAATGTATGTAAATATGTAATGTGTATATATATATATATATTAGTATCCTATATTATGTGTTTGTGTGTTTACTAAATGTATTTATTCTACATATTTATGTGTTATGTTTTAGATTACATAAATCAAGAGTGTATTGGTTAGATATAGATTTGGCATGGTGTATGTGTTTGGGTTGGCCTAGGTAGAATAGCCTATGGCCTGTGTATGCCTGTTTGACTAATAGGCCTAGATTGGGCTTGTACAGCTTTATTAGACCTAGAATAGACTTGCTAGACTATTGTAGACTATTTTGACCATAGTTGACCTAGTTTGACCATAGTTGACCCAGTTTGACTTCTAGGGTTGACCAGAGTTGACCAAGAGTTGACTTTAGCCTAGATTGACCTAGTTTCATGTAGAATGCATTATAGTGTTTTATTTTACCATTCTGGACTTGTTGTGACTTGTGCTGTTCTAAATAGGAGCCATACACCACTCCTCGGACAGTACTTATCAGTTGGACACTCAGATACCAGGCGAGTACATTCTCTGATCATTTCATATCCTGCTTAGAATTATTTTCCTGCTTTAGATTACTTTACTTGATGCTGTCACGTTGGTAACACGAATTAGTACTATATGGATCCATTCTTGAGATGTTATCTCCCTCAGGGAGCATCGTATACTACATGTTCTGTGCGTTTCACTTACATGGTGTATCACTATGCTTCACGATTCTTCGGTCACTTGTGACATGTACTCTCATGATCACAGAGTCTTTCCAGAATCACCCATTTATGGGCATTCCCAGAATCACCCCATTGTAGGCATTCCCAGAATCACCTATTTATGGGCTATCCATGTATCACCCCTTGTGGGCCTTTGTATGGAATCATAACATAACTTGGTTGGATCCTTGTGTATTGATTGGAGGTACGGGAGAGTAGAAGTAAACATGTGAATAATATCCAAGTAGTGTAGTTCCCAGAATTACTCCATAGTATAGTTCCCAAAATCTCCTATGCCATTCACATGTTTATATTGTACTCTGACTCACTAGCCACAATTAGCTCTTTATTTACAGTATATATATTTCCATTACAGTTTCCTCTGTTTATATTCCATGCTTCTTTCAGTTTCCTGTATCTTACTCTACTGCATGTCTATATTTTCTAACTTGCTATGAACTGTTGAGATGTATTGTGCTCGCTCCTGTCCTGACTGGACCTGTTAAAAATATTACAGAGGACGAGGAGGAGGCTGGTGTGGATACCTATTACGGTACTACTTTAGATGAGTGCCTGGACCTGGACCAGCAGCAGATCCCACTAGATGTGGATGACACACCCTTAGACTAGGATGTTTTCATTTACAGTATTCTATAGATGATTGTACTTATTGATACTTGGGATCTGGGATTATGTATTATCTTAGACACTTAGACTTTCTGATGTACTTGGGATTTCCTTTCATTTCAGTAGTTTCTTTTATCTATCTATCTGCAATTTTATCATCTGTATTTTCTTGAGTTTATATCATATCGTGCTTCTTCTTTCTTAGTTGTGATTGAGTTTACTTTTATCATGTCACCCCATTCGGGGAGTATAAACTGCTTAGTATATTATTGCTAGATGTTGTGACCTAGGACAGCGTTCTACCGCCGACACTGCGGCATAGGCTGGACGTACCCACGTCTCGTTCCCTACTCTAGGGTGCGGGTCGTGACACGTTTTTAGTGGTGGCCCATGCAGGTCTAGACTAGAAGTGTAGTGGTATTCGAATTAGAGTATCACTACAGCCTGCAGTAGGATATAGGACATTAATTTTAAGGTACTCGATCACATTAGGAAAAATTCTTTTATTGCCATCTAAATCCTTATTTTCAGCTGATCCTTTTGAATTTTAATTGTCCACCTTTGTTATATCGCTTCTTTCTCAGAAATTGATACTCTTGTTTGTCTATCTTCAGGATGGTAGAGACTCGATCGCAGCGTACCATTCATGAGGATGCTATGGAGGGGACTGCTACCTCTCAGCCAGTACAGCGGGGCCAGGGGACTGCAGCACCTGCCACCTCTGTTCGTATTGAGACCTCGGCAGCAACAGCAGGGGGTATGCTTCCACCGGCTCAGAGGCAGGACCCAGTCATCCCAGAGGATCCTTTCCAGCAGCCACCTGCAGGGACAGTTGACGTCGTTCAGCTGTTGGCCTTCTTCAGGCAGTACATGGAGGGTCAGCAGACCCAGCAGCAGAGGAACACGGTGGAGCTCACTCGAGGCATTGAGCTGGCAGTGACCGCAGTAGAGAGGGTCGTAGCTCAGCCAGCGGCAGCCCCGCAGCCGCACCAGCCGCGAAAGAAGGGCATCCAGGACTTCCAGAAGATGCACCCGAGAGACTTCCGAGGGACAGAGGGGATCTTGTATGCCGATGAGTGGATCGAGCATATGGAGGAGATCTTCAGGCTGGCTGAGATTCTGACGAGGCACCAGATAGAGGCAGCGGCCAGCATGATACAAGATCTGGCCCGAACCTGGTACCAGATCGACCCGAGGGTTGGCATAGCAGGACAGACTTGGGCAGCATTCAAGAAGCTGTTCAAGGAGAAGTTCTTTCCAGACGCAGCACTGGGAGCCCTCGAGACCCAGTTCGAGGCCCTAGTCCAGGGGAGCCAGTCCGTGGAGGAGTACGCAGGAGATTTCTGCCGCCTGAGCAGATTTGTGGAGGACTTGTCAGAGACGACGAAGGCCCGAAGGTTCCGGAAGGGCTTGGTAAACGAGGTCAAGTCCTACACCAAGAGCGCCCGTAGCGCTACATTTGAGGAGATCCTGGTGGACGCACTAGCTGCAGAGGATGATCTTGAGCTTAGGCTCAAGAGGGGGTAAGACTACCAGGGAGGCAGCAGTAGCGGAGGACCGGCCAAGGGGCCACACTTTCAGCAGCAGCACCAGCAGCACCACCAGCAGCAGAGGTTCCAACCGTAGCAGTTTCAGCAGCCGAGGCACCAGCAAGTGCAGCATCAGCAGCAGAGGGTGCAGCAGCTGGCACCGAGGCAGCAGGCCACCACCTGTGCTTATTGCAAGAAGCCAGGGCTCGGGTGGAACGAGTGTAGGAAGAGGCTGGGCAAGTGCCTGGTATGTGGCTCGGGAGATCACCAGATGAGGGAGTGTACCTTGACCACGGGACGAGCAGCTCAGAGAGAAGGAGCCAGGGCAGCAGAAGGCCAGCAGAGGGGACCAGCCCTGCCGACCCAGCAGCAGAGATTTGTTCAGCACCAGCAGCAGGCCAGGGGAGGCCAGCCGGGGCGAGCTTTCGCCATGGCGATTGAGGATGCAGAGGTGATCGGAGAGCTGATTGCAGGTTCGATTCTCCTCGACTCCAGTCCAGCTTTTGTATTATTCGATTCCGGTGCTTCGCATAGTTTCATATCAGTATCTTTTGCGATTAGACACGGTATCATAGCTGAATCGTTGCATAGGACTTATAAGATCACGACCGGGGGTGGCATTATCCTCGTACGTGATGTTTGTAAGGGTCGAAGAGTTGTTTTGGGAGGCCGTGAGTTGGAGGTGAGCCTGCTCGTAATGCCATTGCCGAACTACGATATAGTACTCGGCATGGATTGGTTGAGCAGGCACCACGCCAATATTAATTGCAGAGGGGGTAGAGTTCTCTTCAGAGCGCCGGGGGAGCCAGAGTTCGAGTACTCCAGACGTCAGGTGGAGCAGAGCAGCAGAGTTTTCTGCGAAGTCTCGGTTGAGGAGCAGGCAATTCCACACCCCTTGATAGCAGAGTATATGGATGTTTTCCCAGAGGAGTTGCCGAGATTGCCACCCGACAGAGACATAGAGTTCTCGATAGACTTGGTTCCAGGAGCAGAATCTATCTCTCAGCATGTCTATCGGGTGAACAACAGCGAGCTGGTGGAGCTGAAGAAGCAAGTGGATGAGCTGCAGTACAAGGGCTTCATCCGCTTGAGTTCGTCGTCATTGGGTGCACCAGTGTTGTTTGTGCCGAAGAAGGATGGGTCGGTACGGATGTGTATTGACTATAGGGCACTCAACAACCTCACGATCAAGAACAAATACCCACTGTCGTGGATTGACGATCTTTTTGACCAGTTGAACGGAGCTCGAGTATTTTCCAAGATTGATCTGAGGTCGGGACATCACCAGGTGAAGGTGAAGGGGGATGATATTTCCAAGACCGCTTTCAGGACGCGGTACGGGCAGTTTGAGTTTTTGGTTATGCCGTTTGGGCTAATCAATGCACCAGCAGTGTTTATGAACCTAATGAACAAGGTGTTCCACCACTATCTGGATCAGTTTGTGGTGGTGTTCATTGACGACATCTTGATATATTCCAAGACTGAGGAGGAGCACGAGGAGCATCTGCAGATAGTGCTGAAGACTCTCAGGAGGGAGCAGCTTTATAGAAAACTCTCCAAGTGTAAGTTTTTTTAGATCGGGTGGACTTCTTGGGGCACATTGTGACTGGAGATGGTATCTCAGTTGGCCCCAAGAAGATTGTAGCAGTTGAGGCATGGGCAGCACCGACTTCAGTTGCAGAGATCAGGAGTTTCCTGGGGCTGGCAGGATATTATCGAAGATTTATGCAGGATTTCTCCCGGGTTGCAGAGCCGTTGACGCGGTTGACCCGGAAGGATGCTGAGTATGTTTGGTCAGAGGAGTGTCAGGCGGCTTTTGATGAGTTGAAGAAGCGGCTTACGACAGCTCCGATTCTGACATTGCCTTCAGGATCAGGTGGTTTCACTATTTATAGTGACGCTTCAGGGAAGGGGCTGGGTTGCGTCTTGCAGCAGCATGGGAAGGTGATTGCCTATGCTTCCAGGCAATTACGTCCCCATGAGAAGAACTACCCTACCCATGACCTGGAGCTGGCAGCGGTGATATTTGCTTTGAAGTTGTGGAAGCATTATCTGTATGGGGAGAGGGTGGAGATCTTTACAGATCACAAGAGATTAAAGTATGTGTTCACTCAGAAGTAGTTGAACATGAGGCAGCGCAGATGGCTAGAGTTGATGAAGGATTTTGATATCCTACTTCAGTATCACCCAGGGAAGGCCAACGTGGTTGTCGATGCCTTGAGTAGGTATCCGATAGCCATGTGTTTGACCATGGATCGGCATTTGCTTGCAGACTTGGAGAACCTTGGGATTGAGGTGATCGTGCCCGGGGTACAGATACAGTTATGGGGGATGCAGATTCAGTCGGACTTGGTAGAGCGGATCAAGTCGGCACAGTTTGAGGACGTTGCTCTGCGGTGTCTCCGAGAGCAGGTTCGAGCAGGATTGCTGGAGGGCGAGTTTTCTCTTGCAAATGATGGTGCCTTGAGACAGGGTTCCAGATTATGTGTGCCCAGCGGAGAGCTCAGGGAGTAGGTTATGCAGGAGGCCCACAGATCTCAGTACTCCATACACCCTGGTGCCAACAAGATGTACCGAGATCTGAGGAAGCATGTTTGGTGGTCCGGGATGAAGCAGAAGGTGGCTCGTTTCTAGCTAGGTGCTTGATATGTCAGCAGGTCAAGGCGGAGAGGCAGAGGCCCGGTGGATTATTACAGCCGCTGCCCATTCTCGAGTGGAAATGGGAGCATATTACTATGGACTTCGTATCAGGATTGTCGTGTACACCAGGAGAAAAAGATGTAATTTGGGTCATCGTTGACAGGTTGACCAAATCGGCCCACTTCTTGCCATTCAAGGTGGGTACGTCTACAAAGAGGCTTGCGGAGATGTATATACAGCAGATAGTCAGGATTCATGGAGTTCCGGTCAGCATCATCTCAGATCGGGATAGTCGCTTTACTTTCCATTTCTGGAGGAGTCTGCAGACTAGCTTGGGCACTCAGCTCAAGTTTAGTACCGTATACCACCCCCAAACGGACGGACAGTCAGAGAGGACTATTCAGACACTTGAGGATATGCTGCGGACGTGCGTCCTGGACTTTGGAGGCTCCTGGGAAGATTATCTTCATTTGGTGGAGTTTGCTTACAACAACAGTTTCTAGGCCAGTATTGAGATGTCACCTTTCGAGGCTCTGTACGGGCGTAGGTGCCGTACACCCTTATCTTGGGATGATGTTGGTGAGCGAGCTTTACTAGGCCAGAGATGGTTGTTGATGCAGCCGAGAAGGTGAAGCTCATCAGGGACAGACTTCGCGTGGCGCAGGACAGACATCGGCACTGGGCCGATAGCCACCGGAGGCCCTTGGAGTTTAAGGTACAGATTAGAGTAGGATTAGATTTAGGTTTGATTGTTTGTGTTTTATTAATCATGTTTGTTTATTATATTAATTGAGACCTTGCTTGTGATTAGGTCGGAGACCAGGTTTTCTTGAGGATATCTCCGACTCGTGGTACGATACGTTTTGGTGGAGGCAGAAAACTTAGCCCGCGCTTCATTGGCCCTTTCATTATCAGCGGAAGAGTCGGTGACGTGGCATACAGGCTAGACTTGCCACCTGCACTTGTGGGGGTCCACAACGTATTCTATGTATCACAGTTAAGACGGTACGTGGCTGACCCTAGCCATGTGCGCGATCATTCAGAGATTGAGGTTGGGCCTTCTCTCAGCTATCCAGAGCAGCCAGTGGAGATACTGGATCGACGGGAGAAGGTTCTGAGGAACCAGGTGATACCCTAGGTACGCATCGTATGGAGGCATAATTCTCCAGAAGAGTCTACCTGGGAGCGGGAGGATGAGATGCGCGAGCGATACCCTTATCTTTTTGGACCGTGAGGTATACTTTCTATCCTTCTCACCAGTTGCATTTCGCCTTTCAATTTCAAGGACAAAATTCTTTTAAGGAGGGTAGATTTGTTACTACCATATTTCTAGTTTGAGAGTATTTTTATCATTTTTGGGGTTATTTGAATTTATTATAATTTATGAGAATTTTTAGAATTTATTTTGGAATTGTTTGGATGAGGGTTGACTAGGTTGACTTTGACTAGCAATGACCATGGTAGACTAACCTAGGAGCTAACCCTAGTTGAGTTTGGACTTGGTTAGGTTATGCAACCCTAGTTAGACTAGAGTTGACCCATGGTATGGTTATTTGACTTGAGTTAGACTTTTAAGTCATAAGCCATGACTTGTGATTAATTATTAAATCAATAACTAGCCAAATAGGCCCAAAGCCCATTAACTAATGCCTAACCCTAACCCTAACACTATTTGTCCAGCCACTACACCTATTGGGAAACCCCCCTCCTATAAATATTCTCCTCCATTTAGGGCTAGCCTCATTAGGAAAGAGCAAGCTTAGAAAGAGGTATTTTCCCTACTTCAAAAATCCCTAGAAAATCTATTTTAATTCCTTTTTAATCCAAACAAATTGCAATAGGTTCTAATTGTTGTTTTCTTGCTTTTGGAATTGGTTATTCTCAGTTTTCTATCAATTTGAAGGAGTTTGGTGGCTTTTGGGAATCCTCATTCAAAGGGGTTTTTGTGTTGGAGAACACCATAGGAAAAATCCTAATCTACCTATTTAAATTTGGTTTTAATTGCATGGATGCCTAGCCCTAAGTGTCCTGACCTTGTAAGAATAGGATTTGGTGGAATTTGTGTCATGTACGTGTCCGTATCGGACATGTATCAGTGACAGCCATAGGTGTTTGACGAAATGTCTCAATGGACATTTCGTTCTGATTTTGCAAAACATTTTGAATAGGAAAGTGTATTTTTGTGTCGCTTATTCATTTCTTTAGCTCTGAACTTGAATCGTGTTTGTGTCGTATCGTTTTGGACACGCGTGCACACGTTTTGGATACGCGTGCGCGCTGCTACAGTTCTTCCCTGCTGTCCGGGCCTCCTACAGGACACGACACTGGATGGTTCGACACGAAATTTTGTGGACACTAGGGGGCATGCACTGACATCATGCCCCCAAAATTTTACTAGTTTCGTGGTCGGGTTGGAGAGAAATTAGTCGTGCACTGATTTCTCACTGTTCTGCGCACAGTTTTAATTAGCCACTGATACGACCTTTTATCTTTGGACACGACACGCAAGGACACAAATCAGGGCGACGCACACCTAGGTCTACCCTAGGCGCACCTACTGGCACGAGCACGTGGCCCAGTTCGCGTCGTGTCAAGTGCACGCGTGCACCTGTGCACGACGCACTGTCTGTGTAGTATGTCTCATTGTACTGTTTGCGTGTGTTATTCAATTGGACACGTTTGTGTCCTCTTGCTGGGATACAAACACATCCTAGGACACGAACACAATATTGCTAATCCTTACCAACCAATTATTTTACCTTTTAATAAGTTTTAAATGATCAAATCTCATTTACCCAAAAATCTGATACCATTTCTCATTACTGTTTTTTTCCAGTTTTAAATTGTGGATTTTGGCAGTCTTTTGTTTAATCAAATTGTAGTTAATTGCCTGTTTAAGTCCCTATTATAGTCCTCCTATATGAATTCTACTTGTGGGTCGATTTTGAGGTGTTTTGGCTTTGTTTTGAATTCGAAAAGGGGGTGTTATAGTGTTGACTGTTTAAGAGTATACTGAAATCCGATTTCCTGAATTTTCATATTGTTTAGAACTCAAAAACCTAAGTTTCATTAATACCTGAATCTGAATTTATGCTATACATTTCTGTCACTTGGTTGGATTGAAACCTAAGTTTGACACAATGGTTACACAAACACTCTCACACACATTTCCCTCACCTCTCTCACCTACATTTCACTCTCACACACTTTCCTCCTACACTCATAAACCTGAAAACACATACACACATTTCCCTCACCCACTCTCACATTCACACACACACACTAGCCTCACTGTCACTCAGGGTCAGCCCCCTCACTCACAGTTCATTTTTCCATTGCCTCACTCTTCACACTCTCTATGTTTTCTACCCTCTCTCTCTCTCTCTCTATATATATATCCTATTCTCCTATGTAAATACTTGCTAATAGGTAATGTATGTAAATATGTAATGTGTATATATATATATATATATATATATATATATATATATATATATATATATATATATATATATTTAGTATCCTATATTATGTGTATGTGTGTTTACTAAATGTATGTATTCTACATATTTATGTGTTATGTTTTAGATTACATAAATCAAGAGTGTATTGGTTAGATATAGATTTGGCATGGTGTATGTGTTTGGGTTGGCCTAGGTAGAATAGCCTATGGCCTGTGTATGCCTGTTTGACTAATAGGCCTAGATTGGGCTTGTACAGCTTTATTAGACCTAGAATAGACTTGCTAGACTAGTGTAGACTAGTTTGGCCATAGTTGACCTAGTTTGGCCATAGTTGACCTAGTTTGACTTCTAGGGTTGACCAGAGTTGACCAAGAGTTGACTTTGGCCTAGATTGACCTAGTTTCATGTAGAATGCATTGTAATGTTTCATTTTACCATTCTGGACTTGTTGTGACTTGTGCTGTTCTAAATAGGATCCATACACCACTCCTCGGACAGTACTTTTTAGTTGGACACTTAGATACCAGGGGAGTACATTCTCTGTTCATTTCATATCCTGCTTAGAATTATTTTTCTGCTTTAGATTACTTTACTTGATGCTGTCACGTTGGTAACACGGATTAGTACTATATGGATCCATTCTTGAGATGTTATCCCCCTCAGGGAGCATCGTATATTACATGTTCTGTGTGTTTCACTTACATGGTGTATCACTATGCTTCACGATTCTTCGATCACTTGTGACATGTACTCTAATGATCACAGTATCTTCCCAGAATCACCCATTTATGGACATTCCCAGAATCACTCCATTGTGAGCATACCCAGAATCACCCATTTATGGGCTATCCATGTATCACCCCTTGTGGGCCTTTGCATGGAATCATAACATAACCTGGTTGGATCCTTGTGTATTGATTGGGGGTACGGGGGAGTAGAAGTAAACATATGAATAATATCCAAGTAGTGTAGTTTCCAGAATCACTCCATAGTATAGTTCCCAGAATCTCCTATGCCATTCACATGTTTATATTGTACTCTGATTCACTAGCCACAGTTAGCTCTTTATTTACAGTATATATATTTCTATTACAGTTTCCTCTGTTTACATTCCATGCTTCTTTCAGTTTCCTGTATCTTATTCTACTGTATGTCTATATTTTCTAACCTGCTATGAACTGTTGAGATGTATTGTGCTCGCTCCTGTCCTGACTGGACCTGTTGAAAATATTACAGAGGACGAGGAGGAGGCTGGTGTGGATACCTATTACGGTGCTACTTTAGATGAGTGCCTGGACCTGGACCAGCAGCAGGTCCCACTAGCTGTGGATGGCACACCCTTAGACTAGGATGTTTTCATTTACAGTATTCTATGGATGATTGTACTTATTGATACTTGGGATATGGGATTATATATTATATTAGACACTTAGACTCTCTGATGTACTTGGGATTTTCTTTCATTTCAGCAGTTTCTTTTATCCATCTATCTGCTATTTTATCATCTGTGTTTCCTTGAGTTTATATCATATCGTGCTTCTTCTTTCTTAGTTGTGATTGAGTTTACTTTTATCATGTCACCCCCATTCGGGGAGTATAAACTGCTTAGTATATTATTGCTAGATGTTGTGACCTAGGACAGCGTTCTACCGCCGACACTGCGGTGTAGGCTGGACGTACCCACGTCTCGTACCCTACTCTAGGGTGCGGGTCGTGACAGTCTGGACTGAACAATGTCAATGCGCATTCGACGACATCAAGGCGTATCTCACAAGCCCTCTAGTATTGGTAGCTCTAATAATGGAAAAGCCTTTCTTACTATATGTTCGCGCTATGGACCATTCTCTTGGCGCCCTCTTAGCTCAAAAGAATAAAAGCGGCCATGAACAGGCAATCTACTACCTCAGCCGCACAATGGTGGGTGCCGAACACAGATACACATCGGAGGAGAAGGAATACCTTGCACTAGTATTTGCCATCCAGAAGACACGCCACTATGTGTCTGGGCAGACTATCCATATTATATCCAAAGACAACCCTCTCAGAATACTCATGATTAAACTGGGCTCTCTCAATTCCCGTTTTGCTACACGGACAATGCTGTTGACTCCATTCGATATGCTCTATGTTCCTCAGAAGGCAGTAAAAGGCCAAGCATTAGCTGATTTCCTAACAGCTCATCCGGTGCCAGAATTGTGTCACGACCCGCACCCACTGTGAGGGTACGAGAACGTAACAACGCCCAGCCTATGCCGCAGTGTCAGCGGTAGAACGCTGTCCTAGGTCAATCATCTAACAATATAAAGGTACCTGTACAGTATATACACTCTGAATGGAGGTGACATAACAATATACAGTCTCAATCACATCTAAGGCAGACTGATGAAAATAAAAGATAGATAGATACTGAAATAAGAAGATCCACAGGATACAATCAGAGAGAAAGAGTCTAAGTGTCTACTGCCATACAAAACAGAACATCCAACTCAAACAGGTCTCTAATACTGAAATGAAAGAATATATACCATCAGATCTCAGAAGACAGAAATAGTAAAGCCTAGACTAGGGAGCCTCAGTCTCTAAGCTAGTGGATCAGGATGGAAATCTGGGTCACACATGTCATCTACAGCTGTCCCATAGTAGGTGTCTACGCAGGCCTCCTCCTCATCCTCTGTAATATTTTCAACAGGTCCAGTCAGGACGGGAGCGAGCACAAAATATCTCACGCAGTTCATATCGAGTTAGGAAATATAAAGCATGCAATAGAGTAAAGTACATGAAACGCTGAAAGGAAAAGATATATGAAAAACAGTAGGGATTTGATAACAGGAAATATCTAAATATGATAAGTAAGAACTGTAAGGAACATGTGATTTTAGAGTACAATCTGGTTATGTAAACGGGCTAAAAAAATGCAATAGTAACTCCATTGTACGTGGGTGTATAATAGACATATACAATAGTTATACAATGTTGTACAATAGGATTTGAGTACATAACCAATTCTACTCCCCCTCCCCAATCAATACACAAGGATCTACTCCAATTACGTTATCTTATACAATAGTGTACAATGTTATACAATGGATGTACAATGTTATACAATAGTGTACAATGGTCTATCCCTGGGGCTCATGTGATAATGAGAGTACAATATGCACAATGAGTATACAAGGATATGGGTATTCAATAAATACAATATGGAAGTGAAACGCACGTCACAATATGTATTTAGTGAATACAAGGAGATAATATCTCAAAAGAAGATCCATATAGTACCAATCCGTGATAACAGTCGTGTCAGCATCAAGTACAGTAATCTAGAGCAAGAATGTAAATCCATACAAGTATGAAACGGTCAGAGAATGTACTCGCCTGATAGCCAGAGTGTCTGAAGAGAATATACTGTCCGAAGAGGGGTGTCTGTCTCCTATAGAACAGTACAAGTCACAACAAGTCTAAAATAATAAAATGAAGCTCTACTATGCATTCTACATGAATCTAGGTCAATCTAGGCCAAAGTCAACCTTTGGTCAACTTTAGTCAACCCTAACAGTCAAACTAGGTCAATAAGGTCAAACTCAACCCAAACAAGTCTAAAATAAGTCTCACTAGGCCTAACCAAGCCTAGGCTAGCACTCACATACCATACAAAAGTCACACTAGTCCATCAATACTCTAAACTCAAGGGTGCACACTCCACATGCCACAGGCTATATGCCATATAGCCTACATCACACATATTTTATACATTATATTTATATACTAAATTAATATAAATAACATACACATATATATACCATATCATTATTTTCAAGAATATAGTTAATATTTATATATGCATATAGAGTGAGGAAAACATGTAAAATTATGTGTGTGTGGTATAGTGTAATAGAGTGTGTTTAAAGTGTCATGTGTGGCATGCAATAGAGTATGTGAGTGAATGTGTGTGACAGAAAAACTAGTTAAGGAATGTGTATGTGTGTCACATGTGAGAGAGAGAGAGAGAGTGCTAGTGAAACATGTGAGGCAAGAGTGAACATGTGTGGTCATGTGTGTGTGACAGGGGTACATGGCTATAGGCTATGTGTGTGTGCACTAAAGAACTGTTACAGGAATTAATAGAGAGAAATATGTATTGAAGACAATGTGTATGTGAAGGAGTTAGTGACCATGTGTGTAGATGTGTGTGTGTGAATGTGTGGGTGCTTGGGACTGATATTGGCATGGTTTAAGGACTGGTTTGTGGCTGCCTAGATGGGCTGTTCTAATGGTTTGAACATGGCTGGATACAGGACTGATAATGGGTAGGCATTTGGAAACAAAGGGGGACAGCCTTGACAGGTTTTAGGAGGGTGCCAATGGGGTATTAAGGACTGAATTGTAGGGCTAAGGGCTGTCATTAGGACAGGGTTTGTGGGGCTAACATGGATGGGTGTTTGGGCTGTCTAGGGGGCTTTAATGGGACTGCTACTGGACAGGTAAGGGACTGGATTGGGGCTGCTTCAAAGACAGGTTAGAGTGCCCTGGTGTGTGTACTGTCAATGTGACAGTTAGTCCATGGGTGTGACAGTTAAGGGTGAGTGCAATGGTGTGTGTCTCAGTTATTCCTATTGAATGAATTCTCAGTATTCCTAAATACATTCCCAGATTTTACACACATATACAAGTTGATTCTCAGTTTTTACATTAACATTGAAAATCAGACCCAATTCAAATTCAGTAATCACATTTGAAACTCAGGTAGGTATATATATATATATAGGATTCAGCAGTGGATATGTGTCAGTGTGACAAAATCAGTGTATCCTAAATGAACCTATCATTCACCTCACAAGCAATACATATTCAGTTAACTGACAGTTAACACCTTACCAGCCCAAAATTACTTCGAAAACCTAACTTCTAACACCAATCCATACACAACATTGCAATAAACTATTACACCAGTAAATGGGTTAATCCTGGCAATTCAAATCATGGAAAAAAATAAGTTTAGAAACTCAACCGAAACCAAACTCTCGAACTCAGTTTTACATTGAGTATCAGAAAAGAACCCAACCTTCAAAACCAAAATTGATACACATATAGGAATCACATAGGGGAACATACTAGAGCTTTAATTACATGAAATTAACATCATACAATAGGTTAAAATCGAAGCTAAAACTCATACTGAAAATCTAGAAAATAGAAAAAATAGTGAACTGTTTCACAGTTTCAGAAAACATAGGGAAATCGAGATTTGATCAACAAAACTAAGCTAAAATGCTAAACTAAAGGTTGGTAATGTGAATACATAATGTGCACGTGTCCCACAACGAGTTTGTGTCCACCCAAGTGGACACAAACGTGTCCATTCGAAACAAATACGAAAACAGTGTACAAACAGGCCACTACTCGTGCACGTGTTCACTATGTTCGTGGACACGACACGACACGAACTAAGATACGTGCTCGTGCACACGTGTATGCCCACACTAGGGCTACACACTCGTGTCAACACAAGGTGTCCACGTGAGGCGTGTCGCGTGTACGAGACACGTATCAGACGCGTGTTCTGTGCGCCTCAGTCTCAGTATACGACCCGTGCAGCCTCGTTTTCGTGTCCGACACGAAACGAGGTGTCGTAAGACTTTAGGGAAGTGTGCACAGACACTTCCCTCGTGTCCATGCCAATTTTGGCGTGTTCATGTGCTGTGTGCAGGGCACACGAGACACGTGGTAGCAGGGGAGCCAACTGCGCTCGCACGCGTGCATGCACCCGTGTGTACTTGTGTCCTCCGTGTCCCGACACGACACAAAAACTCAAAAAGGACTCTGGAAATCCATAAGCAATCATAAAACTTATTTTTCTATTTAAAAACATTGCACAAATGAAATCGAAATGCCCTTTGAGGCATTTCGATAAACACCTCAGTCAAGACTCTGATACGTGTCCAAACGGACACGAAACTTATGGGACTCGACACGAAACCAATGCAGACACTTAGGGGACTCCTAGGGCTTCCTAACCATGAAGAGAAATCGAAAATCCATGGAGAAATGAGAAAGTTACCTATACTTGAACTTTCAAGAAAAACCCCTTCTCTAGAGCTCTTCTCCTTGATGTCCAAATCCAACCAATCCACAACAAACTGAAATGAAAATTCAATAACAGCAAGAATAGGTGTATTAAAACCTAATGGAAGAGATTTGAATGAAAAAGGAAATGGGATGGAGTTCTAGGGATTAAATGATGTAGGAACAAACCTTTCCTTCTAAACTTGAGCTTTCCTAAGAAAGAGGCAACCCTAAACTAAGAGAGTATTTATAGGGTGGTGTTCCCAAGGAGGATATGGTGGCTGGCCACTTAGCCTAGGGCTTAGGGTTTTGAAATTTGTCTTGGGCTTTGGGCCAAACTACAAGGCTATGAGCTAAAAGATTAACCAAAGGCTCTAAACCATAAGCCATGACTTATGACTTTCTAAATCCTAATGCTAACTAGAGTCTAATGACCAACCCAAGGATTAGCTTAGGTTAGACTAGAGTCATATAACCTAACCAAGTCCATACTAACTAGGGTTAGCTTCTAGGTTGGTCTACAAGGGCCAAAACTAGTCAAAGTCAACCTAGTCCAAACAATCCAAAATAATTCCTAAAAATTCTCATAAATTCAAATAAATTCTATTAAATCTAAATAATAATTAATAATCCCAAATAATTCTTAAAATTACAAAAATGACTAAAATATCCCTCAATCTGGAAATGAACACTAGCAAGACACCAATTCATAAGTCATAATTTAAATAGTTTAAAAATGATTAAAAATTACAAAAAAACATATTATTAATTAAATATCATAATTAAATAACTTAAAATACAAAATTTCAAAAATTACCCTCATTCTGGAAAACTGGGTGTTACAATCCTACCCACCTTATAAAAATTTCGTCCTCGAAATTAAAATGGTAGTAGTCCCTCTAGGTCAAACACCCCACAATCAGAGTCTCAAACATACCGTCAGATAATCATATGCGTCTGTCCAAAACCATGATTCTCAGAATCTCTATCATGCCAGTGAGCAAGGCTACGATAATCACAGAGTCCTCGACTATGGTACATACCTCTAGAACTATGGTATTTAAAATTTTCGCATTGCCGCGCACTTGGCAGCAAAAACCTTAAATTTCCACACCCGAGAAATACATCCATAATCCGACTATATGTCCTCACTATGCCTGCTAGCATGACCCTAGAGGATTCTAAAATCTCATAATCGAGGCGACCTAGCCCATATGATTTATCTCAGAAGAAAATTAAATCATACTGAAACACCAGATCAAACTTATCAACAATGAAGAAACAGATAGGAATAGATGGAACTGAATTTAAAGATAGGAATTTCGAAATTGAATCAAAAGAACGGAACCTGCAACTAGATCTCCAACGGCCTGAGCATCCTCGGTTGTCATGGCGAAAGCTCGCCCTGGCTGGCCTCCCCTGGCCTGCTGCTGATGCTGAACAAACCTTTGCTGCTGAGTTTGCAATGGTGGTCCCCTCTGCTGCCCTGCCGGAGCTCTAGCTCCTGGTATTATCTGAGCCAAAGGTGTCGGGTTCTTGGGACACTCTCTACACTAATGCTCCACTGATCCGCAAAGCAAACACATGCCCAGCCTCTTTCTACAGTCGTCCCACCCATGGCCTTGCTTCTTGCAGAAGTTGTACACAGTGTTCTGCTGCTGCCTGGGTGCCTGCTGATACTGCACCTGTCTCTGTCCCTGATACTGAACAGGCCTCTGCTGCTACTGCTGGAAATGAGCCATCGGCTGCTGATATTGCTGTTGAAACTCATACTGAACATGCGGCCTCTTGGCCGGTCCTCCGCTGCTGCTGCCCCCAACTGGGTCTCGCCCCCTCTTGAGCCTAAGCTCAAGATCATCCTCCGCCAATAAGGCTCCCGTCAAAATCTCCTCAAAAGTAGCATCTCTGTTCCCCTTGGTCAGGGACTTGACCTCCTTGACCAGACCCTTCCAGAACCTCTGGGCCTTCGCCGTCTCGCTCAATCCCTCAACAAACCTGCCAAGACGGCCAAACTCTCCCGCATACTCCTCTACTGAGAGGCTCCCCTGGACCAAGCTCTCAAACTGCGTCTCCAAGGCTCTGACTGTTGAATCTGGGAAGAACTTCTTCTTGAAGAAGCCCCTGAACTGCTCCCAAGTCTGCCTAGGTACCCCCACCCTGGGGTCCGACTGATACTAGGTGCGAGCAAGATCTCGCATCCGGCTAGCTGCTGCCTCGATCTGAAGGTCTGCTGGAATCCTGGCCAAGCGAAAGATCTCCTCCATATGCTCGATCCACTCGTCGGCATACAGGATCCCCTCTATCCCCAAAAAGTCTCTGGGGATCATCTTCTAAAACTGCTCGATCCCCGGTGTCTTCAGCTGCTGAACCACTGGTCGAGCTGCGGCTGTCGTGACGGCCAACTCCATGCCTCTGTTCTGCCGAGCCTGCTGTCGGTCCATGAACTACTGGAAATATGCGAACATCTGACCTGCGTCTACATGTCCTGGAGACGGTAGCGGTTGGAAGGGATCCTCTGGAATGACTGGGTCCTGCCTCCAAACTGGTGAAGGCATACCCTCGGCTACAACTGCTGCTGAAGTCCCAATATGAACAGAGGTGGCAGGAGCTGTAGCCTTCCAACCCTGCTGAACTGGCTGAGAGGTAGCAGTCCCCTCTATAGTATCTCCATGAATGGCACGCTGTAATCGCGTCTCCACCATCCTGAAGACAGATCAAACAAACAATTGCTAAGAATGAGTCGAAATAGCAAAGGAGGACAGTTATATTCAAGGAGAACAATATCAGCAAGAACTGAGATGGTATGAATTTGATATGAGTTTTTCCTAGTGTGATTGAGTACCTTCAAAATATCCTAATCCTATTGCAGGCTGTAGTGATACTCTAGTTCGAATACCACTACATAAACTCGACCTGCATGGGCCACCACTAAAAACGTGTCACGACCCGCACCATTGTGAGGGTACGAGAACGTAACAACGCCCAGCCTACGCCGCAGTGTCGGCGGTAGAACGCTGTCCTAGGTCAATCATCTAACAATATAAAGGTACCTGTACAGTATATACACTCCGAATGGAGGTAACATAACAATATACAGTCTCAATCACATCTAAGGCAAACTGATGAAAATAAAAGATAGATAGATACTGAAATAAGAAGATCCACAGGATACAATCAGAGAGAAAGAGTCTAAGTGTCTACTGCCATACAAAACAGAACATCCAACTCAAACAGGTCTCTAATACTGAAATGAAAGAATATATACAATCAGATCTCAGAAGACAGAAATAGTAAAACCTAGACTAGGGAGCCTCAGTCTCTAAGCTAGTGGATCAGGCTAGAAATCTGGGTCACACATGTCATCTACAGCTGTCCCATAGTAGATGTCTACGCAGGCCTCCTCCTCATCCTCTGTAATATTTTCAACAGGTCCAGTCAGGATGGGAGCGAGCACAAAATATCTCACGCAGTTCATATCGAGTTAGGAAATATAAAGCATACAATAGAGTAAAGTACATGAAACGCTGAAAGGAAAAGATATATGAAAAATAGTAGGAATTTGATAACAGGAAATATCTAAATATGATAAGTAAGAACTGTAAGGAACATGTGATTTTAGAGTACAATCTGGTTATGTAAACGGGCTAGGAAAATGCAATGGTAACTCCATTGTACGTGGGTGTACAATAGACATATACAATAGTTATACAATATTGTACAATAGGATTTGAGTACATAACCAATTCTACTCCCCCTCCCCAATCAATACACAAGGATCTACTCCAGTTATGTTATCTTATACAATAGTGTACAATGTTATACAATAGATGTACAATGTTATACAATAGTGTACAATGGTCTATCCCTGGGGCTCATGTGATAATGAGAGTACAATATGCACAATGAGTATACAAGGATATGGGTATTCAATAAATACAATATGGAAGTGAAACGCACGTCACAATATGTATTTAGTGAATACAAGGAGATAACATCTCAAAAGAAGATCCATATAGTACCAATCCATGATAACAGTCGTGTCAGCATCAAGTACAGTAATCTAGAGCAAGAATGTAAATCCATACAAGTATAAAACGGTCAGAGAATATACTCGCCTGATAGCCTGAGTGTCTGAAAAGAATATACTGTCCGAGGAGGGGTGTCTGTCTCCTATAGAATAGTACAAGTCACAACAAGTCTAAAATGATAAAATGAAGCTCTACTATGCATTCTACATGAATCTAGGTCAATCTAGGCCAAAGTCAACCTTTGGTCAACTTTAGTCAACCCTAACAGTCAAACTAGGTCAATAAGGTCAAACTCAACCCAAACAAGTCTAAAATAAGTCTCACTAGGCCTAACCAAGCCTAGGCTAGCACTCACATACCATACAAAAGTCACACTAGTCCATCAATACTCTAAACTCAAGGGTGCACACTCCATATGCCACAGGCTATATGCCATATAGCCTACATCACACATATTTCATATATAATATTTATATACTAAATTAATATAAATAACATACACATATATATACCATATCATTATTTTCAAGAATATAGTTAATATTTATATATGCATATAGAGTGAGGGAAACATGTAAAATTATGTGTGTGTGGTATGGTGTAATAGAGTGTGTTTAAAGTGCATGTGTGGCATGCAATAGAGTATGTGAGTGAATGTGTGTGACAAGAAAACTAGTTAAGGAATGTGTATGTGTGTCACAAGTGAGAGAGAGAGAGAGTGCTAGTGAAACATGTGAGGCAAGAGTGAACATGTGTGGTCATGTGTGTGTGACAGGGGTACATGGCTATAGGCTATGTGTGTGTGCACTAAAGAACTGTTACAGGAATTAATAGGGAGAAATATGTATTGAAGACAATGTGTATGTGAAGGAGTGAGTGACCATGTGTGTAGATGTGTGTGTGAATGTGTGGGTGATTGGGACTGATATTGGCATGGTTTAAGGACTGGTTTGTGGCTGCCTAGATGGGCTGTTCTAATGGTTTGAACATGGCTAGATACAGGACTGATAATGGGTAGGCATTTGGAAACAAAGGGGGACAGCCTTGACAGGTTTTAGGGGGGTGCCAATGGGGTATTAAGGACTGAATTGTAGGGCTAAGGGCTGTCATTAGGACAGGGTTTGTGGGGCTAACATGGATGTGTGTTTGGGCTGTCTAGGGGGCTTTAATGGGACTGCTACTGGACAGGTAAGGGACTGGATTGGGGCTGCTTCAAAGACAGGTTAGAGTGCCCTGGTGTGTGTACTGTCAATGTGACAGTTAGCCCATGGGTGTGACAGTTAAGGGTGAGTGCAATGGTTTGTGTCTCAGTTATTCCTATTGAATGAATTCTCAGTATTTCTAAATACATTCTCAGATTTTACACACATATACAAGTTGATTCTCAGTTTTTACATTAACATTGAAAATCAGACCCAATTCAAATTCAGTAATCACATTTGAAACTCAGGTAGGTATATATATATATAGGATTTAGCAGTGGATATGTGTCAGTGTGACAAAATCAGTGTATCCTAAATGAACCTATCATTCACCTCACAAGCAATACATATTCAGTTAACTGACAGTTAACACCTTACCAACCCAAAATTACTTCGAAAACCTAACTTCTAACACCAATCCATACACAACATTGCAATAAACTATTACACCAGTAAATGGGTTAATCCTGGCAATTCAAATCATGGAAAAAAATAAGTTTAGAAACTCAACCGAAACCAAACTCTCGAACTCAGTTTTACATTGAGTATCAGAAAAGAACCCAACCTTCAAAACCAAAATTGATACACATATAGGAATCACATAGGGGAACATACTAGAGCTTTAATTACATGAAATTAACATCATAGAATAGGTTAAAATCGAAGCTAAAACTCATACTAAAAATCTGGAAAATAGGAAAAATAGTGAACTGTTTCACAGTTTCAGAAAACATAGGGAAATCGAGATTTGATCAACAAAACTAAGCTAAAATGCTAAACTAAAGGTTGGTAATGTGAATACATAATGTGCACGTGTCCCACAACGAGTTTGTATCCACCCAAGTGGACACAAACATGTCCATTCGAAACAAATACGAAAACAGTGCACAAACAGGCCACTACTCGTGCACGTGTTCACTGTGTTCGTGGACACGACACGACACGAACTAAGACACGTGCTCGTGCACATGTGTACGCCCACACTAGGGCTACACACTCGTGTCAACACGAGGTGTCCACGTGAGGCGTGTCACGTGTACGAGATACGTATCAGACGCGTGTTCTGTGCGCCTCAGTCTCAGTGTACGACCCGTGCAGCCTCGTTTTTGTGTCCGACACGAAACGAGGTGTCGTGAGACTTTGGGGGAGTGTGCGCAGACACTGCCCCCGTGTCCATGCCAATTTTGGCGTGTCCACGTGCTGCGTGCAGGGCACACGAGACACGTGGTAGCAGGGGAGCCAACTGCGCTCGCGCGCGTGCGTGCACCCGTGTGTACTTGTGTCCTTCGTGTCCCGACACGACACAAAAACTCAAAAAGGACTCTGGAAATCTATAAGCAATCATAAAACTTATTTTTCTATTTAAAAACATTGCACAAATGAAATCGAAATGCCCTGTGAGGCATTTCGACAAACACCTCAGTCAAGACTCTGATACGTGTCCAAACGGACACGAAACTTATGGGACTCGATACGAAACCAATGCAGACACTTAGGGGACTCCTAGGGCTTCCTAACCATGAAGAGAAATCAAAAATCCATGGAGAAATGAGAAAGTAACCTATACTTGAACTTTCAAGAAAAACCCCTTCTCTAGAGCTCTTCTCCTTGATGTCCAAATCCAACCAATCCACAACAAACTGAAATGAAACTTCAATAACAGCAAGAATAGGTGTATTAAAACCTAATGGAAGAGATTTGAATGAAAAAGGAAATGGGATGGAGTTCTAGGGATTAAATGATGTAGGAACAAACCTTTCCTTCTAAACTTGAGCTTTCCTAAGAAAGAGGCAACCCTAAACTAAGAGAGTATTTATAGGGTGGTGTTCCCAAGGAGGATATGGTGGCTGGCCACTTAGCCTAGGGCTTAGGGTTTTGAAATTTGTCTTGGGCTTTGGGCCAAACTACAAGGCTATGAGCTAAAAGATTAACCAAAGGCTCTAAACCATAAGCCATGACTTATGACTTTCTAAATCCTAATGCTAACTAGAGTCTAATGACCAACCCAAGGATTAGCTTAGGTTAGACTAGAGTCATATAACCTAACCAAGTCCATACTAACTAGGGTTAGCTTCTAGGTTGGTCTACAAGGGCCAAAACTAGTCAAAGTCAACCTAGTCCAAACAATCCAAAATAATTCCTAAAAATTCTCATAAATTCAAATAAATTCTATTAAATCTAAATAATAATTAATAATCCCAAATAATTCTTAAAATTACAAAAATGACTAAAATACCCCTCAATCTGGAAATGAACACTAGCAAGACACCAATTCATAAGTCATGATTTAAATAGTTTAAAAATGATTAAAAATTACCAAAAATCATATTATTAATTAAATAACTTAAAATACAAAATTTCAAAAATTACCCTCATTCTGGAAAACTGGGTGTTACAATCCTACCCACCTTATAAAAATTTCGTCCTCGAAATTAAAATGGTAGTAGTCCCTCTAGGTCAAACACCCCACAATCAGAGTCTCAAACATACCGTCAGATAATCATATGCGTCTGTCCAAAACCATGATTCTCAGAATCTCTGTCATGCCAGTGAGCAAGGCTACGATAATCACAGAGTCCTCGACTATGGTACATACCTCTAGAACTATGGTATTTAAAATTTTTGCATTGCCGCGCGCTTGGCAGCGAAAACCTTAAATTCCTACACCCGAGAAATACATCCATAATCCGACTATATGTCCTCACTATGCCTGCTAGCATGACCCTAGAGGATTCTAAAATCTCATAATCGAGGCGACCTAGCCCATACGATGAATGTCTATGGGCCTATCGTACAACGGTCCAGACTCCAATAGGCAGTACGCCATTCTCTCTGGTTTATGGGAGCGAAGCAGTTCTTCCTCTAGAAATCCAGATTCCTTCTCTTCGAGTAGCCTTAGCCAGCGAGCTGACTACCGAAGAAAGCTACCGTTTGTGACTCCAGGAGCTCGAAGCGCTAGACGAAAAATGCTTGTTAGCTCAGCAGCGCATTGAGCTATACCAAGCACGCCTTTCCAGAGCCTTCAATAAGAAAGTGAAGGAAAGGATCTTCTAAATATGCAGGTGTTCACAACAACATTTATACACTTGTCACAACTTGATTATACAAAAATTTTAAAAATTTTTATTCAATAATTGAAAGGTACAACTGGAAATGAGAGTACTGAAATAAAGTACTGAATTCAAATCAACAAACTCCAAAACAATAAAACTAGATAATTGGAAAGCAACTAGCTAGACGGTCGGCTCATCAGCCTTTGGTTCTGCGTCCTCCAAGGGAGACTCTGGCAACACCATAGGATACAATACCGGGTCATAGTTGCTATTGAACAATAGCTCAGCATCATCAACATCACCTATGGGGAAAAATCCAGTCAGGACAAGAGCAAATATAAGTACATAATCCGACATTCTAAATAATAATGGAAAGATCCAATTTTAAACAATTGAAATACTTTGAACAATATTTTTTAGCAATTTTCAGCAATTCAGTATTTGAAACAATGTGATTTGAATAGGTAACGTCTATGACCGACTTGGGTTGTACAATAGCATCCTAGCGACGTGATACAGCTTATCACCGTGTGTAAGAGGGATAAGCTCGCACAATAACAATATGCAATATGAGGGGTGTTGGTCATAAACGCTACACTATTTCTCCAATATCCCCACAATCAATATCAATCAATATTTGAACCCTAGGAGAGGGTTACGTGTAGCAATGTGGTTTAAGCATGCAACATGACAATTACTAAATAAAATGCAAGAAAATATAACCATAACTTGCCTTTGTTAATGACTGGAACAAGATGTCGGTACCTGGGGAGGAAGTCAAATACGTTCTCAAAACCCTACAGTTGAGAATCCTGACTTAGAAACATAGATGAGCCAAATCTAGGTGTGCTAGTTGCAATTTCTAGAAACAGACCTTAGTCAGGTTTTAAGTTATTTAATTAATCTAACGAAATCTGTCTAACGTCGTAAACTATATTGGTTATCAATTTATGGAATAACCGATTATTAATTTATTGGGAAAAATAACAATTACACTTTAATTGTCAAGACTTTGTATTTTTAATAATATATATAAAATTAAGTGGTCTTTTAAGTGAGAAAACATAAAGTTGTTTAAATTATTAGGAATCTTTATTCATTAACTTAATATGAGAAAATCTTATTAATTTTGTACAAAATAATTAATACCTAATTATAATTTATATGTCTAGCTACGCAAGTAACCAACCCAGAAAAGAAATAGAAAATCTAAGCTACACAATACAGGGTCACAGAAAAATAACCGGATCATGCCCAGCCTGCACCGTTGTGAGACGGCGGCAGTAAGCTGTTCTATATGCAGGTGTTCATAAAAACATTTATACATTTGTCACAACTTGAATATACGAAAATTTTAAAAACTTTTTATTCAACAATTGAAAAGTACAACTAGAAATGAGAGTACTGAATTCAAATCAACAAACTCCAAAATAATAAAACTAGATAACTGGAAAGCAACTAGCTAGACGGTCGGCTCATCAGCCTCTGCTTCTGCGTCCTCCAAGGGGGATTCTAGCAACACCACAGGATACAATATCGGGTCATAGTAGCTATTGAACAATAGCTCAACATCATCAACATCACCTATATGGGGAATCCATTCAGGAAAGGAGCAAGTACGAGTATATAATCTGACTTTCTAAATAATAATAGAAAGATGCAATTTTAAACAGTTGAAATACTTTGAACAATATTTTCCAACAATTTTCAGCAATTCAATATTCGAAACAATGTGATTTGAATAGGTAACGTCTATGACCGGCTTGGGTTGTACAACAGCATCCTAGCGACGCGAGACGGCTTATCCCCTTGTGTAAGAGGGGTAAGCTAGCACAATAACAATATGTAATATGAGGGGTATTGGTCATAAACGCTACACTATTTCCCCAATATCTCCACAATCAATATCAATCAATATTTGAACCCTAGGAGAGGGTTCCGTGTAGCAATGTGGTTTAAGCATGCAACATGACAATTACTAAATAAAATGCAAGAAAACATAACCATAACTTGCCTTTGTTAATAATTGGAACATGATGTCGGTACCTGGGAAGGAAGTCAAATACGTCCTCAAAACCCTACAGTTGAGAATCCTGACTTAGAAACATAGATGTGCCAAATCTAGGTGTGCTAGTTGCAATTTCTAAAAACAGACCTTAGTCAGGTTTTAAGTTATTTAATTAATCTAACAAAATCTGTCTAACGTCGTAAACTATATTGGTTATCAATTTATGGAATAACAGATTATTAATTTATTGGGAAAAATAGCAATTACACTTTAATTGTCAAGACTTTGTATTTTTAATAATATATATAAAATTAAGTGGTCTTTTAAGTGAGAAAACATAAAGTTGTTTAAATTATTAGGAATCTTTATTCATTAACTTAATATGAGAAAATCTTATTAATTTTGTACAAAATAATTAATACCTAATTATAATTTATATGTCTAGCTACGCAAGTAACCAACCCAGAAAAGAAATAGAAAATATAAGCTACACAATACAGGGTCACAGAAAAATAACCGGATCATGCCCAGCCTGCACCGTTGTGAGACTGCGGCAGTAAGCTATTCTATATGAAGGTGTTCACAAGAACATTTATACATTTGTCACAACTTGAATATACAAAAATTTTAAAAACTTTTTATTTAACAATTGAAAGGTATAACTAGAAATGAGAGTACTGAAATAAAGTACTGAATTCAAATCAACAAACTCCAAAATAATAAAACTAGATAACTAGAAAGCAACTAGCTAGACGGTCGGCTCATCAGCCTCTGCTTCTGCGTCCTCCAAGGGGGATTCTAGCAACACCACAGGATACAATACCGGGTCATAGTAGCTATTGAACAATAGCTCAACATCATCAACATCATCTATAGGGGGAATCCAGTCAGAAAAGGAGCAAGTACGAGTATGTAATCCGACTTTCTAAATAATAATGGAAAGATGCAATTTTAAACAGTTGAAATACTTTGAACAATATTTTCCAGCAATTTTCAGCAATTCAGTATTTGAAACAATGTGATTTGAATAGGTAACGTCTATGACCGGCTTGGGTTGTACAATAGCATCCTAGCGACGCGAGACGGCTTATCCCCTTGTGTAAGAGGGGTAAGCTCGCACAATAACAATATGCAATATGAGGGGTATTGGTCATAAACGCTACACTATTTCCCCAATATCCCTACAATCAATATCAATCAATATTTGAACCCTATGAGAGGGTTCCGTGTAGCAATGTGGTTTAAGCATGCAACATGACAATTACTAAATAAAATGCAAGAAAACATAACCATAACTTGCGTTTGTTAATAACTGGAACAGGATGTCGGTACCTGGGGAGGAAGTCAAATACGTCCTCAAAACCCTACAGTTGAGAATCCTGACTTAGAAACATAGATGAGCCAAATCTAGGTGTGCTAGTTGCAATTTTTTGAAACAGACCCTAGTCAGGTTTTAAGTTATTTAATTAATCTAACAAAATTCATGTAACGTCGTAAACTATATGTAGGCCTCAAAAATGAAAGTCATGCTGAGTTGATCAAGACAGAGTCAAAAGTCACGCTCAGTTGATCCAGACAATATAAACAAATCACGCTGGAAGACAGCTCATCATTTGTCAAAGAGTAATTATGACTGACAGCACAACAGTCGAAGAATATCTCTTCGTATGCCACGTATACACAGAATTCGAGAGATCATCGCCGTCTATCGCGTGATTTTCGAAATCTTCTTCAGCAAGACTCAGCCTTCGTCGAGTTGGCGTACCAAAAGGGTTTCTTGTCATTTAATGCGACTGACAAAGCAATCACTGTCAGAGATTTTGTGTCAGTCGAGACACGCCGAATCAAGACAGCTGACAGTTCTATCTCAAGTCTGCGTGTATTTGTGATCTTCATCTCAAGTTTGCGTGGATTCTGAAGTTTTCTTCCTCAAGTTTGCATGGATTTTGAAGTTCTTTGCCTCGAAGTCTGCGTGGATCCTGAAGCTTCCTACCCCAAGTTTGCGTGGATTTTGAAGCTTTCTATCCCGAGTTCGCGTGGATTTCGTCTTCAACAAGTCTGCGTGGATTTTATCAAATTGGAGTACGTGGCAGCCATGCCACTGATCTCTCGCCTGCGTGTCCTGTAACTTGCACACGACTCATGCATGATTGCCATGTGTCCAACAGTTACAGGCCACGTCCAGTAACTGCTCACAGCCTTGCGTATGTTAAATCTTGCGTGATTTTTAACTAGGCATAGGCTGTGAAGACAGTTATCTTTTCAGTTATTATTCTTGACTCTATAAATAAAGTTCTTTTTCTCATTCATTGTACAGATACATTGATATCTACTGTCAAAATTTTGAGAGCTTTTCTTCTTCGCATAGTCCAAGGGATAAAGCGATCGTCTTCTAGATCGGATTCCTACAGTTGTAATTTTTCCAGAAACACAACAAATAAAGAGAATTTCTTTATGGAAAATAAATTGGCGACTCTGCTGGGGAAAACCATCTCCTCTTCTGAGATTGTAAAACTTAATGCGACACTTCGTCAATCGGCTCGACGAAGAAGGTGATGACGATCAAATTCGATCAACTCGCCTATGAAGAAATGCAGCAGGCTAAGGGTGGCAAGCCCACTCCAGCCTCCATCATCACTGCCAAGTCGAAGGGACACTCTGTCTATGTCCCTAAGAATCAGTTGGCAGTCAATGGTGAAGTCTCTGCCACAGTGTCTACTCCTACCTCTGGCAAGAACTCCACTGCAAGCACGCACACTCTTGTGCGCTCGAAGATGACAGTAATCAAAAGTCACATTGACAGTACTGGCTCCTTAGCCAAATCTGTTCCAGCGTGCAAATTCAACCCTAAAAGTCACGCTGACAGTACTGGCTCCTTAGCCAAATCTGTTCCAGCGTGCAAATTCAACCCTAAAAGTCACGTTGACAGTACTGGCGTGTTAGCCAAATCTGTTCCAGCGTACGAATTCAACCCTAAAAGTCACGCTGACAGTACTGGCTCCTTAGCCAAATCTGTTCCAGCGTGTAATTCTAAAATTAAAAGTCACGCTAACAGTACTGGTTCCTTAGCCAAATCTGTTTCAGCGTGTATTTCATCAGAGAAGAATAACTCCTTAGTTATCTCTTCTTCTTTACCGAGTTCTACTAGAACTGGGGGTGGTCTTCCACACAAAGTCCCTTCGAAAAGGAATAACTCTTTAGTTGTTTCTTCTGCTCCTGTAGTTTTTACTTCAGGAACAGCTTTGACTGATACTTTTGTTAGTCAAAGGAAAGGAGATGGTCTTTTGACTACTCTTCCTTCTGGACATTCTATGTCTCAAAATCTGAATGAGTCTAAGAAGAAATATTCCTTAATATCTTCTCCTATGACTTCTTCAAATTGGGCACAGAATCTGTCCATTAAAGAGGGTCTGTTACCAACTCCTAATCAAAGGAGTGGTTCAACTCTTCCTTCTCTGCAAATATCCAGATCAATGGAAGGAAAACTCCATGTTTTCAAAATTAATGTGTTACCTTCCACTGATTTAAGAACAAAACTCAGCACTTCTGGTGTTAAAAAACCATACCAATTGGATATGAAGATAAAAGATCCAGATACAGAGTATGCAAAAAATTATGTGGCTCACATTAATCACTCTTTGTATAATCAAGAGCCATCAAGACCCAAGAACAGGAAGTATACTCCTCAATCTTCACAAACAGATTTACGAAAATATCTTCAACAGAAGAGAAGGAGTAATTCTATGTCAAAGGAACATGCTGAATGTGACTTCTATCCAAGAGTCATAATTCAGTGCAGATGTCAATCAACGGTTCAAGACCATGGTAATCATGAATGTGACTTCCAGCCAAGAGCCACAATACAATGCAGATGTCAAACTAAACGACAGTCTGTCTTCAATAGGATTCAGTATGAACCTATGCCTGATGAAGATGAGCCTTTGTTTGCCTCTGTCAACATGACTTCTCGGGACACCAGGGGTAGAGTTGATAGTCCATATGGAGTATATAGAAACACCAGAGCAAGAGTCCTGGCTTCTAGTCAAAGAAATTTGATCCCTGAAATTGATTCTGAATTCCTTGGAGAATCTAACTTCCCACCTCTTCCTGCTGGGGGTAGTTCTCCTATAATTGACTTTGATGCACGAAGCAATGATTCAGAGCAAACAACATCTACCAGTTCATCAATAATTCCTCGTACAGTCACAACTTATATGGTTGATAGGAATACTGATGAACCTTCTTCTTCCTTGACTCCTCAAGATCAAAGAATTGCTTCTTTGGAACAGCAAATGAAGTCTATGACTGACACAATAAAGTCGATATATAAACTCATGACAGCTCAGTTACAAAATCGACAGACTGTACCAGATGCCATACCAGTTGATACTGATATAAGTCCAATACAAGTTCCTCCAGCAGTACAATCCAATACTTCTGGACCAGCTCAACCAAATCCTAGTCTCTCTAGAGCTGGGGGTAGTACTTACAATGCTGTTCCTCCTCCCAACTATTCTCTACAAGCCACAACTCCACAATCTTCGGGAGTTGTCTCTGAAGAATTGAAGAATCTCAAAACTCAATTCGAGGCATTCAAACAGAAGGATGGTTTACAAAGGTTAGGCATCAAGCAGCCTTATCCGATAGAATGGAAGCAAGTATCATATCCTCCTAAATACAAGCCTCCTACTATCTCATTCTATGATGGAACCACTTCTCCAAGTCAGTTTATTAATCACTTTGAAGTGATGACTGATCAACTGCAACCAAGTGATGCCCTCCTTACTCGGGTATTTATTGGATGTCTCAAGGGAACAGCTTATGAATAGTATAGGAGTCTCCCAGATGGGAGCATTACCTCATTTGCTGGTTTCAAACAGATGTTTCTTGAAAGGTTATATGAAGGACTTAATGACATGACTATGTCTGCTCTTATTAGAATCAAACAGAAAAATAATGAATCTACAGAGGAATACATTGAACGGTTTCGAAGAGATGCTCTGAAGATGCCTCTTGGAACTCCTGATGCTGTCACCATTGACACGTGCACATCAAACTTGTTGCCAATCATCAGTATGTGGACAGGGTCCACTCAATTTCAAGATTGGCCTTCCTTCATAGTCAGTGCCAAAGCTGCAGAAATCAGTGCTGAAACCTTCAAAGGTTTAGGAGTGCAGATGACTCCTAAAGAAACAGGACAAGGTGCTAATAATAAAAATAATGCTCGCAAAGGAAAAAAAACTCTTGAAGTTAATCTTCAGAGCAAAGATGCATCAAATGTTCAAACTCCTGCCTCTACAACTCAACAATCAAGAACACCTCGCCCCAAAGAAGAATATTCTTTTGATGACGACGATGTCCTTGGTATCTTTGAATGTCTGCTGAAAGGTAATAAAATACAATTACCTGAGATCAAGAAACCTGATGAAGCTGGTAAGACAGATCATCCTAAATACTGTCCATACCACAGAATGCTGGGTCACACAATTCGTACATGTTATGTACTGAAAGGAAAGATCCAAGAAATGATTAAGTCTGGAGCTATCTCTCTTACTCCAAAAGAGAAGATCGTCACTTCTAATGTCGTCTCTATGCAATTTGGAGACTTCCCTCCTCAATTTCTTGAAAGCAAAATTGTTCCTATTCCCAAGGCAATTCTTGAAATAGTAAATATTCCTCCTCCACAGTCTGAAGGATTAGCACCAATTACTTTGGAGACTGGAGAAATCATGTGGATTCATCCTGATCTAATAACAGACTTTGAATCTCCTTCTCCTCAAAAGATTTCTTCTCGAAAGTCCAAGAAGGCTGGAAAGATCAAGTCATGTCATATGACTTCTCTTGGGTCTACCTCTGACACAGAGCCAAAAGACAAAGAAGAAGCATTTGTTAGTGCTACTCGAACGGGGAAACCTTACCTAAAGGATTATTCTAAAAATCTTGAAGATCCTACTGATATCCCTTCAGCTGCTAAAGATGCTCCTAATGTTCCTTCTGAAGAAGAATTATCTACTGTACCTGTTCTTTCAACTACACCAGTTGAACCTGTTCCTTCCAAACCCACAACTCTTGAGAAAGGCAAGCAACAAGCTCAGTTTGATAAACCAATCAAGAAGTCTCTTCCTCTTGGACTTCAGAAGCCTTACAACTTCGACATTTTGGCTCAACTTGCTAATACTCCAGCTAGAATGTCCCTCTTTGAACTTCTACGTCTTTCTAAAGAAACTCGGGAGACGTTAAGTGAAGCACTTCTACAAGCTAACTCTTGTCTTGCACAATTAAAGAAGCCAGATGCGGAACCTGCCACTTGCTTACATTGCAATAGTGTACTGGAGATTATCCCAAATATCACCTTTACACAAGACGACATGCTACTGGAGGATAATCGACATGACCGACCTCTCTACTACACTGGTTATATTGATACGATGAAGATAGATCGTATCCTCATTGACCCAGGGTCTGCTATAAGCATAATGCCAAAGAGTTTGTTGGATGAACTAAAAATCCCTCTTCACAAGCTCTCCAAGACGGTTACTACTATCTTGGGATTCAATCAAAGCCGAAGTGAGCCTTTGGGAAAGATTCATCTGAAGCTTCAGATAGGCGATTTCAGATCTAAAGTCACTTTCTATGTGATCGAGATTGCGGGATCCTATAATCTTCTTCTGGGGAGGCCCTTTCTTCATGAAAATAATGTGGTGCCCTCTACTCTTCATCAATGTTTTAAATACATTGATAGCAATGGAAGAGTACAAAAAGAAGTTGCTGATATAAATCCCTTCCATGGGGTTGAAGCTTATTTCAACGATTCCCGAATGTACAAAGAAGAGTATACAAGGATCATACAAGCTATGAAGAAAGAAGATGCACAAAGTGAGACTTTAATAATCCCTGTTAAAAGTCGAACTACTCAGCAACAATCTCCTAAACCCTCTGGAGAAGATTCTTTCATTATTCCAGTGAGTGGACGGATCTCTCCGTTACCTCAGTCATCTACTCAAAATACACTGATCATTCCTGTCAATGGGCGTACTGTAATTCCTGTATCTCCACATATGAAACAGGATACTCTGCTAATTCCAGTTGGAGGGCGGATTATTCTTCCATCTCAAATTTCAAGGAAGCTCACCTCTTCTGAGCCATTTGTTATCGATCTTAATCGAATCAACGCTTCTTCTCGTTCTTCTTCTTCCCCTTTAGTCATTGACTTGGCTAAAATCTCTAAGGCTCAGCCTTCTCCTAATGTAAATATTGCTACTTTTACATTTAATAAAAAGTCTCCACCTTTGCAGTACGTTGATGTGTGTAATTATGTTCATAGTTATTTACATCTGTTAGATGACTTGAACACAATAACCATAGGAGTTGTACAGACTGTTCATACAGATGTATCCCTAGAACCTGTACAATCTTCATACTTTCTAGTTCCTAGCAGAAAGCTAGGAGACATTCCAATATTCTTCTACAAAGGGCCTCAAAATCCTTCTGATCTTGAAGATGATGACAAAAATGATGATACTGGAAGATTACAACTACGTCGTTATAGTCAGCAATCTAAAGACATCATCAAAAATATGGGCTATGACTTCAGGACTGGCCTCAATAGTGGAAAAGGAAGAAAAATGCCTGTTCGTATTCCTCCTCTGAAATATGGAAGGACGAAATACGGATTGGGCTATATAGCTCCTACTCCTTTTATCAATATTATCCATGAAGATCCCGAGTCTGACGAAGATAAGAGATCTGATTCTTCTAGTACCACTTCTTGGGATTCCGATACGAGTATCGGTGACTTCTATTGCAACCTTCTGTCTTCCAATATGGTTTCTATTGATTGTTTTGAAAAATGATTCATACTTGACGGTTCATCCGTTCATCTGACGGTTTGACCGTTCATTAATACTTGACGGTTCGTCCGTTCATCTATCCGACGGTTCGTCCGTTCATTATAATATGACGGTTAACCCGTTCATTCATCTAGTCTTTTGATTTCTGAGTCTAAAGATCATGAAAAATTGAGTTCAAAGATATTTTTATGTCTGAATTCTATTTTTTCCAATCGGTATTAAACTAAGATCATTTCTGGTTTAATATCATTTGATAGAATTACAAAGTTCGTTTGTATATTCTATTCTACTGAAATATGTCATGTATTATTTACCTCTGAACATATTTTCTATGAATCTATCATTTTCAAAATAGCAAAACCAAAAGTCAGATCAAGGATTTTCATTTACTCTCATTCCAGAATCAAAACATGAAATACAAGTGAAAGTGAAAATAAAAGAGGTTCACTCATTTGGAGTTATCAGCTCCCTAATACGATCTAGAACAGCAATCAGTTTCTCTTCATGAGTTTTTCTAACTCGTTCTGCTGCTACAATTGAAACATTCTGTTCATCAAAAGTAATGATGGTAGACTGGCGACGGCTAACTTCTTCAATCTGTTCTGCCTGCATCTGTTCTCGTTCCTTCTGAAGAGTCTTACAGCGTTCAACTTCAGAGATATAAGCAGTAGCAACCTCAGCTTGATCTGTTTCCATGACAGCAATACGCTCTTGAAGACGAGCTAATTCCTCTTTCAATTTCTTCAGCTCTTCAGTCTTGGACGCTTTATCCTTCTCCAGAAGCTCTACTCTTTGACGAGTAGCTAATATTTCTTCACCCTTTTCTACTAATTTCTCAGTAGAAAAGGCAAGAAATGCTTCAAGAGCTGCTTGTTGGGACTGCGCTTCATGCTCTAGTTGACTAATTTCAGTTGCAGTTAAAGATTGAAGATCTTCCTTCTTAGTCTCCCAGTATTTTCGGATAGTTACTTCCAACTCATCCAGGAGATGTTTGAAGAAGGTACACTAAGATTCACAACCAGCATGACGCAGCGCCATGAGAGGGAACTTAACCATAGTTCGAAGATCAGAAAATGGCATAGCTTCATCCTTCAAGAAACGTCTGGAATATGTATCTAGATATGAGTAAATGATATCTAAATACATTCCTAGAGTTCTTGTTAACCCAGTCTCAAATCCAGGAGTCGCTGTCATCATGGAAGAAGAAGCTTGAATATTCTCTATCCTCGGAACAGAAGTATGTGCCACCGGAGAAGTTAAGTATGAATTCCCTTCATCGGCATCAGCCTGGATAAGCGGAGCATGAGTCGAACTCATTGCTGCAGCAGTTCCTACAGTTAAAGAAAAATGTAATCAGCATTTAAAGAAAAAAAGAAACAGCGGAAACAGAATTTGAAATAAAGTTCTACCTGGCTGAGGTTCATACTCGGTATGTGGAAGGAGTTTTGCTTCTTCTCGCAGCCGGTCCATGATTGTATCCAATACCTGCTTTATATGGCTGCTTCCAGCTCCAGAATTACTGGGTGCTAGAGCGTTGTTCGATGATTGAGCAGGTTCAGGGCTAAGTTCCATTCTGTTCCCCTTGACTTTATCTTCATCATAAGGAGTAGAGGTGCCAGCATGCCAGTCTTCTCCTCCTTCAGTTTCTTCTTCTTCTTTATCTTCAGGATGAGCTTCTGATTCAGAGTCAATGATATTCACATCTTCATGAGTCTCAGGGACAACGACGATAGCAAGCTCAGTGTTGACTGCCGCCGGTTCAGTCCTCTCTGGAACATCGGTTTGAAGAATGATGTCTTGACAAACATTCTTCAACAAATCATCAGCAGCTGATAGCTCAGACGTCGGCACGTCTTCATCGCCTCTGGCCGAAGAAATATTTTCTTCAGCTTGAGTTTCAGAAACTTCTAACTGTTTTGTCACTTTTTCTGGAGCTGGTTCTTCTTCAGAGTAATTAATCTGGTCATCCAGTGCCTGAATGACACCCTCAGTCCCATGCTCAAATGGGATCATCCTCGTCTCCGAGGGTTCAATAGCCACTCCACTTGCGGTCAGAGCAGTTATTTCCTGAGCTTGAGCAGATTCTACTTCAGTCTGTTCATCATCAGACTCGATCTTCTCAGTAGAGGCTGCTTCGTTGATTTCTGGCAAAACTCCTCCACTCATGATTGTCTCTAGGAGTTTATTGCCCTTAATTTTGCTGACAGACTTTTTAACATATTTGCCTCTCGACCTCCTTATCAAAGGAGCGTCGTCTTCATCAGTCTCTTCATCCTTATCAGCGGCATCGTCTTCATCAACTGATATACCGCCCAAAGATGAAGTAGCAGTCACCGAGACCCCTTTCTTCTTATTCTTGGATGTTTGAGACCTAGTACTCCTCTTGGAGATGGTCTCAGATTTGTCACTTCTCTTCCTCTTAGAAAGAGATATAAATATAGGAGGAAGGACCTCATCAGGAAAATTTCCTTCCTGGAATAATTCATAGGGAGGCTCAACTTCTGTTGTCTCATCTTCGGGTTCTGAAGGAAAGTGCTGAATAACAATTTTCTTCTTTGACCTCTTCGATAGAGCTGGATCATCCTCTGCAACAAAGGTCTTCAGATTGAAACTCGGTCTGAAAGTGCTCGACGACACATAGAAACGTGCATACGTATAAAGCATCTTTGGCCCCGAGCTAGACAAAGGATTAGGCATAGAGAATACGACCTTTGTATCTCTAGCTGTAAAATATCTCCAAGCTCGAGCTCCGTCAATGAGTCCTCCGCGAGCAGATAAACAAGTAGTGGCATTCCCAACATGGAGTTGGTCATACCCGAATTGTCTGTCAAATCGGCTTGGTAAATATGGTTCCAGATATGCCATTTCTTCGTGACGATATACCAGATGAGAAGGTCGGATCCTCTGTAACCATTGGAAGGCTACATCATCTAGTCGGTTTCCCATATCTCCGTCCATCATATTTAAGGGTATACTCTCATAGCCCGATGGTGGAGGGACACATTGGATCGACCAATGTGACGCCCTATTCAATACATTTCTGCATTCTGGGAGGGTGTGAACCTTCCAGAACGTCTCTCCAGAGTACCTCTCCAGAAAAAGACTGCCACTCCCTCCTGCCCCTGGAGGTATCAGACCATCATAATGAAGGAGAAGCCAACCATATAAAAATGTGAAAGGCATCTCTATCCTTGGGAATTCTTCAGTCATCAGCGTCTGAGCAGACAACATGGTAGTTACAAAATTCCGAAGACCTGCATTTAGTCTGCAGGTCATCGCTGATAATAAGTCCAGCCTGTAACCATACACAAGGCATACCGCTGCAAAGATAACACCTCTGTGTATTCTGTCCAAAGAACTGGAGCCGGGAACGATGAATCTCCTTAACCACAAAGATAGGAATCCGGCCAAGTGACCCTTCCTTGACAGATCCTTGCCACTCTGCCGCACATAAGAGCTGAAAGTGGTTCCGGCTTTGAACTCGTACCAATCTTCAGTAATGGTGAAATCCTTGCAGTCGTATTTCTCCAGCAAATAAGTGATCTCACTCTCAGAGAGAGGCTTGAAGTTGCTAATCTGATAATACCTCTTTTCATTTATTTTCCTATCATCCTTTTCACGGTTCATGAAAAGGTAGGACATCCACTTCTGAATGTGGTTGCCAGCTTCATCCTTGGAACCCTTGTAATATAGGGTGCATGTGCCAAAATGGCACATCATCTCTTCAAATAGATGGACCATCTCTGGGTTCTTCTCTGACAGAAAGTTCAGTTCCTCTGTCGTAGGAACATACTCCTCATACGGCAGCGAGCCTGAAGGCAGGTGTGAGATGTATTCCATCTCATGAAGGGCGAAGCCCATCTCTCCTTTTGGAGTCATAAAAGTCCCCATCCTGTGGTTGTATCTCTCAACTAAAGCCAGGAATAGGAAGGGGTTGGGTTTAAAGCCGTAAGATGAGTTGACGACAGCATCATAAAGATTAATCTTCTTCAACTCAGTTTCAAAATTTTCCAAAGCCCAGTGGACCAAAGTCTTCCATCTCACATTCTCCTGATTCATTAGGCCATTCATCCTCGGCGTTGAATCGGTCGGATAGAATGCATTCCGGTTTGACATAAATTCATTTATGAATATGGGCATCCTGAAGGGCATCACTATGGATGAGTCTTCTGGTGGTATACATCCAGGCTTCAGACCTCGAAACACTGATACATGATCCTCCGGGGCACTGAAAAATCTCTCTTTCCTGTAAATAATACGATTTGCTTTCGCCTGCTGATATTCAGTCAAATACCAAGACATCTTTCTCGGATAGCTGGCATGCATAAGTCTCATGATTGACTAGCCCCGAGAAACCTTTGGCCAATACATGGGTTGTTTCACATCCCCCTCAAAGCAGAAGCACACCTTCTCCCTAATGCCCTTTGGCTGAGATTTTTGTGCTATAGCATCTCCGAACAAGAATGCTGGTTTCTTATGGGATACCAGATCTAGACTTTGGAAAGGTTGTCCATTCATCAAGCAGAGTAAGGTTGTGTGGTCTTGATTGACTAACAATGATAGTCTTGCTTCAGGAAGATCAAAATGAGGGAATGTTATATGAGATAGATCAAGCTTAAATGAAACACTTAAGCACCCTTCAAAATCTGCTTCTTCGCTTCGGATGTTCACTACAGAAAATGACAGAAGACAAAATCAGATATACCTATGTCTATGACTGTATTACAGTATTTGAAGGAAATTTCAAAAAGTCACGCAGACTCCACATGGATATATTACTGTGACATGCTAAGTGATTTATTCACGCAGATGATTAATTCACGCAAAGCTCAGACAGATTAGGATGAAAGTCACGCATCATTTGCTAGAGTCACATTTTAGTGAAAATGACAAAAGAACACACTGACAGATCAAGACTAGTCTATCCAGAGGATGACTCTCAGAAGTCTGCGTGAATAATTCAACATTGGCATCTCTCCCAATATATGAAAAATCATGCAGAATCATCATGGAAGCTGCATGACTTTTTCAACATCGACATTTTCTGTCAAAATGAAAAGTCATGCAGAGTCATGAGAGCCATGCCCTTTTTTGTGTGAAACACAGAGCTTCGTAAATACGAAGATGTGAAGTATGGCTAACCCTAAAGAGGGGGCATATTTTGTTAATATCCTTTGCCCTAAAAAGGGGGGATATATTTCTGAAACTTCATTATTTGTTTTAAAGATCCTAAAAATTCTATATTGAGGTCATCTTCATTGTCTTCAATAGTTCGTGTTCTCCCATCACTTACGATGTATAGGAGCTTGTGGGACTTCCTGTCGAGGAAGTCTGTCGATAGTGGCACGCAAAGAAGTTGCGGGAGCTTTCCCCTTGGCCTGAGCATCAGCTTTCTTAGGAGCCATTTCGGCTGAGAAAGGAGGAGAAGAAGTCGGGGAAGAAGGAGTTCGTCGGGGAAGATGAAGTTCTCTTCTGTGGGTTCTCTCTTTCAAACGCAAGTAAAGAAAGAAAGAAGTAATCTATGGCCTATTTATAGGCTCATAAAGAATTCTAAATGACGGTCAAGTCATTATTGCCTCGATATTTGGAGATTTGCACGGGATCTTAACAGCACAGAATCCCAACAGTCTAAACATCTCGGAGTAAATCTCTCATTTTGAAGTCATCTCAGCGTGACTAAATCCATTTTATCATCTCTATTTTCAAAGTATTTTGAAATAATTTATCATTTTTCGAAAACTTTGAAGGGGGTTTTGTAGGCCTCAAAAATGAAAGTCATGCTGAGTTGATCAAGACAGAGTCAAAAGTCACGCTCAGTTGATCCAGACAATATAAACAAATCACGCTGGGAGACAGCTCATCATTTGTCAAAGAGTAATTATGACTGACAGCACAACAGTCGAAGAATATCTCTTCGTATGCCACGTATACACAGAATTCGAGAGATCATCGCCGTCTATCGCGTGATTTTCGAAATCTTCTTCAGCAAGACTCAGCCTTCGTCGAGTTGGCGTACCAAAAGGGTTTCTTGTCATTTAATGCGACTGACAAAGCAATCACTGTCAGAGATTTTGTGTCAGTCGAGACACGCCGAATCAAGAAAGCTGGCAGTTCTATCTCAAGTCTGCGTGTATTTGTGATCTTCATCTCAAGTTTGCGTGGATTCTGAAGTTTTCTTCCTCAAGTTTGCATGGATTTTGAAGTTCTTTGCCTCGAAGTCTGAGTGGATCCTGAAGCTTCCTGCCCCAAGTTTGCGTGGATTTTGAAGCTTTCTACCCCGAGTTCGCGTGGATTTCGTCTTCAACAAGTCTGCGTAGATTTCATCAAATTGGAGTACGTGGCAGCCATGCCACTGATCTCTCGCCTGCGTGTCCTGTAACTTGCATACGACTCATGCATGATTGCCATGTGTCCAACAGTTACAGGCCACGTCCAGTAACTGCTCACAGCCTTGCGTATGTTAAATCCTGCGTGATTTTTAACTAGGCATAGGCTGTGAAGACAGTTATCTTTTCAGTTATTATTCTTGACTCTATAAATAGAGTTCTTTTTCTCATTCATTGTACAGATACATTGATATCTACTGTCAAAATTTTGAGAGCTTTTCTTCTTCGCATAGTCAAAGGGATAAAGCGATCGTCTTCTAGATCGGATTCCTACAGTTGTAATTTTCCCAGAAACACAACAAATAAAGAGAATTTCTTTATGGAAAACACTATATTGGTTATCAATTTACGGAATAACCAATTATTGATTTATTGGGGAAAATAGCAATTACACTTTAATTGGCAATACTTTGTATTTTTAATAATATATATAAAACTAAGTGGCCTTTTAAGTGAGAAAATATGAAGTTGTTTAAATTATTAGGAATCTTTATTCATTAACTTAATATGAGAAAATCTTATTAATTTTGTACAAAATAATTAATACCCAATTATAATTTATACGTCTAGCTACGCAAATAACCAACCCAGAAAAGAAATAGAAAATCTAAGCTACACAATACAGGGTCACAGAAAAATAAAAAAAAACTGGGCTTATGCCCTTACAACAAATTAATTAATAGGAAAAATACTTTAAAATAAATTTCTCAAAATTAGTAATTTTTGTAAGAACATAATTTTTATTTAAATAACATTTTAAAAAAGAATTTATTTAATCAGAATAAATTTCATAAAATATGTCTTTTAGACATTTCATAAATTATGTAGAAAATCACCTTTAAACATAGATAATAATAAATGCACAAAAATACATTTTCTTACCAAAATATTGGTTTAAACTTAATATAAAAGGTTTTCGGGTTTAATATTAAATACCATTACCAAAATAACCTTTTTAAATAAATATTAGTTTTTATTATATTAATTCTCCTTATAAAACCTTCTTGATCAGAAATCATCTTTAAAATGAAAACATTTATATATATATATATATATATATATATATATATATATATATATATATATATATATATATTTAAATATATATATATATATATATATATATATATATATATATATATATATATATATATATATATATATATATATATATATAGAGAGAGAGAGAGAGAGAGAAAAAAGAATATATATATATATATATATATATATATATATATATATATATATATATATATATATATATATATATTTAAATATATATATATATATATATATATATATATATATATATATATATATATATATATATATATATATATATATATATATACCATATGGGCCACCACTAAAAACATGTCACAACCCGATCCCAAATTGTTGGGTCGAATCGGATCATGTCCAGCCTGCACCGTTGTTAGACGACGGTAGTAAGCTGTTCTATTTGTAGGTATTCACAACAACATTCATTTACATTTTGTCACAACACGAATTTACGAATATTTAAAAACTTATTATTCAACAATTGAAAAGTACAAACTGAAACTGAAAGTACTGAAATAAAATACGAAAACCAAAATCTACAACTCCAACACAAATAAACTAGATAACGAGGAAAACAACTAGCTAAACGGTCGGTTCATCAGCCTCTGGTTCTGCGTCCTCCAAGGGGGACTCTGGCAACACCATGGGATACAATACCGGGTCATAGTAGCTATTGAACAATAGCTCAGCATCATCAATATCACCTATGGGGGAGAATCCAGTCAGAAAAGGAGCAAGTACGAGTACATAATCCGACTTTCTAAATAATAATGGAAAGATGCAATTTTAAACAGTTGAAATACTTTGAACAATATATTTCAGCAATTTTCAGCAATTCAGTATTTGAAACAATGTGATTCGAATAGGTAACGTCTATGACCGGCTTGGATTGTACAATAGCATCCTAGCGACGCGATACGGCTTATCCCCGTGTGTAAGAGGGGTAAGCTCGCACAATAACAATATGCAATATGACGGGTATTGGTCATAAACGCTACACTATTTCCCCAATATCCCCACAATCAATATCAATCAATATTTGAACCCTAGAAGAGGGTTCCGTATAGCAATGTGGTTTAAGCATGCAACATGACAATTACTAAATAAAATTCAAGAAAACATAACCGTAACTAGCCTTTGTTAATGACTGGAACAAGATGTCGGTACCTGGGAAGAAAGTCAAATACGTCCTCAAAACCCTACAGTTGAGTATCCTGACTCAGAAACATAGATGAGCCAAATTTAGGTGTGTTAGTTGCAATTTCTAGAAACAGACCCTAGTCAGATTTTAAGTTATTTAATTAATCTAACGAAATTCGTCTAACGTCGTAAACTATATTGGTTATCAATTTACGGAATAATCGATTATTGATTTATTGGGGAAAATAGCAATTACACTTTAATTGACAAGACTTTGTATTTTTAATAATATATATAAAACTAAGTGGTCTTTTAAGTGAGAAAATATGAAGTTGTTTAAATTATTAGGAATCTTTATTCATTAACTTAATATGAGAAAATCTTATTAATTTTGTACAAAATAATTAATACCCAATTATAATTTATACATCCAGCTATGCAAATAACCAACCCAGAAAAGAAATAGAAAATCTTAGCTACATAATACAGGGTCACAGAAAAATAAAAGAAAACTAGGCTTATGCCCTTACAATAAATTAATTAATAGGAAAAATACTTTAAAATAAATTTCTCGAAATTAGTAATTTTTGCAAGAAAATAGTTTTTATTTAAATAACATTTTAAAATAGAATTTAGTTAATCAGAATAATTTTCATAAAATATGTCTTTTAGACATTTCATAAATTATATAGAAAATCACCTTTAAACATAGATAATAATAAATACACAAAAATACGTTTTCTTAACAAAATATTGGTTTAAAGTTAATATAAAAGGATTTCGGGTTTTAATATTAAATACCATTACCAAAATAACCTTTTTAAATAAATATTAGTTTTTATTATATTAATTCTCCTTATAAAACCTTCTTGATCAGTTATTATCTTTAAAATAAAAGTTCATGGGCCACTACTAAAAACATGTCATGACCCGATCCCAAATTGTTGGGTCAAATCGGATCATGCCTAGCCTGCACCGTTGTGAGACGGCGGCAGTAAGCTATTCTATTTGCGGGTATTCACAACAACATTCATTTGCATTTTGTCACAACACGAATTTATGAATATCTAAAAACTTTTTATTCAACAATTGAAAAGTACAAACTGAAACTGAAAGTACTGAAATAAAATACTGAAACAAAAATCTACACCTCCAACACAAATAAACTAGATAACGAGGAAAACAACTAGCTAAACGGTCGGTTCATCAGCCTCTGGTTCTGCGTCCTCCAAGGGGGACTCTGGCAACACCACATGATATAATACCAGGTCATAGTAGCTATTGAACAATAGCTCAGCATCAACAACATCACTTATTGGAGGGATCCAGTCAGGAAAAGAGCAAGTATGAGTACATAATCCGACATTCTAAATAATAATAAAAAAAATGCAATTTTAAACAGTTGAAATACTTTGAACAATATTTTTCAGCAATTTTCAGCAATTCAGTATTTGAAACAATATGATTTGAATAGGTAACGTCTATGACCGGCTTGGGTTGTACAATAGCATCCTAGCGACGCGATATGACTTATCCCCAATATCCCCACAATCAATATCAATCAATATTTGAACCCTAGGAGAGGGTTCCGTGTTGCAATATGGTTTAAGCATGCAATATGACAATTACTAAAAAAAATGCAAGATAACATAACCGTAACTTGCCTTTGTTAATGACTGAAACAGGATGTCGGTACCTGGGGAGGAAGTCAAATACGTCCTTAAAACCCTACATTTGAGAATCCTGACTTAGAAACATAGATGAACCAAATCTAGGTGTGCTAGTTACAATTTCTAGAAACAGACCCTAGTCAGGTTTTAAGTTATTTAAATAAAAACTATTTTCTTATGAAAACTACTAATTTCGAGAAATTTATTTTAATGTATTTTTTCTATTAATTAATTTGTTGTAAGGGCATAAGCCCAGTTTTCCTTTATTTTTCTGTGACCCTGTATTATGTAGCTTAGATTTTCTATTTCTTTTCTGGGTTGGTTAGTTGCGTAGCTAGATGTATAAATTATAATTGGGTATTAATTATTTTGTACAAAATTAATAATATTTTCTCATATTAAGTTAATGAATAAAGATTGCTAATAATTTAAACAACTTCATGTTTTCTCACTTAAAAGACCACTTATTTTTATATATATTATTAAAAATACAAAGTCTTGCCAATTAAAGTGTAATTGCTATTTTCTCCAATAAATCAATAATCGGTTATTCCGTAAATTGATAACCAATATAGTTTACAACTTAGACGAACATTACCTCTAGCACCGATATTTCATAACGCCACATTCACTTTGAATAGATTCTTTATTTTATACTTGAACGTCTATCAAGAGACGAAAAAAGGTACAAGAGCCGTGACGGCTGGAAAAAAAGTTACAAAGAATCTAAGGGATACATAGGCGATTGATGTTGTCCCTTAGAGCTGTGATTTCGGCTTCAGACTTCGCGACAGCTCGACGAAGTACCTCTTTTTGACGAGCAACTTCATCCTCAAAAAGGATTAGACTCAGATGCTCTCCCTCCAACTTCGCCAGCAGTTCTTCTAAATGGACAGAAGTGGTGGCAGTCATGGCAGCTTGAGACAAATAATCCTCCTGTTCAGACGTTGCCGTCGTCAAGTCGGCTTCCAGCTGGGCGATCTCATTCTGGATCTGCACAATATGATTATATCTCTCGGTGATCTGTGCAACCAATTTGTTCTTCGAGGCAGCACGTGCCTCGCTTGCAGCGTTGAACTGACCATACTGGTCAGCCAATTCGCCGATCTCCCGAACGAGGGCATCCTTTCTTGCCTGGAAAGTAGCCTTCTCCTTCGCAAGAGCCGTCATCAAAGCCTCGTCCTCTGCGTGGAACAGCGACGTCGGGCTCCGCTGTTTGGTATCCCCGAACCTGGCTACCTGACCCTCCAGGTCATTCAGAACTTTCCTCAGAGTATTGGTCCGCTCTTCATAGCCGACAATGGTCTCGAGGGCCACCACTTAGCATTCGGTAACAGCCTTCACAGGGCTGAAGGCAGCATTCTGATTCAAGACTCCAGGAAGCTTCACTTTTAGTATAGAGTAGAAAACTTTGACAACTTCCTGGGCCATCTCCTCATCTTCAGTGGAGGTTGTCGGAGAGGAAGCTTGGAAAGTCTCTTCCGCTCCAGGAAGGAATACCTAACAAGAAGTCGAACCTGACAAAGAAAAAATGTATACATATACGTCAGTAACCAAAAAAAAGAAGGAGAAAAATACGAAAGAATTGTAATTTTGTACCTTCGGCTTGCTTAACTCCAGCCTAGGCTGCGCCATCAACCCTGGTTTCAGGGAAACCAAGAGCATGCCCAGATTTTCAAGAAGAATAATATCAAGGCCTTTAGCGACGTCAGGCCTGATATCTTCCACAATCTCAGCCGGAACAGGAGCGGATTCAGCAAAAGGCCCCTCAGCAGGCTGCTCAACTTCTCCTTCTATAGCCGATACCGGCTCACTAACAGCTCCCTCCGCAGCAGCAGATTTGGAGGAGCTGGGAACAACTTATGTCCCCTTCCCAATGCCTGGGACTATCTTCGCGTGGGGTTCCATCCCCTTGTCTACAAGGGAACATACAGTCATGGTCTGCCTCACGAGGAGTACGCAAAATTGAAGTCAAAAAATCACATCCGAAGAGAGGCGCAAAGATGACATACCCGCAGGAGGATGAGCCAATTGGACTTGATTCTCGTCCAACTCTCTCATCGCAGTTCCTATTGCAGACATATCCCCCACAGATATGTCGTAGGAGAAACTGATCCTCTGATCGTCGTCATGGTTGTAGAAGCATCGAAAAGAATAAAGAAAGATCCATGCAGTCAAGAGAGCCCCTGCAGCTCAGAGAGTGCATGCGGCTCAAATATCCATGTGGCTCGAGCGTCTATGCGGCTCAAACAAGTCCTATGCGGCTCAAAGAGGAGCCACGTGGCCTACAAACAGCTTTCTCGTTTTTGCATTAAATGCCTTGACGGCTGACACCTTTGACGAAGTGACAGTTCTGACACGAAGATATCATTATGACCCCCTCATAATGACGGACTTCTTGGAAAGCAAAGAAAATCTATGACACGATCCTCCGAGAGTCAGAAACTATCATGCGGCCTTGACACGTGGACAGCCCCATGTAGCTCACGAAGATTAGTTCCGTGCGGCTCACAAAGACCAGCCCCATGCGGCTCACGAAGACCAGCCCCATACGGCTCATAAAGACCAGCCCCATGCGGCTCACGAAGACTAGTTCCATGCGGCTCATGAAGACCAGCCCCATGTGGCTCACGAAGATTAGCTCCATACGGCTCACGAAGACCATCCCTATGCGGCTCATGAAGACTATCTCCATGCGGTTCACTCATACTCATGCGGCTCAAATCATTACCATGCTGTCCAAATATTCAGGGGGGACCACTCTTAGGCAGCCTTGACACGTGGCCAGCCTTATGCGGCCCAACTTTCTTGCGACTCAGATTTTTGCTGTTATGACACGTGGCATGATAGCAGGGCGCGTGGCATTAGATTGATCGAAATCTCTCAGTAAATCCCAATGAAATATTGGGATCAAATCATATCATTTGTAAATAAGCCAATTAAAGACACGTGTCGAGGAATCCGAGGTTGGTATGATAAATCGGAAGGATTTATGTCAATCAGCATTAATTATCCAAAAAAGATTTGATGCAATCACATTTATTGCTCAAATCTCGATGAACGGCCCAGATCTAATGATCCTTAGTCCCCGACTTCCAAGAATGGGCAATCATTGTAAACCCTAATGAGGCCCCCACTCATATAAATAGCAGGGTGCCATTCCCTTGCAAGATATATACACAGAGACACACACAGAGAGATATAGAGAGACATATACAGAGACAGAGATAGACGCACATAAAGAGCCAGAGAGCCTAAAGAGAGAGAGCATTTCTTCATCAACGCCAAGCAGTTCTTCTATAGAGCCAAAGAAGCTGCACCTGATCGTCCAAGGAGTAAGGCAGAGCGGCCGTCGCTTTCCCGAGCCTCTATCGTCACCCCCCAGAATCTAAAATAAATAATTGTACTTAGATTGCTGTACCTAGGTTTTCGTCCCTAGGCTTTCTTTGTACAAGCGAGTTTGTATTATGAAGTAAAAGTCCAGTCCTCCGATAATTGTTCTGTTCTATTATATTTCATAGCAAACACAATGACGACTCTGCTAGGGACAAACTTCTCCACGGCTGAGAAGTTGGTGATGCAATCGGATGCAGCCAAACTTGGCTCCACGCAACAGAAGATGGTCGTCCGCTTCGACCGACAGGCGTTTGAAGAAATGCTCTCTGAAGAAAGTGCTGGCCTGATCCAGAAGCGAACCCACACAAAGAAAGCTCATTGCGAGTGGAGGCCAAAATCATTTGCTCCTCCATAAGCTCTGGATGGGGTACTCTCTGCTACCCAAGACGGCGAAGGCGACTCTCACACGACTCCACTCCGAGCCGTAAAGCACTCTGCTGTCCGCAAGTCCGGCAGAAGAAAGCACTATGATGCTGGACTTGCAGGGACAAAGAGTGGTTCTATGTGCCCCAAGAAGAAGCCGAACGCTCATATCGCCAAGTCTGCCAACCACATACAGGATGCTCATGCGGTTAAATCTGCCAGCCGTATGAAGAAGGTATATACAGCCAGATCATCCAGCCGCATGAAGAAAACTCATGCGGCCGAGACTTCCAACCGCATGAAGAAAGCCTATGCGGCTACGTCTGCCAGCCGTATGAAGATTTTTGATGACAGCAGCATGACGCCTACTCCACGTGGCTCTGTCTTCGACCGCCTCTCCTATGGTCCTGATCTCTTGTGCTCCCAAGAAGATATGTTTGACTCTCTCCAGCATCACCTAGACTCTTCCTACTATGTGCCCTTACGTGCTAGAGCGAAGAAGTCTAGGGCAGCGCGAGCTTGGCAAGCTCGGTCCGCTGATCCGGTCTTTGACCATCCGAGCGTCCCCCATACTGTTATGCGGGCCTCAGATGGGAAGTTGTACAGAACCACTCGAGTCCAGCCCCAAGCGGCAAACGGACATAGAGGTTCGCAAAAGTCTCCCAAAATCTAGGGAGCAAACATGGTCGATCCATACCCATCTGACTTGCGTGAGGCTATCCTCCACAAACGCAAGGAAAGATAAAATGTATTGGGGTGCAAAAAGTACTCCCACGGACGTCACTGCACCTAAGTCATCGTCAACTGCTGCTGCAATAACGCGACGGTACGAGAAGACCGACAGTCCGCCTTTCAAAGACTGCAACAGCCGTCTTCGGAAGACGAGGCACTTCCCGTCGTCTCCTGCAACTCTGCTCAGAAAGTCCCCACCGATGGAAGGGGGAAGAAGACAAATGATCCCAGCCCAAAAGTTTCAACCACTTTGACCAAAAGACTATCGTCTAAGCGGGTGCCCACCACCAGAGTTTTCTAAGGCACCCGTTCTAAGACGAAATCTGCTACAGTGGAAGATTCGTCGTCCAGAACGCTAGGGGTTGCTGGGACTGGGGGTAGCACTCCTCCGAACCTCCACGACAACCCGATGTTCGAAGAAGACGAGCCGGGGGAGACAACTCTCCCATCAGATGCAGCAAACCCCGACGTCCCCGAGGACGTCCACAACTCCCAAGACGAGGCAAACTCAGAAACTGGGGGTACTGTTCCTTCCGAGTCCGAACCAGAAGAGAACATTCCTACATACCTTGATGACTTCTCACTACAGGGGTATGATTCGAAGGGCGCTTCCTCCATCGCTCCGTCCATCTCTACTCATGTAAAGATGGTATTCATGACAGACAGCAGCCAAGGTGGTTCCAATGATCGCCAACGCATCGACACTCTCGAAGCCATACTGCTTGCCTTAGTCAAGTCTGTGGACGAGATCAAAGCGGTCCTTCCAACTTTGCAAGGAGGGACGCCTGGCCAAACAAGTGCGGGTCCCGCGGTCAATGCGGCTCGAATTCGGCGGCACCGAACCCGGGCAGCAATCCTTCTGAAGTAACGGCCCTCACCGCCGTGGATGAGGCCCGCGAAGCGAGAAGAGAGGTCCAGGTGCTCCGAGCCATGTTTTATGCTCGAGAAAATTCTTAAGATCTCAGAATACGGCAACCGTACCCTGCTGCCTGGAGGGATGTTCCATTCCCACCAAGATATAAGCCGTTCAATATCAATCCTTATGATGGCAAGACCTCAGCAAGTCGGTACATCACTTACTTCAAGGTCACCACCGACCATCTGCCCCATGATGATGCCATCCTCACACGATTATTCATCGGGGCATTAGAAGGGGTCGCTTTCGACTGGTACCGCAACCTGCCAGACAACTACATCCACTCCTTTGCCGGCTTCAAGCGCATGTTCTTGGAAAGATTCTACGAAGTAGGGCAGGACATCACAATGTCCACCCTCATGGACGTCGTCCAAAGGGAGAAAGAGCTAACAAGGAACTATATCGAACGGTTTCGCCAAACTGTAATGAAGCTACCGTCTGGAAATCCGGATTCCTCCTTGATTGAAATTTGCCAAAAGAGATTGCTCCCAACAATCAGTCTTTGGATGAGCGAAAGTTAATTCAAGGACTGGAAGACGTTCATCATCAGTGCCACAAGCGCCGAAGAACGATTGAAAAAGGCTCGCCAATTGGGATTGCACATCTCGGACAGAGAAAACAAAGGCAAGCATCCTAATACTAACAACGACAATGGGGGTAGCCCCTCCAATAATCGGGATAGCAGGGGTAAGCAGGTTATGGTGGCTGACACAGCACAGAAACCTGAGCCAAAGCCGGCAGACAAATAATGGCCACAAATCACTTCCTCCTTCGAAGACGGTCACGTCAAGTCCATCTTGGATATGCTCATACAAGGAGACAGAATTCAGCTTCCTCCACCAAGATGGGAACCGCGGTAGGCAGACATGGAGAACCCAAAGTACTGCCATTACCACCGCTACGTCCACTATGCCATACATGACTGCTACCAACTAAAACGGTACATCCAAAATCTCATTGATTCGAACGCTCTGGCCATCAATTTCGAAGAGGTAACAGTGGCAGCCAATATGGTATCAGTACAATTTGGCAGCTTCCCTCCGACGGAAACTCAAGACGGTGTGGTCCCCATCCCTCTGGCGACAATGGAGATTGCTAATCTTCTACCTCCCCGAGATCAGGCTGCTGGTCTAGTGCCTCTCACCATATCACGAGGGAAGGTCATGTGGGTCCATCCAGACTTGGTATCAGAAGTGACCCAGCCTACACCATCTTTCATTTGCAAGAAGAAGAGTGGAAAAGTCAGGTCCTGTCGCACAATCTCGGCAGATATCGAAGAAGCTACAGCCGTCATTACACGGTCTGGGACACAATCCCAACCTGTGGCTGACAACTCGGCTGAAGATCATCAGCCCGCTACAACTGACGCTCCGGGACCGGCTCAGCCTCCGACGACCGACAAGCCTAGGCCGAGGGAGACTCGCTATGACAAATCCTTCCGGAAAGAGGCACCACAAGGGCTGGAGAAACCCTACAACTTTGACATCTTGGCGCAATTGGCCAACACATCGGCCAAGTTGTCATTATACGAGCTTCTGAGACTCTCAAAGGATGTTCGTGCGGCTTTGAGCGATGCACTCCAAAATACCGACGCATACCTGGCTCAGGTCAACCTCACGGGAGAGAACCCGCCTGCAGATCTCCAAGACAGCGCCTGCACGGGAGCGATGCCCAACATTATCTTCACTCCGCAGGACATGCTCATCAAAACCAACCTGCACGATCGCCCGTTATACTACACTGGATATATCGGCGATGTAAAGGTGGATCGGATGCACATTGTCACGACCCGCACCCACTGTAAGGGTACGAGAACGTTACAATGCCCAGCCTACGCCGCAGTGTCGGCGGTAGAACGCTGTCCTAGGTCAATCATCTAACAATATAAAGGTACCTGTACAGTATATACACTCCGAATGGAGGTGACATAGCAATATACAGTCTCAATCACATCTAAAGCAGAATAAAAGATAGGAAGATAGATAGATAAATACTGGAATGAAGGAAAAACCACATAAATACAACCAGAGAGTCTAAGTGTCTACTGACATAACAAATCAGAACATCCAGCTCAATACAAGACTCTAACACTGAAATAAAAGAATATATACAATCTAGATCTCAAATGACAGAAATAGAAAACCTAGACTAGGGAGCCTCAGTCTCTAAGCTAGTGGATCAGGCTGGAAATCTGGGTCACACATGGCATCTACAGCTGCCCCATAGTAGGTGTCTACGCAGGCCTCCTCCTCATTCTCTGTAATATTTTTAAGAGGTCCAGTCAGGACGGGAGCGAGCACAAAATATCTCACGCAGTTCATATCGAGTTAGAAAATATAAAGCATGCAATAGAGTAAAGTACATGAAATGCTGAAAGAAGAAGATATATGAAAAACAGTAGAGATTTGATACCAGGAAATATCTAAATATGATAAGTAAGAACTGTAAGGAATATGTGATTTTAGAGCACAATATGGTTATGTAAACGGGTTAGGTTATACAATAAAATGGGACTCCTTTGTACGTGGGTGTACAATGGACATATACAATTTCTTATACAATAGGATTGATCACATAAGCATTTCTACTCCCCCTCCCCAATCAATACTTATGGATCCAATTCAGTTATGTTACCTTATACAATGACTTGTACAATAGCTTGTACAATGGCTTGTACAATGGCTCAATGTGATACTGAGAGTACAATATGCACAATGAGTGTACAATGATAAGGGTATTCAATAAATATAACATGTAGGTGAAACGCACATCACAATATGTACTTAGTAAATACAAGGAGATAACATCTCAGAAGAAGATCCATATAGTACCAATCCGTGATAATGATCGTATCAGCATCAAGTACAGTAATCTAGAGCAAGAATGTAAATCCATACAAGTATGGAACGGTCAGAGAATATACTCGCCTGATAACCTGAGTGTCTGAAGACAATATACTGTCCGAGGAGTGGTGTCTGTCTCCTATAGAACAGTACATGTCACTATGAGTCCAAAAATGATAATAAGATGCATTACAATGCATTCTAAATGAATCTAGGTCAATCTAGGTCACACCAAGCTAAACTAAGTCATACTAGGTCATATTGAGTCACACTAGGACAATCAAGGTCAAACAAGGTCACATGAGATCAATCCAAGTCAAACTAGGTCAATCGGGGTCAAAGGTTGACTTACAGTTGACTTTTGGTCAAAAAGTCAACTCTGGTCAACTCTGGTCAACACTGAGTCAACCCTAGGTCAAACAAGTCATATGTTGACCAACTGTTGACTTTCAGTCAACTGGACAACTCTGGTCAACACTGGTTTGGTTTTGGTCAAATCTGGTCGCTTAAAGGCTAAGTTTGACTCTCGGTTGACTTTTGTTGACTTTTGGTCAAAATGGTCAACCGACGTCAAAACTAGTCTACGAGCACTATATTTGATCATTACCAACCAAGGGAACCAAATTCTAATTCTATCTTAGACTCCAAACTCAAATACCCTATTTCTATGCATTACCTATATTATCTTACTAAGGTAAATACCAATACCTTGTACAATACCACTCTAACCTAGGAATACTAGCCTAGGCTTCCTAGGATAGCTAGATACTATCCTATATTAATATTACCTACCAAGAAATCCTAGTATCTAGGTCATCTAAGTTATCTTTGACCATATGTTGGCCATCTACCCTTTACCTTGCCTTTACCCTTGCACCATTCTCACAATTACCCAACTCTCAACCACACACAATACTCATGATACCATACTCATATATCCCTCACACTCATAAACACAATATGTAAACTCACACACACCTATACCTATATATATATAGGCTCACACTTATATCTCCCATACACATACCCCTAGCTCCTAAACACACATCCATATATCTCATCCACACTCACACACAAACTCAATATAAGGCCACAAACACACAAAAACATATATAACTCTCATAAATATAAATACTTATCTAAAATCTTATATAAACACATATATATATAGGCTCACATACACCTACACTCCTAGGCTCACCACACTAATCTCTCTCACAAACACACACACACACACAAGGAAGGGACTGATTTTGTGGGCTTGATTAGGCTGTTATGTGGACAGGCTATAGGCCACATATGGAGGCTTGAATAGGCTGAACCAATAGGGACTGAAAATAGGCTCTTACAAGGGCTGCTTTGGTGTGGTGTTTGGCTATGTTGGACTGATGTATAGGGAATGATTTTGTAACAGCTATATGGCTGTATATAGGACAGATTTGTGTGTATGCTAAGTGCTGCCACGGGGGTTCCTATAGGCCTAAGGAGGACTGTTAAGTAGGTGAATGAATGGACTAAATGTGGGCTGATAAAGGGTTGCCATGGTGTGGTTTATGACAGGAAATCAGGCCAAGTATGGGACAGCTCCTAGGTGGGCTTAGGACGGCTGCTGTTGTCCATTTTATGGACTGGTTTAGGAGGATATGGGGACTGTCACATAGGACAGGTAAGTGACAGGAATGGGAGCAATATGGGGGTTAGGATAGGAGTGTATGGACTGATTTGGGAGGGTGTAAGGATGGTTTACATGGGCTGTTAAGAGGGTGAAATGGGCGGCTGATATGGAGGCTTGAATAGCTGTCATTTGGGGTATGTAGGCTGGTGTGTAGCTGCTACAAATGGCTACACATGGACTGGAAGTTGGGGTGGTGAAATGAAGACACTTGGGGATAGGTTTTAGACTGTGGTGGGCTGCCAAATGGGTGCAAACCAGGGCTAAAAACATGGAATGTCAAGGACAGGTTTGGTGGCTGTGTTGGAGGGTCACATAGGACAGATTTCAGTAGCAAAATGAGACTGATCTCAGTGCAAAATGAGACTGTCCATGGGTCAGTCCAATGTGGACTGACATGCCCCCTCCTCAAACTCTCAATCTCTCACCCTCTCTAACTCTATACAACACATACACTACTCTAAACAACACTCATCCTCCTCTCAATCAATCTCTCAAACCCCCTCTATATATATATACATATGCCCTCATAAATACACTAATCCACTACTCTATCTCAAACTCTATCTCTCACAAACTAAATCTCAAACACCACACCTACACACAACACACATCCAACCTCCCATTCTTGGCCGACCACTCCAAATACCCACAACCAATACAAAATGTCACACCAACATATCATATATATATCCACATATATATAGACTATATTATATATATATACATATATATATATATATAGATTAATATATATATATATATATATATATATGTATATATATATATATATATATATATATATATATATCACTATATATATACATATATTGATATAAATAATATGACACACTATGATACATAGGAGAACTCAATCTAAATACATAGTAAAATCTGGAATAAATATTAGAACAACATCAAATCAATATATAAATAATTCCCCATGTGTCCAAATAGGGGTTTTTTCCATTAGGACACGATCCTATACATAGGACACCTCTATAAGTGTCCAAATAGACACGAAATAGACACAAATGGACACTAAACCATGGGGGTCATTCCTATGGGTCAAAAATAGATCTATATGCATGAAGGAATGGTTTAGAGAAGAGGTTATACCTTCCGGGAGAGAGATTCAAAGAAAAAAGGCCTCCCGACACGTAGAGATTCCAAAGGGACACAAACGAGCTTCGAATCCTTCCAAACTTGGCTAGCACCTTCCTTTCATGGAGTAGAGGAGGAGAGAAGAAGATTTGGTGGAAGGAGGAGTTGATTTGGAGATGAAATCACTAGGGGTGCTCTCTAGAAATTTGGGGAAGAACAAGAGAGAGAAAATGAGATGGAAAAGAATAGGAATTATCAAAGGGCTCATGCCTATCCCCTCCTAGAGGTGGCCGGCCACTAGAGGGCTGCTATGTGCATTTTTGCAATGCCTAAAATACCCCCTCTAGCCTATTAACAATACATTACAAAGGGGGTTCAAGTCGGGGGCTAGTTTGGTCATTCTAACACACTAATCAAATAAATCCTAATCAAAATAAATTAGCCTAGTCACTAACTAAAATAAATGACATATGGGCTATGGCTAACTAGTGTGTGGGTCCACTAAGGTCAACACTACCCCGGGTCCCTGTTTCAAGTCGGATTGAGCTGAAATTAGAACCCGACTCAAATAATCCCAAAATATTACAATAAATAAATAAATAATTTTAAAATAATAAAAATAAAAAAAATGACAAAAATACCCCTATTTTTGGAAACTGGGGGTGACAAATCTATCCACCTTAAAAGAATTTCGTCCTCGAAATTAAAACCAACAATAGTAAAATATCGAAATCACAAGTCATGGCTAAAAATTTAAATTGATCAAAATCTCAAAAGTCAAGGCATAAATTAAATGACTAAATTTATAAAATTTAAAATTACACTCAAATAGATACTATAAGTCTATCCACCTTAAAAGAAATCATCCAAAAATTTTAAAATAGGGTAACCACAGAAAATCATACAAATCGATAATCGTATGCGTCTATCCAATCATCATGATACTCAGAATCTCTATCATGCCAGTGAGCAAGGCTACGATAATCACAGAGTCCTCAACTATGGTACATACCTCTAGAACTATGGTATTTAAAATTTTTGTATTGCCGCGCGCTTGGCAGCGAAAACCTTAAATTTCTACACCCGAAAAATACGTCCATAGTCCGACTATATGTCCTCACTATGCCTGCTAGCATGACCCTAGAGGATTCTAAAATCTCATAATCGTGGCGACCTAGCCCATACGACTTATCTCAGAGAAAAAAAATTAAATCATAAGGAACACCATATCAAACTTATCAACAATAAAAAAAATAGATAGGAATAGATGGAACTGAATTTTCAAGATAGGAATTGCAGAATTGAATCAAAGAACGGAACCTGCAACTAGAGCTCCAACGGCCTGAGCATCCTCGGATGACATGGCAAAAGCTCGCCCTAGCTGGCCTTTCCTAGCCTGCTGCTGATGCTGGACAAACCTCTGCTGCTGAGTCTGCAATGGTGGTCCCCTCTGCTGCCCTGCCGGAGCCCTAGCTCCTGGTGCTACCTGAGCCAATGGTGTCGAGTTCTGGGGACACTCTCTATACTGATGCTCTGCTGACCCGTAAAGTAAACACATACCTAGTCTCTTCATGCAATCGTTCCACCAATGGCCTGGCTTCTTGCAGAAGTTGCACACTGTGTCCTGCTGATACTGCACCTGTCTCTGACCCTGATACTGAACAGGCCTCTGCTGATGCTGATGTATCTGAGCCCTCGGCTGCTGGTACTGCTGCTGAAATTGTATGCCAGGCATCGGCTGCTGATACTGCTGCTGAAGCTGATGCTGAACGTGCGGCCTCTTGGCCGGTCCTCCGCTGCTGGTGCCCCCAACTGGGTCTCGCCCTCTCTTGAGCCTAAGCTCAAGATTATCCTCAGCCAGTAAAGCTTCCGTCAGAATCTCCTCGAATGTGGCATCCCTGTTGCCCTTGGTCAAGGACTTGACTTCCTTGACCAGACCCTTCCGGAACCTCTGGGCCTTCGCCGCCTTGCTCAAACCCTCCACGAATCTGCTGAGGCGGCCGAACTCCCCAGCGTACTCCTCTACTGACAGGCTCCCCTGAACTAGGCTCTCAAACTGTGACTCTAAAGCTCTGAGCGCTGAATCTGGGAAGAATTTCTTCTTGAAGAAGCCCTTGAAGTCCTCCCAAGTCTGTCCGGCTATCCCCACCCTGGGGTCCGACTGATACCAGGTGTGAGCAAGATCGCGCATCCGGCTAGCTGCGGCCTTGATCTGAAGATCTGCTGGAATCCTGGCCAAGCGGAAGATCTCCTCTATATGCTCGATCCACTCATCGCCATATAGGATCCCCTCTGTCCCCAGAAAGTCTCTGGGGCTCATCTTCTGAAACTGCTCGATCCCCGGTGTCTTTGGCTGCTGCACCACTAGTCGGGCTGCAACTGTCAAAATATCCAACTCTATGCCTCTGTCCTGTCGAGCCTGCTGTCGGTCCATGAACTGCTGGAAATACGCGAACATCTGAGCTGCGTCCACGTTTCCTGTAGACGGCGGCTGCTGGAACGGTACCTCTGGAATGACTGGGTCCTGCCTCCGAACTGGTGAAGGCATACCCTCAGCTGCTGCTGCTGCTGAAGTCCCAATATGAGCAGAGGTGGCAGGAGCTGTAGCCTTCCGACCCTGCTGTACTGGCTGAGAGGTAGCAGTCCCCTCTACAGTATCTCCATGAATGGCACGCTGTAATCGTGTCTCCACCATCCTGAAGACAGATCAAACAAACAATTGCTGAGAATGAGTCGAAATAGCAAAGGAGGACAGTTATATTCAAGGAGAACAATATCAGCAAGAACTGAGATGGTATGAATTTGATATGAGTTTTTTCTAGTGTGATTGAGTACCTTCAAAATATCCTAATCCTATTACAGGCTGTAGTGATACTCTAGTTCGAATACCACTACATAAACTCGACCTTCATGGGCCATCACTAAAAACGTGTCACGACCCGCACCACTGTGAGGGTACGAGAATGTAACAACGCCCAGCCTACGCCATAGTGTCGGCGGTAGAACGCTGTCCTAGGTCAATCATCTAACAATATAAAGGTACCTGTACAGTATATACACTCCGAATAGAGGTGACATAGCAATATACAGTCTCAATCACATCTAAAGCAGAATGAAAGATAGGAAGATAGATAGATAAATACTGGAATGAAGGAAAAACCACATAAATACAACCAGAGAGTCTAAGTGTCTACTGACATAACAAATCAGAACATCCAGCTCAATACAAGACTCTAACACTGAAATGAAAGAATATATACAATCTAGATCTCAAATGACAGAAATAAAAAACCTAGACTAGGGAGCCTCAGTCTCTAAGCTAGTGGATCAGGCTGGAAATCTGGGTCACACATGGCATCCACAGCTGCCCCATAGTAGGTGTCTATGCAGGCCTTCTCCTCATCCTCTGTAATATTTTCAACAGGTCCAGTCAGGACGGGAGCGAGCACAAAACATCTCACGCAGTTCATATCGAGTTAGGAAATATAAAGCATGCAATAGAGTAAAGTACATGAAACACTGAAAGAAGAAGATATATGAAAAATAGTAGAGATTTGATGACAGAAAATATCTAAATATGATAAGTAAGAACTGTAAAAAACATGTGATTTTAGAGCACAATATGGTTATATAAACGGGTTAGGTTATACAATAAAATGGGACTCCTTTGTACGTGGGTGTACATTGGACATATACAATTTCTTATACAATAAGATTGATCACATAACCATTTCTACTCCCCCTCCCCAATCAATACACAAGGATCCAATTCAGTTACGTTACCTTATACAATGACTTGTACAATGGCTTGTACAATGGCTCAATGTGATACTGAGAGTACAATATGCACAATGAGTGTACAATGATAAGGGTATTCAATAAATACAACATGTAAGTGAAACGCACATCACAATATGTACTTAGTGAATACAAGGAGATAATATCTCAGAAGAAGATCCATATAGTACCAATCCGTGATAATGATCGTGTCAGCATCAAGTACAGTAATCTAGAGCAAGAATATAAATCCATACAAGTATGAAACGGTCAGAGAATGTATTCGCCTGATAACCTGAGTGTCAGAAGAGAATATACTGTCCGAGGAGTGGTGTCTGTCTCCTATAGAACAGTACAAGTCACTATGAGTCCAAAAATGATAATAAGATGCATTACAATGCATTCTAAATGAATCTAGGTCAAATCTAAGTCAAATCTAAGTCACACCAAGCTAAACTAGGTCGTACTAGGTCATACTGAGTCACACTAGGACAATTAAGGTCAAACAAGGTCACAGGAGATCAATCCAAGTCAAACTAGGTCAATCGGGGTCAAAGGTTGACTTACAGTTGACTTTTGGTCAAAAAGTCAACTCTGGTCAACTCTGGTCAACACTGAGTCAACCCTAGGTCAAACAAGTCACATGTTGACCAACTGTTGACTTTCAGTCAACTGGTCAACTCTGGTCAACACTGGTTTGGTTTTGGTCAAATCTGGTCGCTTAAAGGCTAAGTTTGACTCTCGGTTGACTTTTGTTGACTTTTGGTCAAAATGGTCAACCGACGTCAAAACTAGTCTATGAGCACTATATTTGATCATTACCAACCAAGGGAACCAAATTCTAACTCTATCTTAGACTCCAAACTCAAATACCCTATTTCTATGCATTACCTATATTACCTTACCAAGGCAAATACCAATACCTTGTACAATACCACTCTAACCTAGGAATACTAGCCTAGGCTTCCTAGGATAGCTAGATACTATCCTATATTAATATTACCTACCAAAAAATCCTAGTATCTATGTCATCTAAGTTATCTTAGACCACATATTGGCCATCTACCCTTTACCTTGCCTTTACCCTTGCACCATTCTCACAATTACCCAACTCTCAACCACACACAATACTCATGATACCATACTCATATATCCCTCACACTCATAAACACAATATGTAAACTCACACACACCTATACCTATATATATATAGGCTCACACTTATATCTCCCATACACATACCCCTAGCTCCTAAACACACATCCATATATCTCATCCACACTCACACACAAACTTAATATAAGGCCACAAACACACAAAAACATATATAACTCTCATACATATAAATACTTATCTAAACTCTTATATAAACACATATATATATATATATATATATATATATGGGCTCACATACACCTACACTCCTAGGCTCACTACACTAATCTCTCTCACAAACACACACACACACATAAGGAAGGGACTAATTTTGTGGGCTTGAATAGGCTGTTATGTGGACAGGCTATAGGCCACATATAGAGGCTTGAATAGGCTGAACCAATAGGGACTGAAAATAGGCTCTTATAAGGGCTGCTTTGGTGTGGTGTTTGGCTATGTAGGACTGATGTATAGGGAATGATTTTGTAACAGCTATATGGCTGTATATAGGACAGATTTGTGTGTATGCTAAGTGCTGCCATGGGGGTTCCTATAGGCCTAAGGAGGACTGTTAAGTAGGTGAATGAATGGACTAAATGTGGGCTGATAAAGGGTTGCCATGGTGTGGTTTATGACAGGAAATCAGGCCAAGTATGGGACAGCTCCTAGGTGGGCTTAGGACAGCTGCTGTTGTCCATTTTATGGACTGGTTTAGGAGGATATGGGGACTGTCACATAGGACAGGTAAGTGACAGGAATGGGAGCAATGTGGGGGTTAGGATAGGAGTGTATGGACTGATTTGGGAGGGTGTAAGGATGGTTTACATGGGCTGTTAAGAGGGTGAAATGGGTTGCTGATATGGAGGCTTGAATAGCTGTCATTTGGGGTATGTAGGCTGGTATGTAGCTGCCACAAATGGCTGCACATGGACTGGAAGTTGGGGGGGTGAAATGAAGACACTTGGGGACAGGTTTTAGACTGTGGTGGGCTGCCAAATGGGTGTAAACCAGGGCTGAAAATAGGGAATGTCAAGGACAGGTTTGGTGGCTGTGTTGGGGGGTCACATAGGACAGATTTCAGTGGCAAAATGAGACTGATCTCAGTACAAAATGAGACTGTCCATGGGTCAGTCCAATGTGGACTGACATGCCCCCTCCTCAAACTCTCAATCTCTCACCCTCTCTAACTCTATACAACACATATACTACTCTAAACAACACTCGTCCTCCTCTCAATCAATCTCTCAAACCTCCTCTCTATATATATATATACATATGCCCTCACAAATACACTAATCCACTACTCTATCTCAAACTCTATCTCTCACAAACTAAATCTCAAACACCACACCTACACACAACACACATCCAACCTCCCATTCTTGGCCGACCACTCCAAATACCCACAACCAATACAAAATGTCACACCAACATATCATATATATATCCACATATATATAGACTATATTATATATATATACATATATATATATATATATATAGAGATTAATATATATATATATATATATATATATATATATATATATATATATATATATATATATATATATATCACTATATATATACATATATTGATATAAATAATATGACACACTATGATACATAGAAGAACTCAATCTAAATACATAGTAAAATCTGGAATAAATATTAGAACAACATCAAATCAATATATAAATAATTTCCCATGTGTCCAAATAGGGGTTTTTTCCATTAGGACACGATCCTATACATAGGACACCTCTACAAGTGTCCAAATAGACACGAAATGGACACAAATGGACACTAAACCATGGGGGTCATTCCTATGGGTCAAAAATAGATCTATATGCATGAAGGAATGGTTTAGAGAAGAGGTTATACCTTCCGGGAGAGAGATTCAAAGAAAAAAGGCCTCCCGACACGTAGAGATTCCAAAGGGACACAAACGAGCTTCGAATCCTTCCAAACTTGGCTAGCACCTTCCTTTCATGGAGTAGAGGAGGAGAGAAGAAGATTTGGTGGAAGGAGGAGTTGATTTGGAGATGAAATCACTAGGGGTGCTCTCTAGAAATTTGGGGAAGAACAAGAGAGAGAAAATGAGATGGAAAATAATAGAAATTATCAAAGGGCTCATGCCTATCCCCTCCTAGAGGTAGCCGACCACTAGAGGGCTACTATGTGCATTTTTGCAGTGCCTAAAATACCCCCTCTAGCCTATTAACAATACATTACAAAGGGGGTTCAAGTCGGGGGCTAGTTTGGTCATTCTAACACACTAATCAAATAAATCCTAATCAAAATAAATTAGCCTAGTCACTAACTAAAATAAATGACATGTGGGCCATGGCTAACTAGTGTGTGGGTCCACTAAGGTCAACACTACCCCGGGTCCCCGTTTCAAGTCGGATTGAGCTGAAATTCGAACCCGACTCAAATAACCCCAAAATATTACAATAAATAAATAAATAATTTTAAAATAATAAAAATAAAAAAAATGATAAAAATATCCCTGTTTCTGGAAACTGGGGGTGACACACATTGATCCTGGCTCTTCCATAAGCATTATCCCGAAGGTTCTGTTACATTATCTCCGCGTCCTAATACATCGCCTGACGCCTACAAGCACCGCCATCAGCGGTTTCAATTCGGGCAGGAGCTACCCAATTGGAAAGATTCGTCTGAAGTGTCAGATTGGCGATCTCCAATCAGAAGTCACCTGCTACGTCATAGATGCAGACACTTCTTACAACATCCTCTTGGGGCGCCCGTAGATTCACGATTATATGATCGTGCCTTCCACACTGCACCCGTGCTTCAAATATGTCGACAAACACGGCTTCGTGAGGACGGAATTTGCCGACATCGATCCCTTCAAAGGGGTCTAATCCTACTTCTCAGACTCCTGCTGTAAAACCCCTAAAATTTCTACTATATTTTTTTTAAATTTGAAATTTTGTATTGTACGTCGCGTAGTCGTATTTTACGTCGCGCCCGAAAATTTATTTTTCGTAGTTGCTCGTCGAGTGCGAATATGTACGAGCGTACATATTTTAGAAAAACATTTTTCTCTATTTTAATATTTACTTTCAAAATATTATATAAATATTCTTGCTATAAAAAGCCTTTGTTTCTAAAAGTTATTAATAATAAATAATATTTTTGTATACTAGAAAAGCATAATTATGTAAAGAATATTTTTGCATACATATATTTTTCGTAATTATTTATTTGTTTATTTTAAATAATAATGTATTTTAGAAATTAATTGTTATAGTATTTTTGGAAAACATATTTTTGAAATATTTGTGACAATTTAAATTTTGATTTGATTCCATGTGTACATTTAAATAGATTAAGTTAATACGTATAATTGGAATTTGATTTATTGATTTGATTTGATTTTAAACTAAGGGAATTAAATTAGATTTAATTGGATTTGGATTGGATTTGATTTGATTGATGATTTATCTACTTGGGTTTTAAATATTCCTAGTCCATATCTTATTGGGAATTCCCACATCCTATAAATAGGCAGGTACTCCTCCAATTCATTATTCATCCACACAAATATTTCTTCCACCACAAATGCTTCGTGTCCGTGACCGTGTTTCACGTCCCAAATTCTTATTCCATCCATTACAAATACATTTATTTCCCCGGGTCCGACAGATCCGAACCTCCGTCCCCGTCGTGTCGGACACATCCGACACGACTCATCCAAACCCTAGTCCTAAATCCTAAACCTATTCCTACCAAGGACACCATAGCCACCCGACCCCGTCTTTTCCACCACAGCCTTCACCCATGCCAGCAAACCCGACGCCAATACCACAACCATCCCACAGCCAGCGACTACCCGTCGCAGATCGCCCTGACACCACCCTGTCCACCTAAACCACACAAGCACAACCACCACGGCCATTGGCCAGAAAACCCCAGTCCGCCCCTACCAAGCCATAAATCGACACCCCAACCAAGCCACCCGACATCACCGTCTCGCCATCAACCACCGCAACCTCTATCGTCACCACCACCATCGCCATCACAGAAGAAGAATAAGAGGGGGAAATCCCTTACCTAAACCAGCGCCGTCGACGATTTCCCCGTACTGGCCAAGCGTCGGATTCCCAACCGATCTCTCCCCTCCGCCCCGCGTACATCGCCGCGACCCGAACCTCCGGCGCCGCCTTTGCTGTCCGATCAACCTCCGTCGCAGCCTCTGTCCGGCGTTTCGCCCCGCCGGTCTGCCCTCAACGCACGACCCGTCGTGCGCGCCACCGTGGGCCGACGAGCACCTCCGACGCGCCCATCCACCAGGCCGCCGTGTCCCCAGAAACCCACCGCCCGTCCGACCACTCCGCGCCAGGCCCGTCTGACCTCCAACGACCGCCGTCACCACCTAGATCCCCGCGCTCCCATCCTTTTTCTCCTCCGGCGAAGCCGACGGCCGCCGCAACCCGAGCGTCCGCCGCCACCCAAGGCCTCGTCCACCGCCGCGCGCGCTCAACCCCTCCGATGACTCCCCAAACCCCCTTCTGCACCAGATCTGCTCCGCCACCCTTCAAAACCCGACCATCTGCCGTCGCCTCCGCTTTCTCTCCCACCGTCGGAGCGGTGAGCCCCCGACGAGACCTTCCCACTCTCTTATCTCACTTTCCTCTCTCTCTCCTCTGCTCCTCTTTTGTCCTTGCTAACGAAAAAAAGAGATATAAGCAGAGGCAGCTGAATAGCTGTCTGTTCCTTTTATTTGTTATTATTTAGTTTATTTTGTTTGTTTATTATTTAGGTTATTAGTTTTTGTTGTTGTTGTTGTTTTTTTGTTGTATTTTATTTTGGTTTTTGTTTATTAATTGTTTATTTTTTTGTATCTGTTATTTCTATTGCTATTATTATTATCATTATTATTATTAATATTAGCAGTGTTATTACTATCATTAATATTTCTTCAGTATTTTGTTGCATTAAGGAAATAAATATATAACATAAATTTCAAAATTTACTTCAAAGCGTGAAAATAATGCTATATTGTTTTATGGTATTTTAAAATATAGTCTATGACCTAAATCCTAATTTTGACTAAATTGGATTTTTAGCTCAAAAATGATTTTTCAATATTTTAAATATTTCAAGTGTTTACCTAAATTAATGTTATACTATTTTGTAATATTTATGGCTTTTTATTAAAAAAATTATATTTGAAATTTTTTTTTAGTTTCTAGCCTAAATTATTTTTTTAAATAATTACTAGTAATTTCCAAGTATGTATTGCCTAAAATATTTTCAGGTAAAATATATATAGTTTTAAGCCTCATATGAAATTTCTAAAGTAGTATACGTATTATTATTATTTCCTCAAAATTTCTTCGGTTATAAATCCTTGTCCATGACCAAATTTCTTTTAATTATCCTTCTGTCCGGCTCAACCCCCTCTTTCCTATTCGATCGCCAATTCAAGCCTACCTTATGTCCACCCTAACCAATTTGACCGTTCTGGACCCAATGGAACTATCCGTGCCCCCATCAAAGGTCACATTGTATAGTTGTTGCACTGAAGTCACAGTTTGTGCCACTTTGATCATCGCAGCACACCAGGCGTCCTACCAGGCAAGACACCTTGCCATTTGCTGTTTAATTATTTTAGCTCATATTTCATACATGTTCATTATTTTCTTTATGCAAAATAAACTGTGATACATGGCATAACTGTTAGAACTTACTGTTCATTATTTTTCCTGCTATGTATTATTTTTCTCACATTAAACCTAGATTTAAGGGACCACCTTGTGTGTTGCATTCATTGGCCTTGACACGTGGTAACACGAAGTTGTGTGTCGCATATAGAACACGGAAGTACGTGATTGGCTGGCCACCAGTATGTACAAGCCGTGCGATAGGAATAACCGCTAATAGAGATTGCATGCTAGTTTGACTTAGCGGTTATAGTGGTTTGTGTTGTGGATGCAACACAATAGGCATTGGGTGGGGAGGACAATTCCTTAGCGTATGGGCTTCGATGCACTTCCCTTGTGACCCGGACTCTCCGTCGGAGATACGGGATTGATGACCCAAGATTACTGACGGCCACTAACGATTCTGCGGAACGTCATGCTCTTCCTGATGGGGCCTCCGGTGCCCAAAGGGGGACTATGCCGATCCTATTCAGCCAGGGCCCATGCGTAGGAATGATTGTTCTTAACTACATTTCACTTAGAATGGTAGGCTACCCTATCCGTTAGGTACGAGTACTTTTGGTTTGGGTACTTGTATCTGACCGTGGCTTGGAATAATAACTTGTCGCGAATTAGTTCGTCACATCTTGTCCTTGTTTGGTTGTAGGTGTGACTTACTACTTCGATGACAAGGTATTGAACCTTGTTGGGGTCCGAATACCATATTGGATTCATAGCATGGAAAGATACGTTGCCATGAATTAGTTTACCATCTCCTGTCCTTGTTTGGTTGGGGGGATGGTACGCTCGTTTACTAGGTGCGTATTGGACTATGTTATAAATTCGATTGACTTATTTATTTGAGCAATATTTATTCAGTTTATATGGCATGATATTATGTGTCTTTTTACGTCCCTCTGAGGACCTAGTTGTCTTGCCAGGTGTGTGCTATTATCTTTCGCAGGTGTTCTAGCTCTAGCCGTGTTCATTGCTATTTCTCGAGGATGATTGTACTTGGATCGTCTTCGCTTCGCTCGCCACTTATTTCATTTTCTATGTACTTTTCTTTATTTTGTTGGTAGTGGATTTGTCTTCGCCCAACATATTGTATCAAGACAAATTCATAGTTGATTATATAATATCTTTTATTCTTGTGGATGAGATTAGTTATGGTTCTACTGTATTTTACAGCTTATGTATTTATACGAGGCTTCCATATATTGGACTATACTTCGTATGAATACAGCTGGCATGTCTACGTTTCTAGTCCTACGTATTTTGGGACTGGGGCGTTACATGTTTTTGTGGTGGCCCATGCAGGTCAAGATAAATTATTTGGTTACTTTACCGTACCAAGCAAGCCTGCAAATAGGATTAGAAGTCTAGGATCTCATCCACAAACTTGACCTCTTTCCTTGATTTATCTACCGTTTGACTCATCACTTGCATCTTGCTTGCTTCCTTCCATCCCTATTCTTATCTTTCCTTCGTGCTTGCTAGAGATTGACCCTACTAGTAGTTGTCCCAAAACGCCATTAGTTTAATTCTTTAAGTTGGGTAGACTACCTTATGACCGAGCAACCCCTTTGACCTAGTGACCTATATTAGCAAGCTTATTTAGATCCTAGAATCTAGAGGACCTAACCCTTCTAGCCAACCAAGGATTTGGACAAGAAGACTATAGGACAACTGTATGACTTAGAATCATTCTACCTTCTTTTAATCTCTCGTGCCTATGTTTTTACCACTTTGACTAATGTTGCAACTATAATCTAGTTTTGCAAACTCATCCATTTATCGAGTTTGTTCATGACTTATGCTATTGAGCGGCCGCTCACTATCATATTGTCTAATCCGAACCGGTGCATTATGGTCTGATCAACCGAGTGCACTTTGGTTCGCCTTTTCATATATCAATCTACGTGGATGGAATGTAGTTGAACTTTCCCCTTAGAATTCCATCCACGACTGCCTTGACAATTCCTTTGAAATTATTCGATCGTCATTGAATCACGTATTTCGTATTCGATAACGCCTCCTTCGAACTCTAGATTGCTGTCGCCTTCACCTATTTAACAAGGACGAATGCACTGTACTTGAAGTTCCCCTAGCTATCCTATCTCTTGTGACCATTAACACTCAATGTTCCTATATCTTCGTCTTAACTACTCGTCCTTTCCCTCGACCCTAAATCCACAATCTTGACTTTCTAATCACTTGAATTTAAGAAGTGATTACAATCGTCTCTTAATCATATCCTCAACCTAGACTACGACCATGTAAACTTCTTTAAACCCTTCTATCTACCGTTGTGCCTTCTTCCCCCTTGTGTCCTCTCACCCCCCTACTAATTCTTAATTTCGAGGACGAAATTCTTTTAAATTGGGTAGGATGTAAAACCCCTAAAATTTCTACTATATATATATATTTTTTAAATTTAAAATTTTGTATTGTACGTCGCGTAGTCGTATTTTACGTCGCGCACGAAAATTTATTTTTCGTAGTTGCTCGTCGAGTGCGAATATGTGCGAGCGTATATATTTTAGAAAAACATTTTTCTCTATTTTAATATTTACTTTCAAAATATTATATAAATATTCTTGCTATAAAAAGCCTTTGTTTCTAAAAGTTATTAATAATAAATAATATTTTTGTATACTAGAAAAGCCTAATTATGTAAAGAATATTTTTGCATACATATATTTTTCGTAATTATTTATTTGTTTATTTTTAATAATAATGTATTTTCAAATTTAATTATTATAGTAGTTTTGGAAAACATATTTTTGAAATATTTGTGACAATTTAAATTTTGATTTGATTCCATGTGTACATTTAAATAGATTAAGTTAATATGTATAATTGGAATTTGATTTATTGATTTGATTTGATTTTAAACTAAGGGAATTAAATTAGATTTAATTGGATTTGGATTGGATTTGATTGATTGATGATTTATCTACTTGGGTTTTAAATATTCCGAGTCCATATCTTATTGGGCATTCCCACATCCTATAAATAGGCAGGTACTCCTCCAATTCATTATTCATCCACACAAATATTTCTTCCACCACAAGTGCCTCGTGTCCGTGACCGTGTTCCACGTCCCAAATTCTTATTCCATCCATTACAAATACATTTATTTCCCCGGGTCCGACAGATCCGAACCTCCGTCCCCGTCGTGTCGGACACATCCGACACGACTCATCCAAACCCTAGTCCTAAATCCTAAACCTATTCCTACCAAGGACACCGTAGCCACCCGACCCCGTCTTCTCCACCACAGCCTTCACCCATGCCAGCAAACCCGATGCCAATACCACAACCATCCCACAGCCAGCGACCACCCGTCGCAGATCGCCCCGACACCATACTGTCCACCCAAACCACACACGCACAACCACCACGGCCATTGGCCGAAAAACCCCAGTCTGCCCCCTACCAAGCCACAAATCGACACCCCGACCAAGCCACCCGACATCACCGCCCCGCCATCAACCACCGCTACCTCCATCGTCACCACCACCATCGCCATCACAGAAGAAGAATAAGAGGGGAAAATCCCTTACCTAAACCAGCGCCGCCGGCGATTTCCCCGCACTGGCCAAGCGTCGGCTTCCTAACCGATCTCTCCCCACCGTTCCGCGTACATCGTCGCGACCCGAACCTCCGGCGCCGCCTTTGCTGTCCGATCAACCTCCGTCGCAGCCTCTGTCCGGCGTTCCGCCCCGCCGGTCTGCCCTCAACGTACGACCCGTCGTGCGCGCCACCGTGCGCCGACGAGCACCTCCGGCGCACCCATCCACCCGGCCGCCGTGTCCCCGGAAACCCATCGCCCGTCCGACCACTCCGCGCTAGGACCGTCCGACCTCCAACGACCGCCGTCACCACCTAGATCCCCGCGCCCCCATCTTTTTTCTCCTCCGGCGAAGCCGACGACCGCCGCAACCCAAGCGTCCGTCGCCACCCAAGGCCTCGTCTACAGCCGTGCGCGCTCAACCCCTCCGACGACTCCCCAAACCCCCTTCTGCACCAGATCCACTCCGTCGCCCTTCAAAACCCGACCATCCGCCGTCGCCTCCGCTTTCTCTCCCACCGCCGGAGCGGTGAGCCCCCGACGAGCCCTTCCCACTCTCTTCCCGCTCTCTCATCTCACTTTCCTCTCTCTCTCCTCTGCTCCTCTTTTGTCCTTGCTAACAAAAAAAGAGATATAAGCAGAGACAGCTGAATAGCTGTCTGTTCCTTTTATTTGTTATTATTTAGTTTATTTTGTTTGTTTATTATTTAGGTTATTAGTTTTTGTTGTTGTTGTTGTATTTTATTTTGGTTTTTGTTTATTAATTGTTTATTTTTTTGTATCTGTTATTTCTATAGCTATTATTATTGTCATTATTATTATTAATAGTAGCAGTGTTATTACTATCATTAATATTTCTTTAGTATTTTGTTACATTAAGGAAATAAATATATAACATAAATTTCAAAATTTACTTCAAAGCGTGAAAATATTGCTATATTGTTTTATGGTATTTTAAAATATAGTCTATGACCTAAAATCCTAATTTTGACTAAATTGGATTTTTAGCTCAAAAACAATTTTTCAATATTTTAAATATTTCAAGTGTTTACCTAAATTAATGTTATAATATTTTGTAATATTTATGGCTTTATATTAAAAAAATTATATTTGAAAAAAAATTATTAGTTTCTAGCCTAAATTATTTTTTTAAATAATTACTAGTAATTTCCAAGTATGTATTGCCTAAAATATTTTCAGGTAAAATATATATAGTTTTAAGCCTCATATGAAATTTCTAAAGTAGTATACGTATTATTATTATTTCCTCAAAATTTCTTCGGTTATAAATCCTTGTCCATGACCAAATTTCTTTTAATTATCCTTCTGTCCGTGGCTCAACCCCCTCTTTCCTATTCGATCGCCAATTCAAGCCTACCTTATGTCCACCCTAACCAATTTGACCGTTCTGGACCCAATGGAACTATCCATGCCACCATCAGAGGTCACATTATATAGTTGTTGCACTGAAGTCACAGTTCGTGCCACCTTGATCATCGCAGCACACCAGGCGTCTTACCTGGCAAGACACCTTGCCATTTGCTGTTTAATTATTTTAGCTCATATTTCATGCATGTTCATTATTTTTTTATGCAAAATAAAATGTGATACATGGCATAACTGTTAGAACTTACTGTTCATTATTTTTCCTGCTATGTATTATTTTTCTCACATTAAACCTAGATTTAAGGGACCACCTTGTGTGTTGCATTCATTGGCCTTAACACGTGGTAACACGAGGTTGTGTGTCGCATGTAGAACACGGAAGTGCGTGATTGGCTGGCCACCAGTACGTACAAGCCGTGCGATAGGAATAACCGCTAATAGAGATTGCATGCTGGTTTACCTTAGCGGTTATAGTGGTTTGTGTTGTGGATGCAACACAATAGGCATTGGGTGGGGAGGACAATTCCTTAGCGTATGGGCTTCGATGCACTTCCCTTGTGACCCGGACTCTCCGCCGGAGATACGGGGTTGATGACCCAAGATTACTGACGGCCACTGACGATTCTGCGGAACGTCATGCTCTTTCTGATGGTGCCTTTGGTGCCCAAAGGGGGACTATGCCGAACCTATTCAGCCAGGGCCCATGCGTAGGAAGGATTGTTCTTAACTACATTTTACTTAGAATGGTAGGCTACCCTATCCGTTAGGTACGAGTACTTTTGGTTTGGGTACTTGTATCTGACCGTGGCTTGGAACAATAACTTGTCGCGAATTAGTTCGTCACATCTTGTCCTTGTTTGGTTGTAGGTGTGACTTACTACTTCGATGACAAGGTATTGAACCTTGTTGGGGTCCGGATACCATATTGGATTCATAGTATAGAAAGATACGTCGCCGTAAATTAGTTTACCATCTCCTGTCCTTGTTTGGTTGGAGGGATGGTACGCTCGTTCAGTAGGTGCGTATTGGACTATGTTATAAATTCGATTGACTTATTTATTTGAGCAATATTTATTCAGTTTATATGGCATGCTATTATGTGTCTTTTTACGTCCCTCTGAGGACCTGGTTGTCTTGCCAGGTGTGTGCTATTGTCTTTCGCAGGTGTTCTAGCTCTAGCCGTGTTCATTGCTATTTTTCGAGGATAATTGCACTTGGATCGTCTTCGCTTCACTTGCCACTCATTTTATTTTTTATGTACTTTTCTTTATTTTGTTGGTAGTGGATTTGTCTCCGCCCAACATATTGTATCAAGACAAATTCATAGTTGATTATATAATATCTTTTATTCTTGTGGATGAGATTAGCTATGGTTCTACTGCATTTTACAGCTTATGTATTTATACAAGGCTTCCATATATTGGACTATACTTCGTATGAATACAGCTGGCATGTCTACGTTTCTAGTCCTACGTATTTTGGGATTGGGGCGTTACACCTGCCTGTACGAAAAGTCGAAAAAGCACCTTGGTGAAGGAGATGTGCAGGCTCGTACCGAGACAGCCACAGGATTAGAAGAACCTCTGACGATCCACCTCCAAGCTCGTAAACCTGGCAAGTCTGCACCCCTTACCGCCACTCTGCATAAGGACGCAATCAGCCTCTCGGCACAAGAAGAACAGATGATAATCCGGCTGCCAAGGTCTAGCCAAATGCCAAGACCCTCAACGGAGGCATTGACAATTAGGCTGCCGAGAGTCGGCCAGCCGCAAACGGAGAAGCTCAATCCCTCCGACAAGCCAATGACGATACGCCTTCCCAAGAAGGGTCGTCACCCCGATGCAAGGCCTGGAACTTCTAGCGAACCAACCACTCCCCGCCCAGCATCGAGCACCAGACTGGGGGTCGCTAGTCTGCCAACATCTCCACGCTCTGCTCTACCAGCTGAACCTCTGACGATCATGCTGCCCAGGTCGTCCTCTCAGTCTTCGTTTATACAGGGGGTAGCCGAAGAGGAACCGAAGCTAGCCAAGTATGTGGCTGCCCACACTGATGTTCCCTCCGCAGATGATGTAATCCCCCTAGAAAAGATACCTTACTTCATCAATAAAGGGCTATCTTTGAACTACCTCGAGCTCAATAAGCTATGTACAATGTATGCTATGGAACACGGTATAGGCGCTCACCTACACACACAGGTGATAAATGTGTATACCGCAATCCAGCTTACTCCAGTGGAAGACGCTTACCGCATAATCGAGGGAGGGGACCATCCAATCATCTTCGGCCGGAAGGACGACCTGCATCCCTTCACCATAGAAGAAGTCGACCTTGGATCGGATACCGGGAGACTGCCTCTGTATCTTTATAGCCTCCAATCCAAATATCTTATGCAGAAACAGGGGTATGATCTGGAGACGACGCCAGGTTTGAACTACGGTACTGGACGACGATTACCTTTGAAGCCACCGGTCCCGGCTGGCAAACCACGGGACTACTATAGCAAAACTCGATGTGGATTAGGGTATGTAACACCCACGACGACCCCTGAGAGTTCAGATGAAGAATGTGACTGGCAGTCACATTCAACCGGGTCACCAACTTCTGACTCGGATACCAGCATCGGAGACATATTCAGACAAGTCCTGTCAGTCAACATGGCATTCGTCGACGCTTATGAAGAAGACGAAGACATCCCTGAAATCCTCGAGTTAGAGCCGTGGGCCCAACAGTTGGATGCACAATGGGAAAAGTGGTTCGAACAGAGAGAACCTCCTACTGAAGATGAGGTCATACAAGTGGATCTCGACAGCGAATCTTCTTCAAAACCGATCTTCGTCAGTAAAAGCTTAACAGACGAAGAGCGAGAATCGCTGCTGGAACTTGTCAAAGAATATATTGATGTGTTTGCCGGGAGCTATGAAGACATGCCGGGGTTAAATCCCGATATTGCTCTTCATAAACTCAACATTCGGCCGGATGCAAAGCCAGTCAAGCAGTAACAGCGACGCTTCCGTCCGGGCATCATGGATGCGATCAAGGCCGAAGTCAACAAACTGATAGCCAGCAGCTTCATTCGTGAGGAGCAACATCCTGACTGGGTTGCCAATATAGTACCCATCCTCAAGAAGAATGGGAAGATTCAAATCTGCATCGACTTCCACAATATGAACGAGGCATGCCCCAAAGATGAATTCCCCTTCTCTATCACGGACATCATGATTGACAACACCTGCGGCTTCGAACGTATGTCATTCATGGATGGTTTCTCGGGGTACAACCAAATTAAGTTGTCTCCTGATGACAAAAAGCATACATCATTCTGAACACCGATTGGCACATACTGTTACACAGTCATGCCTTTTGATTTGAAGAATGCCGACGCCATATATCAAAGAGCCATGAGCATCATCTTCAGAGACCATTTACGCAAGACGGTAGAGTGCTATGTTGATGACATCGCCGTCAAGAGTCGCTGTAAGGGAGACCATCTGCAGGATCTGAGGACGGTATTCGACCTGATGCGAGCGCATAATTTGAAAATAAACCCTACGAAGTCCTTCCTGGGCGTATCCAGCGGGAAGTTCTTGGGTTTCATCATCACCGCCCAGGGTATCCATGTAGACCCTGAGAAGACAAAGGCAATCATGGAGATGGGTCCCCCGAGATATCTCCGCGAACTCTGAGGCCTCCAAGGAAGGTTAGCTTACATCAGGAGGTTCATCTCTAACCTCTCCGGGCGATGTCGACCATTCACCCATCTCATGAAGAAAGGCATCTCATTCATATCGGACGAAGAATGTCAGCTGGCCTTCGACAGCATCAAAGAATATTTGTCGAACCCTCCAGTCCTGGTGGCTCCGGTTGGTGGAAAACCATTCCTGCTCTACGTACGAGCAACGGAACATTCCCTCGGGGTTCTGCTGGCACAAAACAACGACGCAGGGCATGAACAAGCCATATATTACCTTAGTCGAATGATGATTGGGCCAGAGCATCGATACACCACCGTAGAGAAGGAATGCCTCGCCCTGGTGTTCGCCATTCAGAAGACGCGATACTATGTCACTGGATAAACCATACATGTGATCTCACGAGTCAACCCTCTCAGGGTCCTCATGACTAAACCAGGGGCACTCAGCTCTCGTCTCACTACATGGGCAATATTGCTGTCCCCTTATCATATGATCTTTGTCCCGCAAAAGGCTGTCAAAGGTCAAGCCCTGACGGACTTTTTGGCAGCCCACCCGGGTTCGGAGTCATCCAGAATATATAAAGAGATCCCAGATGAGGTCGTCGACTCGTATGCAACCTTTTATGATGATATATGGCGAATGTTCTTTGACGGTGGTTCGAGAACTGGACCCAAGGGCAACATCATCATCGGAGTCGGGGTGGTGCTGGTTTCTCCTTCCGGATTGGTGATCAATCGCGCTTACTCTCTCACAGAACCCTGCTCTAACAATGTGGCCGAGTACAACGCTTTGGTCATTGGCCTCCAACTTGCAAGAGAGCTGGGGGTAGAATATCTTGAAGCATACGGCGATTCACAGTTAATCGTCAAGCAGATCCGGGGCTCATACGAAGTCCGCCACGAAGATATGATCCCTATCACCAAATAGCGATCGACATCATCTCGTCGTTTGAGGGGTTCTTCATCGAGCACGTTCCCAGACTCTGAAACATCGAAGCCGATGCCTTAGCAGGCCTGACCGCTTCCCTAGCAGTACCAAATCATACTCATCAATCGATAGATGTGATAGGCCACGAACTGGTCCGCCCCAAAAACAATGTTTAATTCGTGGCGAGTTATTCCGCTCAGACGATTGATGATGTCCCAGATTAGAGACAACCATTCATTGACTTCGTCGTCTATGACATCCTGCCCGAGAACCCAAAGGAAGCCACCTCCATCAGACGGCGTTCTCTTAGATTCTTCTATGATACAGAGACAAAAATGCTGTATCGACGATCCTATGATGGATTATTGCTTCGGTGTCTGTCAAACGCAGAAGCCAAAGAAGCCGTACGAGAAGCTCATGACGATGTCTGCGGGGCCCATCAGCCTGGCCCTAAATTGCAAGACCATCTTCGCCGAATGGGCTACTACTGGCCCACGATGGTTGCAGATGCGATAGACTATGCAAGAAGGTGCAAAGCCTGCCAAGTCCACACAGACTTCATCCACCAACCATCCGAATTTCTACATCCGACAGTGGCGTCCTGGCCCTTCGTAGCATGGGGAACGGATATCATCGGTCCGATTACTCCACCTTCCTCCCGAGGACATCGCTTCATACTCGCAATCACATATTACTTCTCCAAATGGGCGGAAGCCGTCCCGCTTGCAGAAGTCAAAACCTCGAACGTGATCAGCTTCCTCAAGCATCACATCATCTATCGCTTTGGACTGCCCCAAAGGATCATCCACGACAATGGTCCGCAGTTTGCAAGCCACGCCTTCTATCGGTTCTGCGACAAGCACCGCATCCAGAATATTGCTTCGACGCCATACAATCCAGCAGCAAATGGGTTGGCAGAAGCATTCAACAAAACCATCATCAAGTTACTCAAGAAGTTCATATCGTCCAATAAACGCGACTGGAACGAGAAGCTTGGTGAATGCTTATGGGCGTACCGTACCACGGTTCAAACGGCCACATGGAATACACCATTCTCCCTGGTGTATGGGAGTGAGGCAGTTCTTCCATTGGAGACTCAAATACCCTTACTTCGCATCGCCCTCACTTACCAATTGACGACGGATGATAACTACCGACGTCGACTATAAGAGTTAGAGGCCTTAGATGAAAAGTGTCTCCTGGCTCAGCAAAGGATCGAGCTATACCAGGCACGCATCTCTAGAGCCTTCAACAAGAAGGTTAAAATCAGAACATTCCAAGTGGGCGATCTCGTTCTGGCAGTCCGAAGACCGATGGTCATGACTCACAAGACCGCCGGCAAGTTCCAGCCAAAATAGGAAGGTCCATTTATCATCGAGGCTGTATTCTCCAACGGTGCTTTCCGCCTCGCAAAACAAAATAGAGACTTGCTCATGTTGCCCGTCAACGGCAAGTTCCTGAAGAAATATTATGTCTAAACAATACATTCCAGATTACCGAGTCATGTACCCGCTGGTGCCGCTGAACTCACATTTTCACATTCCAGATTACCGAGTCATGTACCCGCTGGTGCCGCTGAACTCACATTTCCACATTCCAGATTATCGAGTCATGTACCCGCTGGTGCCGCTGAACTCACATTTCCACACTCCATATTATCGAGTCATGTACCCGCTGGTGCCGCTGAACTCATATTTCAATATTTCAGATTATCGAGTCATGTACCCGCTGGTGCCTCTGAACTCATATTTCGGTCACTCTCTCAGATAGTAAGTCATGTATGATCATACCCCTGAACTTTCTTCCTGGAAGAGATCCTCCCTCATGATCCACTACCCGCACTTCCAGTGCACAAAAAGGGTAACCGATCCACAAATTTCTAAAATGGCCATGTCCTCATTACCTCTGAGTCGTTTCACTTCCGCTAAAAAATAAATCACCCCTTACATAGAACTTCCATGTCCTCATTACCTCTGAGTCGTTCTATGTACCCTCCTTCATTGAGCCCACTCCTGTTATGTCCTCATTACCTCTGAATGGGAAGGCTCCGTCGAAGAAACCTTCATGCTTGCCATGTCCTCATTACCTCTGAGTAAGTATGATGACTCCCTTTCGACTTATTATCTATACCCACAACCGGAGTACGCCAAGGATAATAGGTCCACAAATATTCTCCGCTGGGTCCACTCCTACCATGTCCTCATTACCTCTGAGTAGAAGCACTCCATGGTAAAACCTCCGTACTTACCATGTCCTCATTACCTCTGAGTAATTACGTTGGTCCTCTCTCGTCTTATTACCCGTACTATGAACCAGGGTACGCCAAGGGTAATAGGCCTATAAATGTCCTCTGTTGACCACAAATATCCTCCGTTGAGTCCACTCCTGCCATGTCCTCATTACCTCTGAATAGGAAGACTCCACGGTAAAACCCTCATACCTGCCATGTCCTTATTGCCTCCGAGTAAGTATGTTGGTTCCCCTTCATCCTATTATCCGTATCCTAAGTCGGGGTACGCCAGGGATAATAGGCCCACAAATGTCCTTTGCTAAACCTCTTAGTACAGGCCTACTATTCCTCATCATGCCCCGGGCGCCCAGCTGCTCCATGGCATTCTATGTCCCGATACTTGGAACGTCCACGACCACCTTACCGTAAAACTGTTCTAAGTATCCCCAGTCAAACTTGTTACCTGTACCTAAAACCAAGGTATGCCAGGGGTAACAGGTCCACAAACAAGTCCCCCGTACGGGGCAAACATCACCAAAATACCACAGGCACAACAAGCAATACAAATGAAGGGTAGAATGGAAAGTACTCTTTATTTGAAAGATGAAAAAAGTGTTACATGTTTTGGGACCACGTCCCTCTCAAAAAGAAAAGGAAAAGAAAACAGAAATAAAAGAAGAAAAGGCCGACTATAACTCGGCATTACACAACTCCAAGAGGCGGTTTCTCACTAAGGCAGTCCCCCGCTCAAGCCTCTGTTTCGCTCGACGCTGGTCCTCCTGGGATAACTGCTCTGCATCATTCAAATACATATATGCCTGCCAGTCGTTCTCCATCTTCTTTAGGGCAAGTTCTAGATTGGAAGAAGCCCTACTAAATTTGTCAGCCTCCTGAATGGCAACCCCTTTCTCAGCACGAGCAGCTTCGAGCTCGGACTCCAAGAAAGCCAGCTTTCTCTGGAGCTCGAGGATCTGCTACCGGGTGTCAGCTACCCTGCGGGAGGCCGCCGCTTCTCGAGCTGCACAATCTTCAGTCCGACGGTTCCATTGATCGTACAACTGAGTCAGATCCTGGCGGTCCTTTAATATAGTTGGCTTGATCGATTCCCGAGCCAGCCTCACCTTCTCCACCGCGGTCATGAGGAAATTACGCTCTTGGTTTATTGCCGCGGGTAAATCAGCTTGTTGCAGCACGCGAAACTGGGCCACAAGACGATCAGCCTCTAACAGCTTAGGCTCCAGAAGCGCAGCCAGTCCCGCTCCACCGGAGAGTGTTCTAAGGATATTAATCTGGCCACCGACGCATTGACGGGCCATAGAAAAGGGAGTCCCCCTCTCCACAGCTGCATCAATCCCTCTCTTCAGGTGGCGGTGGAAACTGTCGACCACATCCTGGGACACTTCATCCAAAACTTCTATAGAGGACGGCGTCAAAGGGAGTGTGGCAGGCAGTACAGAAGGAGTAGCCTCAGAACTGACCATCCCTGTCATCAGGGAAACGAATCCTGTGCGAAAAGAGACATGGATGGCAGCTAGCTCCTCCTCCGCCGCCCGAAGAGCCTGGATTCTTGGTAGAGTGGAAAGGTTAACTCCCGAAATCCTATTCGCAGAGGATGGCGCGAAAAGCGTCGTCACTTGTTCCAGCTGTGCTATCACCAAGGCTCCCGAACTTGACTCAGCTGGAGGCCCCTCAATATGGGTTGGAAAAGAATGAGGCACACGTGCTTCCATCAGATTCCCTCCGATAGAGTCTGCCCTGGCAATGTCCATCACCGACAATAAAGGGGTGGGACCTGCACATCCAAAGCAATCATTAATCCACGAAGGACAGGGTGATAGAGTAAATAGGACTCCTCACAAGTAAAAAAAAGCTGGTTTATCTTACCAGGGGAAGAGCTCGGAGGCTGGAGCTCGTTCGAAGCTAGCATGGTCTCCCCACCCGCAGCTTCCAACTCAAATTTAACTAGTTTCTCTACCCCAGCCACCCCTGAAGGGGAGTCTGCCAGGACAGTGTCATCCTGTTGGAATTCAGCTGTCTCAGGGACAGGGCAATAGAGCCCCCGTCCCTACGGGTGGAGGTCTCAGCAAGGTGAGACTCCCCGGCCACCTCCGGAAGAACCCCAGCAGGAGTGATGGCGGTGCACATATCATGGATCAAAGTAGACATGGCTGTATCGACTTCAGTAGTCGAGTCCCGAGAAACAGACTCCCCGGACGCCAGCAAGGAGCAAAAGAAAAATGATTAGGCCATAATTTAGAAAAAGAAGGAAAAGGCGGCTGAAATTCCAATCACCTCAGAAATAGCGTCAACATCAATAAACAGCCTGCAACGTCTTACCGCAGCCCACTTTGTGGAGTAGGTCCTGCCATCGTCAGTAGATAGACGCCTGCCTCATGGGCGCGAAGCACCAGGCACAACAGGTGGATGATCCTCCACCTCTTCGTCCGACACAATAGGAGGCTGGTTCCCCACCTCCTCGTCCGAAGAATGCGACGAGTCATCAGCGGCCTGCTCGTCATCCTCTTCGTCCGCTGCAGTGGACTCCGAGTCTGGCACGGGAACCCTATTCGCTCCTCTCTTTCTCTTCCTGGAACCCTCTGGCTTTTCTGCCAAGCTGGTCTCGACAATGAAGCTGGTGTTCATGTCAAAGTTCACGAGAGATTTGCTCGTCGGAACGTAATAAAGAGCCGCCATGTACAGAATATCCCCTTGCGTATTAGCGTCAGGGACTGAGAAGCTAGCCCGGGTATGAACATCATTGTAATAATGCCACGTCCGGATGCCGTCAAGGACACTGCACTCGAAGCCCAAAAAGTACTGGGACAGTCAAGGAACAGCTGACTATACCCGAATTGACGAGAAAACCTGCTAGGCAAATAAGGCTCCAAGTATACGTTATTTCGGTAACGATATACTAGGTGTGCGGGACGAATATTGTGCAGCCATAGAAGCATCTTCTCAGATAAGAGCTGGAGCGGTTCAATGCCAACAACATGTACCCTTCTCACTTCTCTAGGGGTAAACTGAGGAAGAGACACAAAAAAGTCGGGCCCGTCAACTTTTGCCAACGCTCTTCGACAAGCCGACATGGTGTCATACTCCCATGATTGATGGCGGTATCGGAAGAGGAAGGCGTCATTAGCGGTGACATCATCCTCTGGCCCGGCCCTCATCAATGACCGGTAATGCATCAATAACCACCCCATGAGATAGTGGTATGGTAGCTCTATTCGCTCGAAGTCCAGCGTCGTCTCACGAGCAATGACTTTAGATGTAAAGGCACGGTGGCCGTGGTGTATACTACACACCATAGCCGGAAGAAGGGCCAGTCTTACTTTGAAGACCAGCTTCACAGCCGGGAGAATGAAATGGCAGCTGATCCTTTCAGTAGAACCTGCCCCTCCCGAGACTATACAATTTCGTAGCCATACCATCAAGAACCCGACCAAGATTGCTTTCTCGGACATTTGCTGGGTACCGTAGTGAAAATAACTGAAAGAGTCAGTGCGGCTCCCAAACTTGTCAAGGGTGGACCTCGACCTTTTGACCTTTAACATCCTGTCCTTCACCTCCTCCGGAGTTTGAGGACCTCGAGACGAAACCCGACCAGAAGTACGTAATTTGAAAAGATACGCGACCCAGGCTGTGGTATGGGGGGCGTTCATTTCAGAGCTATTTTCTTTCTTGATAGCAGTCTGGTGGCAGATGCTATGGTGGCACAACAATTCTCGGTACACAGCGACGAAACCAGGAAATCGTCGATCCAGGTCATCGAATTCTTCGTTCGTTGGGGTATATACTTCAAAGGCCTCGCCTCCCCACGGCAGCTTAGAAACAGCATGCATTTCATGGAGAGCAAGTCCCAACTCTCCCTCGGGCGCGAAAAAAGTCCCCGTACGCCGGCTATACACCTCCAAAAGGGCCATGAACAGCGGCTTGTTAATGGGTAATCCGTAACAGGTGCCCCGGATGGCGTAGTAAAGGTCAATCTCCCGAAGGAGTTCCTCGTAGTTCCTTAGGATCCATGAGAAAAGATTAGCCCATGTGGGGATGGGGTTTATCCAGTTCAGCAGCGACAACCTGCCCACAAGATAGGACCCCTTGCGAGCGAGCTGATTCAGGAAGGTGTCAGCTCGGGTAAAAGTGAAATTAGGACCAGACATATTTATAAAAGTACCAGGAATCAGCCCCATCACAGTCTGACTGACTGACTCCCTACTTGCACATGCTGACCTAATACTCATATTATAGTGGATGTTGCCCACGAACATCCCCTGTTAGGTTGGAGTCAGAGAACCTGCCATTTTCCTGCCCAACGGCACCATATTAAACCACAAGAGAGAAAAATGCCACTCCATCTCGGGAACATGGATATCCATCCAGTCCACAGTGAAGTCCCAGTTCTCAGAAACGTCCAACATTCGGGAGTTCTTTACAGAGAAAGCATCCCCGAAGAGGAAAGCTGGTTTCAGATATTCTCTGTCCAGTTTCTCCGAATTTATCATAGTGCAAAGAAAATGGAAAGGCTGGTTGTTGATGGCAGCCACCCTCTCCAAAGGCTCATTAGAGGGAAGTTGATCTGTCATATGTCAAATTAGATCGTCAAGCCGCACACCCATGACAAACTGAGCTGAGCCCACTAGAAGCTCTCCGGCCGGGTTGGTTGGGAGCTTCACTAGAAAAACACAAAAGAAACAGGATTAAAGGAATGGTTAAAATGAAGCCACTTAAAGTTTCTCAAAAAGAAGTTCCTTTGGGCCTATGCGGCTCGGATCGACGAAGCCTTATGCGGCCCAATTCAGCTGGGTTTCATGCGGCACGGCCTTAATAGAGCCTATGCGGTTCGGGTCAACACAGCTTCATGCGGCCCAATTCAGTTGGGAGTTCTATGTGACACTGATTCGATGGCTTATGCGGCTCATATTAAGACTTATGCGGTTCTATCTCGCAGAAGAGTTTATGCGGCGGGACTCAGCAAAATTCTATGCGGGCCAGTTTGTCAGGAACATATACGGCTCCGGTCAAAGAAGACTTTATGCGGTTCATATCCAGAAGTAATCTTGCGACTTAAAATCCTTCTTATGCGGCTCAAACATAGGGAATGTCCTATGCGGCTCGGATGCGAGAGCGTCATGCGGCCCATACAACGCATGCGGCTCCATCATGATCGAACTTGAGCGATTCAAACGATGAAGGCTTGTGCATATGTTATGCAACAGAGCCATGAGTCTTTGGGGTTCAAAGTATTCAAATCTATTTCTTACCCTTGAAAGCGGGGCGAACATCAGGATGCACTTCGGGCACGGCGGCCGACGAGGAAGCCACCTTCTTGCCTTTCGCAGCAGCGAAGACGACCTTGGACGATTTGGGGGCCATCTTCAACAGTCGGAGAATGGGAATAGGGAAAGAAAGGAAAGACAGCAACAGTTGGGGACAAAGAAGAAAGTAAAGAAACCCCTTCGAATGAACTCATCCATATTTATAAACAAAACCAAGGCACTTTGATTCTCGTACAGAACGAAAACCAACTCTTCGGTTATCTAGGCGAGCCGCCTAAAATGAAGGCCAGACTCCTGGGATCCCGCCCCAAAAAGTGACCTCAAAACTGACAGCAAATCATCAGCATTTAATGCAAAAGATCTCCATACGTGGCAAGGTGATGTGGCGAAAGACCCTGCGGCTGAGACACTTATGCGGCCCAAAAGCTCCTACGGCCGAGTCATCCATGCGGCCGAAACATCCATGCGGCCGAGACATCATATACGACCAGAAGAATACATGGCCATGCTTCTTATTCAAAGAATTTCAATTTTGCAAATTGAAAACTTTGAAGGGGGTCTTGTAGAAGCATGGAAAAGAATAAAGAAAGATCCATGCAGTCAGAGAGCCCCCTGCGGCTCAGAGAGTGCATGCGGCTCTAGTATCCATGCGGTTCGAGTGTCTATGCTGCTCAAACAAGTCCTATGCGGCTCAAAGAGGAGCCACGTGGCCTACAAACAGCTCTCTTATTTTTTGCATTAAATACCTTGACGGCTGACAGCTTTGACAAAGTGACAGTTCTGACACGAAGATATCATTATGACCCCCTTATAACGACGGACTTCTTGGGAAGCGAAAAAAATCTCTGACACGATCCTCCGAGAGTCAGAAACTGTCATGCGGCCTTGACACATGGACAGCCCTATGCGGCTCACAAAGATTAGTTCCATGCAGCTCACAAAGACCAGCCCCATGCGACTCACGAAGACCAGCCCCATGCGGCTCACGAAGATTAGCTCAATGCGGCTCACGAAGATTAGCTCCATACGGCTCACGAAGACCATCCCTATGCGGCTCATGAAGACTATCTCCATGCGGTTCACTCATACTCATGCGGCTCAAATCATTACCATACGGTCCAAATATTCAGGGGGGACCACTCTTAGGCAGCCTTGACACATGGCCAGCCTTATGCGGCCCAACTTTTCTGCGTCTCAGATTTCTGCTGTTATGACCCGTGGCATGATAGCAGGGCGCGTGGCATCAGATTGATCGAAATCTCTCAGCAAATCCCAATGAAATATTGGGATCAAATCAGATCATTTGCAAATAAGCCAATTAAAGATACGTGTCGAGGAATCCGAGGTTGGCATGATAAATTGGGAGGATTTATATCAATCAGCATTAATTATTCAAAAAAGATTTGATGCAATCACATTTATTGCTTAAATCTCGATGAACGGCCCAGATCCAATGATCCTTAGCCGCCGACTTCCAAGAATGGGCAATCATTGTAAACCCTAATGAGGCCCCCCACTCTTATAAATAGCAGGGTGCCATTCCCTTGCAAGATATATACACAAAGACACACACAGAGAGATATAGAGAGACATATACAGAGACAGAGACAGACGCACATAAAGAGCCAGAGAGCCTGAAGAGAGAGCATTTCTTCATCAACGCCAAGCAGTTCTTCTATAGAGCCAAAGAAGCTGCACCTGATCGTCCAAGGAGTAAGGCAGAGCGGCCGTCGCTTTCCCGAGCCTCTATCGTCACCCCCCAGAATCTAAAATAAACAATTGTACTTAGATTTCTGTACCTAGATTTTCGTCCCTAGGCTTTTTTTGTACAAGCGAGTTTGTATTGTGAAGTAAAAGTCCAGTCCTCCGATAATTGTTCTGTTCTTTTATATTTCATGGGAAACAATGGTCTGGGCCTTCGCCCTGATCATCCTGTTGCTCATGTCTTACAGCCGAAGAAGACCCGCCCTCATCCATCAGTCGAGGACGAGCAGGGGACTCTATCATTTATCTACCTCCTCAAATGAGGAGGCACCTGCCTCAGCTGCAACTTCGGGGTCCTGTACAAAGGACAAATGCAAGGGTGTGTGAGAAAGCTTCTAAAGGCTTGACCAGAATGGCTATAGAGTTTAGGAAGGGATCTACCTCCCGAATGGCAACGGCCTACAACGCTGTCTGTCGAAAAGACCTTCTAGAAGGAGGCGAGCCGGTACCCACGTCCGCAACCTTCTTCCTCCCCCGGGAAACAACCACCTTCTTCCGTTTTGGCCGTGGCACCAGCTCGGTGGGAGCCTTCCTCTTATGAGGAACGGTAGGAAGAGGTTCTTCAGTGTCCTCTCTCCGAGGTGCTACAATGATAGGCTCTTCAACAATGACTCTCTGATGCGGCGCTGCAGCTGGTTCAACTGTGGGTGCGATGCCTTCCTTTCTGCTACTCCCCATCACACGTGGTCGTCCTATATCAGCAAGGGTTGGGTCAAGCTTGGTCCCCGATATAAAACTATGCTCACGATCATACCGAGAAGGAAGGTTATTAACCTGAATTTGGAACTTAGCAGCAGCAAAGAGCATGTGGGTGTCGGGTTTAACTTCGGGCAAGGTAAAAATTGCCCTTTTACATCCATCATTATAGTAGCCCCATGTACGCGCCCCATCGATCAGACTCCCTATCGACTGTAGATGAGGACTGGGATTGCCCAAGAGAAGCTGGATGTAGCCGTATTACCGTACAAAGCGGCTTGGCAAGTAAGGTTCCAAGATAATATGGTTTCTGTTTCAGAATACCAGATGGAAAGGCCTAATGAATTGGAGCCAACAAAATTCTCCAATAGGAAGGCTAGTAGTGAGTGCTCCCTCATCTACTAGGGTGTCTCCCGTACGACCACTACCAGATGGAGGCGATACTCTGAAGAATTCATAATTCTGCAGAAAACTCAAAGCCCTCCTGCAAGCAGTCACCCCTGTAATAGTCCAATCCGTGTCTCTGAACCTCGAATGAAGGCATCTCCCGCCAAAGAATCTGCCATCGGCCCGACGTTCATCAATTTGGGACAATACAGTACCAGCCACCCCATCAGATAGTGGAAGGGTAACTCAGTTCTAGCAAAATCCTTCCTGCCCTCGGGTGTTATCGCATATACAACAAAATAATACAAACTCCGTTGGATGGCACAGACCATCGCTGGAAGCAGAGCAAGTGGGCGCCCAAAGGCCAGCCTTACAGCCGGAAGTATCATACCCGGCTTATTCTCTCGATAGACCCTGAACCACCAGGGACTACGCAGTCATAAAGCCATATCATCAGAAAAGCAGCTAGCACCGCTTTTTTTGACATCTTGAACTCGGTTTGTCTGAGAAAATGATAAATCAGGGAATTTCCTTCAGGATCATCACTATCTTCGGTGTCCGCAGCTCCGTGATCTGTCATCATCTGATCTATCTCAGAGATCGTCAAGGGGTTAGGCGACGAGAAGGAGACTGGGCCATTCCTCCCTTCTCTGGTGAAAACATAGTTGGTCCAAGCCCTCGTATGCGGGATGGACCCCTCGGTCCTACCCTTTTTCGTAATCTGGTGACAAATAATAAAGTGACAAAGTAACTCTTTGTACACATTTATCATATCAGAGCTCTCCTCCGCCAAGTCTAAAATCTTTGCATCAATGGGGACGTATTCTACATACGGCTCCATCCCCCAAGGAAGTTTAGATACCACCTGCATCTCGTGAAGAGCCAAACCCATCTCCCCGCCCAGAGTGAAGAAGGTGCACGTATGATGGTTGTACAGCTTTGCCAAGGAGACGAACATCGGCCAGTTAACCTTGATGCCATACTAGGTGGCCCTGACGGCATAAAAAAGAACGGTAGCTTTTAGGGTAGCCTCATAAGTCGAGAGCATCCATCCAGTAAGGTTACTCTAGAACGGAACGGAATGTCTCCAGCCTTCCATCTGCATCTTCCCTCCCGGATATGACTCCTTCTTCGACAGCATCAAGTTGAAGAGAGTCTTAGCAGCATATGAATGAAGATCAGTCGGGGCATCGTTCAGTGTAACACCCGGTTGCAGCCCCCTCATGGAGTAGGATGTGGAACCCTTGACACACTTGAACGTGTCCTTCTTTTGGTCACCAGAGTTGAACTAGATCCTGCCAGAAACAACCCCAGGAAGTTCAAAAGTCAGGTCCCATTTCATTTGCCTCTGCATAGCCAGATCAGTAAACGCCGATAGAGGGTATTGGCGCTTCATCGATGGCAGCCCTATTCTTTGGTCATTCAATGTAACTACCAAAGGATCTTCCAGACACATCATCGCGTCATCTTCGGATCCTACGCTATCATCGATTAGGAAGTACGGCTTCTTCCAACTGCGTGACCCTCAAAGCTTCTCACCATTAATCATCTGCTTCAGAAAAGTTTTGTCCTGTTCGATTATGGTGATCGCCCGTTCCGTAGGTTGGTCATGACTGATCTTTGTCTGAACATCACTGACCATGTTGGTTATACGTCTTGTACCGAGAACGTGGCAAGCAGAACCGAAAGGGATACCGCCAAGCTTCGGGACAAACATGTTTACTGCAAGGACAGAAGAGAAAGTCAGACTAAAAAAACTGCAGGAAAAGCTAAGGGCTGAAAGACTCTTATACGCCCAAAGGGCCATACGCCCATAGGGATATGCGTCCAAACAAACAAGTGGGCGCATAACACACGAACAGTATGTGGCATAAAGTGCAAATGGCATATGGGCACATAACATGGCAACATGTGGGCACATAGCACACCATAGTATTGGTGCATGACTTCTGTGGGCGCATAATGATGCTCACAAGAAGTATGTTGCCTTAGGCGCATGTGCCCAAGCAGAAGAAAAGTCTGAGCGTCAAAAATTAACGCTCGAGACTTTGTTTTTTGAAGCATGCCCTCACCCAGAATCCGGTCGTGGACTGTCGTGGACGCTGCCACAGGAGGAGAGCCACTCGGCGCAGCCCCCTTGCCCTTTGCGGATCTCTTGGCAACCTTAGGAGACATGGTTCTTAGAGAAGGAGATGAAGAGTTTTTGAAAAGTTCTAAAAGAGGAGAATAATAAACTTTCTCTCTCCTTCAGAGCCTATTTATCGGCACAGGCCACTTCTTATGCGCCCACTATCTTTATGTGCCTATGCGCCCATTGCGTAGTATGCGCCTACAATGGCCTATGCGCCCACGTGAAGATCCAGCCTCTTGCACACTATGCGACTGCCGCTTGCTGACGTGGACGACGTATGAAGGAAGGACCTCTTCTAATTCCACCCCGATGAATCTGTCAGTTCAGATTTCGAGAAAGATCTCAACTGTCGTATCTCTCTAACAGGCTGGCAAAATACTATCCGCCCAAGGAGAGAGCCGTGCTATGCGCCCATTGTGTCACGAAAAGACGATCCATACTTCTTTCAAAGTATTTCGAACTCGTTCAAGTATCGAAAACTTTGAAGGGAGTCTTGTAGAAGCATGAAAATTTTAACAAATAAAGCCTTATGCGCCCAAGCCAAAAAAGGACATATGTGCCCAAGTGAAGCTCCTATGTGCTCAAGTCACCCAGTGAAGCTCCTATGCGCCCATCATCCTGCAAAGCTCTATGCGTCCAAGCCTGTGAAGCTCTATGCGCCCAAGCATCCCTCTGTGAAGGAGGGCACATAGCCTGAAATAGGGCTATGTGCCCAAGCCTGACTCGGTCAAAGCCATGATCAAAACGTGCACCAAAGTGCACGACCACGTCAGTCACCACGAGCAATCGTGCACCGAAGCATGCGGCCACGTCAATACCACGACCAACCCACGATCTCGCAGCCTGCATGCACCTACACCCAATGCGCCCAAGGCAGGACTATGCGCCCACATGATAACCAGTGTATTTTCTTCATATTGGTGCATAACATCATTCCAGCTCAAGAACGACTATAAAAAGGGGCCTCATCCCTCTTGAAAACACAGAACGGAGGACATTTTCAAGAGCCAAATTGTTGTACTTCTTGCCAGTGAGCCGAGAGTTAGCAATTTTCTTAGGTATTCTTTCACTTTTGTAATCGAAGTGTCAACGGAGTAAATGAGCAACTGCTGCTCGATCTCTATCGTCCCATTCCTCAGAATTTTTTTTGTACTCGGGGATCCTCAGCGCAGGATCTCTCAGGCGTACTCGATTTGTGGTGCCTTGTGCCAATAAAGAAAAGACAACATTTTTTCTTCTTTTTGTGTGTGTCCACACTCGTCATTGAAGGAGTAACCCTCCCTCGGCCTCTGTGCTTCCACAGACTTAGGGTTCGTAGTAGCTGATCCTTTGGAGATGTTGATGGTTATGGCTTGCTTGCCTTTTCAGTCTTCAAGGTTGTTTCTGTACGAGCGTCTGGCCTTGTCTTTGGGCGCAAAAAAGGTAGCCCCAGGAGCTGTAATGCCCCAGTCCCAAAATACGTAGAACTAGGAACGTAGCATGCCAGCTGCATATATGCGAGATATACACATCTTGAATATACACATAAGCTGTATTATGATTAAAAATAACAGACAGTTACATGTAAAAGCAATATCTCATCCACAGTAAATATAAAGAAAATAGTAACTCATGAATCAAAGTAAATGTCAAAATATCATGGTTGACCGGGCGGAGACAAATCCACTACCGGCACTAGAATAAACTGAAAGGAAATAGAGTCCAACCTCTAAGATAAATAGAATAAGAAAAGATGACGGAATAGGGTCCTCGACCTAATAGGGGCTACTACGATCAGAAGGTACGACTTGCTTGAACGTGAAGGATGAGTCTATAGTAGAGCCATACTCCTGCGGGAAGTCCTGCACATCTATACCTGGAGAAAACACCAGGTCCTCAGAGGGACGTAACAAGATACAAAAAGAATATGCCACATAAACTGAATATAAACTGCTCAATAATAAGTCAAATCAGATCATACCATGGTCCAATACCCCACCATTGAATTAGCGTACCATCCCCCCAACCAAACAAGGACATGAGATGGTACACTAACCCATGATGAAGTATCTTTCCAAGTGACAAATCCAATATGGTATCTGGACCATAACTAGGTTCAGTACCTTCTCATCGGATTAGTAAGCCACACCTACAACCAAACAAGGACAAGGTATGGCAAACTAGTCCGTGACAAGTTACTGTTCCAAGCCACGGTCAGATGCAAGTACCCAAACCAAGAGTACTCATACCTAACGGATAAGGGTAGCCTACCATTCTATGTGAATGCAGTTTAAGAACATCCCTCCAACGCATGGGCCTTGGCTAAAATGGGATCGGCATGGTCCCCCTTGGGGCACTAGGGGCCTCAGGCATAACCATTCCACGAACGTCAGTGGCCAACAATAAATAAGGGGTCGTCAACCCGCATCTCCGGTGGAGCGTTCAGTCACAAGGGAAATGTGTAAAGTAGCCCATACGCTAAGGATATGTACTTTCCGCCCAATGCCTACTATGTTGTATATATAACACATATAACCTGTATTAACCGCTAAGTCAAACTAAGTCAAACAAAGCCAACTTTTACGAACGACCTCGGATGCTGAAATAAACATCACGAACAGATTTGAAATAAAAGAAATACCTAGGAAATGCCTGTCCAAAAGTTCAATTTTGGAACAGGGACAAAATCGTAATTTTGGGTCAAACGATGTCCGACGTTGGACCGTTTTGCACCGAAATACGTGCCAGAATCTACAATCTCTAAAGTCATCAAACTACATGTCTACGGGTCCAGTTCGAGGAGACAAACCCAAACATATGTCCAAAGTTGGATTCCGACGGGCCGTGCACAATTTTGCCCATTTGATCGGGTCGTGGGCCTGCCAAATAGGCGTTCCGATCGACCTTCTCAGATTCGGACCAAACTTGGCATACAGGACAAAAAAAATGATTCGGTCCTGTTGGCATAAGTTTTATCTTGATGCGACGAACGTGCATAAAGTTATGACCTATTTTGCAAAGTGTCGATACGGGGGTATCTTGACGAATACGCACTGATTTCGTCGCGCACGCATAACGAAATCGAGTTCCGTCAGTTCCCACACATCGACAACATCCATATGTGCCTTTCGATGCATATAGCGTACGACCACGTCGCCCGGTTTGTCGGGGCGCACGTCGTGTGTGAATGATTTAATAAATTCTTACTGTTTTAAACCCAGTTTTTCGTCCAGCTTCAACGTCGGTTAACTTCCTCTGTATCTACTGAAATTACAAACTATGAGTTGCATTTTACTCATGTATAGGTTGTCAACAACTATGTTAATTTAGTATTCGATAATATGCAGTGGTTTGGTCGGGATTTCCCTTCCAAGTTAGGGTCCTGGCTGTTCCCAATGCTCTATTTTTAGGCTGAATCGGCTCGACTTTGCGTCGAATCGGCAGCCGATCTAGGGTATGATTTCAAAATCTTTATGAAGGGTTTTGAAGGGGGTTATGTGGGCTATGTATAGCAATTCATAGATCATAATTTAATGGAGTATACAGAGAGGGATAAAACGATGAACTTGTGTACCTGGAGGGGGTTGAAAATAGGGGACCCTGCTTTGCTTCTAAGTTTCCGGCGACTGCGAGGTGCTCTGGGAACGGGTGGCCGGTTTAGATGGTCGAGTTGGGGCGCCTAGTATTGGGAAGCTTCTCGGAAAGGAGACGAAGGTGGGAGGTTGATTATTTCATACAAAATTTGAGATTGGGTTCCAACTTAGTTGCGGCAAGTACGAGTAATATACTCTCAGCCGTATGACTTGATTAGCATTCAGTTGATCTCTATCGGGATGGGTTCGAGACTAAGCTCAGGATAAGGTGAGATCCAGGTTGGGGAAGATTTGATTAAGCATTTGATTTAAATTTATTCAAATCAAATGCTCACAACCCTACTTTGCGGCTACAACGCAAATTTGTAAGAAGTGGGGTTGAGTTTAGGGATGCTACTGTTCACCTGGTGAATAGTAGCGCAGGTTTGTTTTCTTTTTCTTTTTTACTAGTAGAAATGTAACCCTATATTAAGCTTATATATATATAATTTTTTTTATATATTATATATATATATATATATATATATATATATATATATATATATATATATTTATATATATATATATATATATATATATATATATATATATATATAATTATTCATACTTATACCTTTCTAATAATAAATACTTTAAAAATAGTACCAAGGATTAGTTTATAACCTATATATATATGTTAAATAAAATCCTTTTTTATAATTATAATAACTCATTTAAACAATAGGTTAGCATAATTAGTAGATCATTAATTATTTAGTAATGTACCAAAAATAATAATATCATAAATTCTAATATTATCAAATAATCCTAAAATATCTAAATAAATAATTTGTACCAAGTATAGTAATTATTATACAAAATATAATCTGCCATAAGTTTGAGCTATGTAAATTTATTTTTTAAAAGGATGTTTTAAAATGAAGTGAGATAAAATAAGCTTAAAAGTAAAAATATCAAAAAAAAATTTCTACAAAATTTAGGGGATTTACATCCTACCCAACTTATAAAAAATTTCATCCTCAAAATTAAATAAAACTTAATATATATAAATAACCAGGCTGAATATGAATGAAGAGTGAGTACGTCAATCGTACGCGGTTTTCAAAAGATGGGGTAGGTAGTTTATACAAGGAATCCAAACAAGCACCATATTCTTTCGGATAGGGTACTCTCTATCTTACATGGGTCATGGGTATCTAGCAGTTTGAGGGAGTGGGTCGGTATTGCATGGTTGAGATTATATGGGACTAAAGTGGGCATCTGCGGTCTGTATTAAGGTATAGTAAGTCATACATGTCGTGTAATTGAAGTGGAGCAAAAGATGGCGTATTTGTGTGGAACTGTATGTCATATGTGTAGAGGGGCTCGTCTAGTTCATGAGGGTAAAATTATTGGCAGAAAACGGTTAGTGTTGTGCTCCAAATATCGAAGTCACGGTAGAGGCATTAAAATGTTACCGATAGAATTTGACGTTAATTACTACTTGATCCATTAACCAAATTTGTGCAAAATGTGTCAAGTTCAAAGAGGTGTATTTAGAGATTGAATGATTTTCTATTCTATAGCATATTAAGGTTATCAACGGGGTCGCAGATTTTAAGGAACATCATGAAAGAATACCTAACAGATTGGTCATGAGTTTCTATTGTGATGAGCCTGCTTGACTATGATCATAAAGTTTTCTGATGGTGTCGATCATAGTGTTTATGCATTTGTATTGATAACTAGTAAATCGTAACAGGGTGCAGTATTATGTTATGCATACCAACTAACTAGTAAATGTGTGGTTTAGGTACTAAGTCATGCTTAATAAACAAAATGGTATAACTAGGGTAATACATGCAAGATCCTCAATCTCGAGATGGGAGTCTATCAAATCCATGGTAAATGCTTGCCCATTCCTTTGTCTATTCATCTCTTGTCTAAACCGAGCTGCCTGGTCGGGTAAGGGTGGTCCTCTTCGATATCCTTGTAATGCTCCAAGTCCCGGCCTTTGCATCTGCTGTTGAGCAAATGTAGAGGCATAAAGTATTGGTTCTTGGATCTATTGATGGGGTGCTAAGGCAAGTCACCCAGGATAATCTTTGACCTTATATTGTTCCGATCCACATCCCAAACACTGGCCCAACCGAATACGATAATCCCTCTGAATGTGCCCTTATCTTCCACAAAAATGGCATATAGGCTTATCTCGAGCCTGGTGGGGCCCTGCTCTCTCCTGCTGATACGTCATGGGATGTCTATTAGGTCCACTATGGTCAACTCTAACTGGTCTGTGCATTGAGGTAGGGCACTTCTGGTCATGCTGTAACTCCTTACGGAGGAGCTCCTGGCTACGTTCTTCCTTCAAAACAGTTGCATGAGAGACTCGAGACTATGCGGTAGTGTATGACTTGAGCTCTAGTGCAAGCCCCTGAAGAAATTTTTTTGCTCTCTCATGCTCTGACGTTATCAATGCCGTACCAAATTATTCAGGCGGCTGAACTCTGCATCGTACTCATCTACTGACATATTCTCTTGCTTTAGATGTAGGAACTGGTCGTAGAGAGCGTCTCGAACGTGGATGGAGAAAAACCTCTCAAAGAAGAGGTCGTAGAACTCCTTCCATGTGCTCTCAGTGCCCAGTCGGCTTTCTTCAGCCTTCCACCAGTGATGAGTATTGTCTTCTAAGAGTAAATCTACTACTGTCATCCAATCATGTACAGGCAACTGGAATACCTTCAAGTATTTCTCTGTGCTTATAAGCCATGTGGAACTTCTAAAGGACTCTCGGTACCCTTAAAATTTGTAGGCTCCATGTCGATGAAGTCCGTAAGGGAGCCCAGATAAGGTAGTAGAGCTGGTGCGGGATCTGATACCAGGGATGGTGGTAGAGGTCTAGCTAAGTAGGTCATCATGCTCTGCCTCAACAGTTCCATTTGTTGCCACTGAGATTGTAGTATAGCACACATAAACTGGGTGGTTGGGTCCGCATCAGTCAGAAGTGGAGGCATCTGAGGTCCGGGCTGCGGTAAAAACTGCTGAGGAAAAGATGATGGGGCATTCTCTCCTGGGGGCACTGCAGTGGTCTGCCCTTCCTGGCTGACTTGGGGTACTTGGCCCTCCTGCTGTACCATCAATGGGATCGTAGTATCCTGCTGCTGTTCTAGCTGATGCGGGGCCACTGGAGTCATTGGGGAAGCCTGTTCATCCTGAGTAGTCGCGTCACCAGATGTGATAGCCAGGCTAGAGGTGTGTCCACTGTGTGGATTCATATTGCTGTCAGGAAGATAAGAGCAACGTTAGGATATATTCAAATAGGTTACAAGTCAAGCAATTGAAAGAGAGTTTAATAAAGAATTAAAAAATGTCAACCACTTGTGGATGAGAACCTAGAAGGCAAATATGTTAAGCTAACCATATCTCAATCCACGTTAAAATTGTACAAAAGACGAACCAGGTGCACTATGGTTGATCAGACCATCATGCACCGGTTCTGATAGACAATATGCTAGTGGGGTACCTCTATTAACATATATGTCATGAACAAGCTTTGATAAAAGACTAAGCTTGCAAAACTTGGCCTTAATAGTAGCATTGTTTGAGATAGCAAAAGATAAGTACGCTAGATAATGATGAAAGAAAAAGTAATAGTTCAAGTTTCTCAAGTGTGTAGGTTTCGTTCAAAGTTCGTGCATATGCAGTCATCCTACAGTCTTCATGTCTATGGTCTTGGTTAAGGTCGAAGGAATATTAGGTCACGAGTTATTCTACCCAACTTATAAAGGCTAAGCTAGTTGTGTGATTGAACGGTGGAACATGACTACCTAGTACGCACGAAAGAGTGGTCAGGATTTACGGAAGAATACTTCAAGTAAGAAGCAAATCAAGATAGTCAGTTGTGGGTTCAAAATTGAAGCAAGGAAGAATGTCATACATGTGGATGAGATCCTAAATTTCTAATTCTATACGCAGGCTTGCTTGGTATGGTAAAGTAACCAAACAATTTATCTAGACCTGCATGGGCCACCACAAAAACATGTAACGCCCCAGTTCCAAAATACGTAGGACTAGGAACGTAGCATGCCAGCTGCATATATACGAGATATACTCCAATATATGGAAATCTCGAATATACACATAAGCTGTATTGTGATTAACAATAACAGACAGTCACATGTAAAAGCTATATCTTATCCACAGTAAATATAAAGAAAATAGTAACTCATGAATCAAAGTAAATGTCAAAATATCATGGTTGACCGGGCGGAGACAAATCCACTACCGGCACTAGAATAAACTGAAAGGAAATAGAGTCCAACCTCTAAGATAAATAGAATAAGAAAAGATGACGAAATAGGGTCCTCGACCCAATAGGGGCAACTACGATCAGAAGGTACGACTCGCTTGAACGTGAATGATTAGTCTATAATGGAGCCATACTCCTGCGGGAAGTCCTGCACATCTATACCTGGAGAAATCACCAGGTCCTCAGAGGGACGTAACAAGATACAAAAAGAACATGCCACATAAACTGAATATAAACTGCTCAATAATAATAAGTCAAATCAGATCATACCATGGTCCAATACCCTACCATTGAATTAGCGTACCATCCCCCCAACCAAACAAGGACATGAGATGGTACACTAACCCATGATGAAGTATCTTTCCAAGTGACGAATCCAATATGGTATCTGGACCACAACTAGGTTAAGTACCTTCTTATCGGATTAGTAAGCCACACCTACAACCAAACAAGGACAAGGTGTGGCAAACTAGTCTATGACAAGTTACTGTTCCAAGCCACGGTCAGATACAAGTCCCCAAACCAAGAGTACTCATACCTAACGGATAAGGGTAGCCTACCATTCTATGTGAATGCAGTTTAAGAACATCCCTCCAACGCATGGGCCTTGGCTAAAATGGGATCGGCATGGTCCCCCCTTAGGGTACTAGAGGCCTCATGCATAACCATTCCACGAACGTCAGTGGCCAACAGTATATAAGGGGTCGTCAACCCGCATCTCCGGTGGAGCGTTCAGTCACAAGGGAAATGTGTAAAGTAGCCCATACGCTAAGGATATGTACTCCCAGTCCAATGCCTACTATGTTGTATATACAACACATATAACCTCTATTAATCGCTAAGTCAAACTAAGCATGTAATATCTATTAGCGGTTAATCCTATCGCACGGCTTATACGTACTGGTGGCCAGCCTGTCACGCATGTCCGAGTTCTATATGTGACTCACAACAATATGGTACAAATGTGTCAAGGCCTATGAATGCAACACACAAAGGGTGGTCCCTTAACTCTAAGTTTAATGTATAAGAAAATAGTACATAGCAGAAAATAGAACTAAACAGTAAAAATTCTACCTACTTATACCATGTATCACAGTTTATTTTGCAAAAAATAAATAAAGAATAATGCATGAATATGAGCTAAAGTAAAATTATCATATAATGGCAAGGTATCTTGCCTGGAGGTAATGTGCAGAATGACGACGCCTGATGACTCAAATCATAAGAATAGGGAAGCAATGAAAGCCAACTTTTACGAACGACCTCGGATGCTGAAACATCACAAACAGATTTGACATAAAAGTAATACCTAGAAAATGCCTGTCCAAAAGTTCAATTTTAGAACAGGGGAAAAATCATAATTTTGGGTCAAACGATGTCCGACGTTGGACCCATTTTGCACCGAAACTCGTGCCAGAACCTATAATCTCTAAAGTCATCAAACTACATGTCTATGGGTCCAGTTTGAGGAGACAAACCCAACCGTATGTCCAAAGTTGGATTCCGACGGGCCGTGCACAATTTTGCCCGTTGGATCGGGTCGTGGGCCTGGCAAATAGGTGTTCCGGTCGACCTTCTCAGATTCGGACCAAACTTGGCATACAGGACCAGAAAAATGATTTGGTCTTGTTGGCGTAAGTTTCATCTTGATACGACGAACGTGCACAAAGTTATGACCTATTTTGCAAAGTGTCGATACGGGGGTATCTTGACGAATACGTACTGATTTCGTCGCGCACGCGCAATAAAATCGAGTTTCGTCAGTTCCCACACGTCGGCAACATCCACATGTGCCTTTCGATGCGTATAGCGCATGACCACGTCGCCCAGTTTGTCGGGGCGTACGCCGTATGTGAACGATTTAATAAATTCTCACTGTTTTAAACCCAGTTTTTCGTCCAGCTTCAACGTCGGATAACTTCCTGTGTATCTACTGAAATTACAAACTACGAGTTGCATTTTACTCATGTATAGGTTGTCAACAACTATGTTAATTTAGTTTTCGATAATATGCAGTGGTTTGGTCAGGATTTCCCTTCCAAGTTAGGGTCCTGGCTGTTTCCAATGCTCTATTTTTAGGCTGAATCGGCTCGACTTTGCGTCGAATCGGCAGCCGATCTAGGGTGTGATTTCAAAATCTTTTTGAAGGGTTTTGAAGGGGGTTATATGGGCTATGTAATAGCAATTCATAGATCATAATTTAATGGAGTATATAGAGAGGGATAACACGATAAACTTGTGTACCTGGAGGGGGTTGAAAACAGGGGACCCTGCTTTGCTTCTCAGTTTCCGGCGACTGCGAGACGCTCTGGCAACGGGTGGCCGATTTAGATGGTCGAGGTGGGGCGCCTAGTATTAGGAAGCTTCTCGGAAAGGAGGCGAAGGTGGGAGGTTGATTATTTCTTGCAAAATTTGAGATTGGGTTCCAACTTAGTTGCGGCAGGTACGAGTAATATACTCTCAGCCGTATGACTTGATTAGCATTCGGTTGATCTCTATCGGAATGGGTTCGAGACTAAGCTCAGGATAAGGAGAGATCCAGGTTGGGGAAGATTTGATTAAGCATTTGATTTAAATTTATTCAAATCAAATGCTCACAACCCTACTTTGCGGCTACAATGCCAATTTGCAAGAAGGGGGGTTGAGTTTAGGGATGCTACTGTTCACCTGGTGAATAGTAGCGCTGGTTTGTTTTCTTTTTCTTTTTTACTAGTAGCAATATAACCCTATATTAAGCTTATATATATATATATATATATATATATATATATATATATAATTTTTCTTATTATATATATATATATATATATATATATATATATATATATAATTATTCATACTTATACCTTCTAATAATAAATACTTTAAAAATAGTACCAAGGATTAGTTTATAACCTATATATATGTTAAATAAAATCCTTTTTTATAATTATAATAACTCATTTAAACAATAGGTTAGCATAATTAGTAGATCATTAATCATTTAGTAATGTACCAAAAATAATAATATCATAAATTCTAATATTATCAAATAATCCTAAAATATCTAAATAAATAATTTGTACCAAGTATAGTAATTATTATATAAAATATAATCTGCCATAAGTTTGAGCTATGTAAATTTATTTTTTAAAAGGATGTTTTAAAATGAAGTGAGATAAAATAAGCTTAAAAGTAAAAATATCAAAAAAAAATTTCTACAAAATTTAGGAGATTTACATCCTACCCAACTTATAAAAAATTTCATCCTCAAAATTAAATAAAACTTAATATATATAAATAACCAGGCTGAATATGAATGAAGAGTGAGTACGTCAATCGTACGCGGTTTTCAAAAGATGGGGAAGGTAGTTTATACAAGGAATCCAAACAAGCACCATATTCTTCCGGATAGGGTACTCTCTATCTTACATGGGTCATAGGTATCTAACAGTTTGAGGGAGTGGGTCCGTATTGCATGGTTGAGATTATATGGGACTAAAGTGGGCATCTGCGGTCTGTATTAAGGTATAGTAAGTCATACATGTCGTGTAATTGAAGTGGAGCAAAAGATGGCGTATTTGTGTGGAACTGTATGTCATATGTGTAGACGGGCTCGTCTAGTTCATGAGGGTAAAATTATTGGAAGAAAACGGTTAGTGTTGTGCTCCAAATATCGAAGTCACGGTAGAGGCATTAAAATGATACCGATAGAATTTGACTTTAATTACTACTTGATCCATTAACCAAATTTGTGTAAAATGTGTTAAGTTCAAAGAGGTGTTTTTAGAGATTGAATGATTTTCTATTCTATAGCATATTAAGGTTATCAACGGGGTCACAGATTTTAAGGAACATCATGAAAGAATACCTAACAGATTGGTCATGAGTTTCTATTGTGATGAGCCTGCTTGACTATGATCATAAAGTTTTCTAATGGTGTCGATCATAGTGTTTATGCATTTGTGTTGATAACTAGTAAATCGTAACAGGGTGCAGTATTATGTTATGCATACCAACTAACTAGTAAATGTGTGGTTTAGGTACTAAGTCATGCTTAATAAATAAAATGGTATAACTAGGGTAATACCTGCAAGATCCTCAATCTCGAGATGGGAGTCTATCAAATCCATGGTAAATGCTTGCCCATTCCTTTGTCTATTCATCTCTTGTCTAAACCGAGCTGCCTGGTTGGGTAAGGGTGGTCCTCTTCGATATCCTTGTAATGCTCCAAGTCCCGGCCTTTGCATCTGCTGTTGAGAAAATGTAGAGGCATAAAGTATTGGTTCTTGGATCTGTTGATGGGGTGCTAAGGCAAGTCGCCCAGGATAATCTTTGACCTTATATTGTTCCGATCCACATCCCAAACACTGGCCCAACCGAATACGATAATCCCACTGAATGTGCCCTTATCTTCCACAAAAATGGCATATAGGCTTATCTCGAGCCTGGTGGGGCCCTGCTCTCTCCTGCTGATACGTCATGGGATGTCTATTAGGTCCACTATGGTCAACTCTAACTGGTCTGTGCATTGAGGTAGGGCACTTCTGGTCATATTGTGCCTCCTTACGGAGGAGCTCCTGGCTACGTTCTTCCTTCAAAACAGTTGCATGAGAGACTCGAGACTATGCGGTAGTGTATGACTTGAGCTCTGGTGCAAGCCCCTGAAGAAATTTTCTTGCTCTCTCATGCTCTGACGTTATCAATGCCGTACCAAATTTATTCAGGCGGCTGAACTCTGCATCGTACTCATCTACTGACATATTCTCTTGCTTTAGATGTAAGAACTGGTCGTAGAGAGCGTCTCGAACGTGGATGAAGAAAAACCTCTCAAAGAAGAGGTCGTAGAACTTCTTCCATGTGCTCTCAGTGCCCAGTCGGCTTTCTTCAGCCTTCCACCAGTAATGAGTATTGTCTTCTAAGAGTAAATCTACTGCTGTCATCCAATCATGTACAGGCAACTGGGATGCCTTCAAGTATTTCTCTGTGCTTATAAGCCATGCGGAAACTTCTATAGGCACTACAAGAAAAATGGCTTTTCTTGACGGTTTTTCCCCGTCAAGAAAGACTTTTCTTGACGGTTTTGGATCCGTCATCTAGGCCCCCGTCAAGAAAAGTCGACACTTTTCTTGACGGTTTTTTGTTTGTATCCTTGACGGTTTTAAACCGTCAAGAAACATGCGTTATCTTGACGGTTTTAAACCGTCAATAAAACAAACAAAAAACCGTCAAGAAAAGTGTCGACTTTTCTTGACGGGGGCCTAGATGACGGCTAATAACCGTCAAGAAAAGTCTTTCTTGACGGGGAAAAACCGTCAAGAAATTGTTTTTTGGTGTTTGCAAACCGTCACGAAATGAATTATTTTTTGACGTTTTTGCAACCGTCAAGTTAAAAACCGTCAAGGAATAAGCAAATTAAAGTGGAAAATAATATTTGTCATTATTAAAACATCTAACATTGACTATAGTTGTGCGAAGTATTGGGACAGATATATTCATGCATACCTTGTTACAATGTGCTTAAGATCATCACAGATGCAACTTCCCAAAGAATCCAAATAGTATGCTCTCATTAGTAAAAGATCAATGACTACCAAAACCCAATGATCACTGTAACACCATATAACACCAAGATATATACAAGTTATTGAGTATACAACCAAACAATTGCTAAATAACACAAGTTCAAAGCGACAAAGCATGTCAAGAGAAATAGTCGACTTTGTTTGTGACTGTGAAGTGGTTGATTATTGGTCGTGTGGTTTTTAAGTGAGGGAGGACTGATTTGAGTTACATATGCATGGTACAAATTGGAAAAAAAAAAGGAAAACTGAAACATAAACTGAAACTGAGACTAGCCCAATATGGAAACTGGAAACTGAAACTGGGTTTCAACAGGGAACCCAACATCTCAAAGAGTATCCTATACTCTTATTTGGTTTCCAACAGGAACCCATCATCTCAAAGAGTATCCTATACTCTTATTTGAATATACATTCATGATTTCTTGAAAATGGGGAAAGAATGAAATATGAATATACATTCCAGCAAGTTATATGTTCCAGAATGTTATAAAAGAAAATAAGTAAGAAATGTATCACCTCGGGTTGTATGGCAAGAAAAATAGTCTACTTAGCAATATGCAAAGTGCAACTACAAAAGTTTTGGAGTAAAATAGAGGATACAAGGAACAAATGCAATATAAAATATTGTAAAAGTCTACCTGGGCTTCAGCATTCGATGACCGTAATCTCGTCCTCAAGCTCTGTTGTTCTTCCTTTCCTGCAATAAGAATGTGAGTGAGAAGGATGAGTGTCTATAAGGAGTATAACCGGACTCACTATTTGATAAAGTAACCAAGGCTTTGATATGAAGTTATTTGATTGATAACTTAAAAATAACATAAATACTGTAAACAATGAGATCCAAGACCCTTAGTAACAGTGTAAACACTGCAAAAGAACATAAACACTGCAAAATTCGTAATCATCATGATGCTCCCGGCTACAACTATTCTTCTTCTTCAGTAAATTAAGATAGCTAACTGGTCTATATATAGTCACATATATTACACAAATGTGGCTACAAAACTTGACTGCCAAGTGCAGTTAACTAAAAATGGCCACAAAGAATATATTATGTTTATCATGAAGTGATACCGACGAACTTACAAAGGACAGGATGTGAGAATCAAGAAGGTTTAGAAGACTTCAAGAAGGTTTAGAAGACTGCAAGCATCAACCACAACCATAGACATTCAGAAACATCATATAATGTGAGTTCAGTAACGTTCTTAACAATGTAACTGTGAAATACACCAAACAGTGACATCAAAGAAAACGTAAAACGAGACGGCCACCGAAATATAAAGGTTAGTTTAAGAAGCTACAGAGACAACAGATAAACGCAATATATCGATCATTTTTAGTAAGTGAATGATCATTTCCGCCATGCCATCAGATTTACTACAAAGATTAAAAATGAGCTAAGATATCAAAGATATTTCCAATCTAGATGAGAAATAAATCGGCATGAATAATGAAATAAACAACTATCACTGCCAGCGCAATGAAATGATACAATTCATCACGGATTTTTTGAAGAACATTACCAGGCAGATTGACAATAAACAGACAGGTTACTTCTGGTATTCATGGAAAGTTAAAAAGGAAACTAGAACATATACTGATTTAAAGCGCTTATAATAATTACATCGGCCATCAACAGTCCATGCTTCTGTACCTTTTTTTTATAGACATATTTACATAAGGATCATTATATATAGATAACATTAGTCACTGACGACCGCATACATGTACTATCCACTGCAAGTTGCATGTTTAGTTTCCAGATATATAGATAACATTAGTCACATATATTACATATTCAAATCTATAATAAGCTATATTCTCCCAAATTTATAAACTAACAATATAATGGGAAAGTTAAAATACGAATAAAGAATTTAATGGGTGAACAAATTCAAAACAGGAAACTCAGCCAACACTGTTCAGTTATATATTCAAATCTCAGGTCATCAACAAAGTTAAAACTCAGCTTTATAGGAAAACAAACTCAGTCATATCATAACATATGGTTTCATACAAAGGAAAATTAGTTTGTTCATTTAGAGCATTCAGTGAATCAGTTAATAAAGTTCTCAGTCATAAGTTCATTTAGAGCATTCAGTCCTAGCCTATCACCAGTAATATAAATTTAACATTTCAGTTTATCATCAACTAACAAAACAACATGTAAACCTTGTTAAAAACTGGAAGGAATATAATAGGACCTCTAGTCCTGGTGGTTATATAACTACCATCTTATCGCTCCTCCTTACTAGTGTACCTATTGGCTTGTATTGCACTTTTCCAAACCAGCTAAAACATTTTTTTTCTCATCTTGTCCTCAATTGGCGTTGTCTCCAACTTCACATGATTTTTCCCTTAATCTTGTCCTCAACTGCACATGTGAGATACGAAAATATATTATGGGACACGGGCAAATGATTTCACGTGTACATGATGAATGATGATATAGCTTTTGTAGGTGGTCTATCCAAATGAAATTTATCGATCAAATTGGAAAAGTGGGCTAGGTGTTTGCATTTTATAGGGTAGGAAATAAATGAAAAGAAGGGTTAATGTAAATATTCCGCTGCCGGAACTTGAACCCTGGTCTCTCTGGTGAGAGGCGAGTATCCTAACCAACAGAACTACAATGGAATCTTGATATTAACCTATATTTTCACTTTATAACCTATATGATATACAATCAATTTTTAATTGCTCCGAAGACTTATTTTTATACACTGTTAGGATTTTTCAGAATCCAGATGTAGAAGTGGCACTTTGTGTCCATATTAAATAAGCACTGTCGTGCGCAATTCATGCAGATTTAGGATAATAAGTGGGACACGGAAGTGATTTGCCGTTTGTGGAGTCTACAAATTCCATGGGAGGTGTGAGGAAATATCATTGAGAACCTTACGAGGATTTTCATACCTTCTACTCTTATTTAATTGTTTATATGAAGAAGAAGATTTGAACTTGATCCGGATTCCTTACAACAAAGGAAGCACGTTCACTCTAAAAGTGTGGCCGTGTCCTGTCGGTCATGTATCGGACTCTCCTCAGACACTCCAAAATACACTAGGACACACCAAAATAGGTGTCGTGTCCGTTTCGCTGTGTTGTGTCGTATCCGCATCCGTGCAACATAGACTACAACCAAAGACAATTTTTTATGGCCAATAACTCATGCACCTTCCTATTTGTATGAGGTGTACTGGCTACACAAGGGATTGCCTGCAGTGTTCTGAATCTGGATTTGGAGAGCATTGACACCAAAGAAAGAGAAAAGAAAAAGGAAAAGAAAAAAGAAAATGGTGTAGAAAAATCAAGATTCAGCTACCTACCAAGCAGATATTTTCATGGTCAGGAATAATATACACCACAAACACACCACCATACATGTCGTACCACAATTCTAGGCTTGAAGAGGGCATCATTCTGTTGAGATTGATGACATCATCAACCCCTAGTCCATTCGAAACTGGAACTGAAACCAATCTGTTACCATTCGAAAACCCAACTCCCAATCAATCGAAAACACCCATTGAACCCACATAAACACCTTGTTAAATTTCTAAGTGTGTTTGTGGGTCAATCACGTGTTGGATTTGCAGAACCTACTGATTAAATTAGGATGATCGAAAAACCCTAAGTTGGCTGACACAAAAAAACCCTAAGTTGACACAAAAATCGAATTGTAGAGAGAAGAAATGAAAGATATTATACCGCATGGTGAAGATCGAAGTTGCCGCATGGTGAAAACGTCGGGGACGTCGTGTAGGCCGTCGAAGAGAGGGTTTTCTCGAGGGAGAGGGGACGTTGCGTAGGACGTTGGGTAGGCCGCCGAGGAGAAGATTTTCTCGATGGAGAGGGGACGTCGTGTAGGCCGCCGAGGAGAGGGGACGTCGCGTAGGACGTCGTATAGGCCGTCGAGGAGAGGGGACGTTACGTTGGACGTCGTGAAGGTCGCCGAGGAGTGGGTTTTACTGTTTGGAGGGAGAGGGAAGAGGCCGGAGGGATGGAGGTTGATTTCTCATGGAGGAAGAGGGCGGAGGGAGGCTTTTCGAAGTGGAGGAAGAGGTCGGAGGGAGCGATTTCTCGAGGAAGAGGCCGGAGGGAGAGATTTCTCGAGGAAGAGGTCGGCTGGGGAGAGAGGGTTTTCGAAGTGGAGGGGGGGTTTTGTTATGTGCGAAGGGTTTTTTCAGATCTGCTCTATTTGGTGCGAAACCGTCAACAAATTAATATTTTTAAAAGAAATTACGATAATGGCAGCTGAAATAGCCGCGGGAATTTTCCCGCACAGACTTTAGTTGACGGTTATTATCAAAACGTCAATAAATAGATTTGTATTTCTTGACGGTTTCACTAAAACCGTCAACTATTATGGTATAAATTTGCTAAATTAACACAAAACGTGTGTTTCCTTGACGTATGTCTAAAACCGTCAAGGTTACCCATTTTAATGACGGTTTTCCACGACCGTCAATAAATAAACCGTCAAGAAAAGCCATTTTTCTTGTAGTGAGGACTCTCGATACCCTTAAATATCTTAGGCCCCATGTCGATAAAGTCCGTAATTGAGCCCAGATAAGGTTGTAGAGCTGGTGCTGGATCTGGTACCAGGGCTGGTAGTAGAGGTTTAGCTAAGTAGGTCATCATGCTCTGCCTCAACAGTTCCATTTGTTGCCACTGAGATTGTAGCATAGCACACATAAACTGGGTGGTTGGGTCCACATCAGTCGAAAGTGGGGGCATTTGAGGTCCGGGCTGCGGTAAAAACTGCTGAGGAAAAGATGATGGGGCATTCTCTCCTGGGGGCACTGCAGTGGTCTGCCCTTCCTGGCTGACTGGGGACTTGGCCCTCCTGCTGTACCGTCAATGGGATTGTAGTATCCTGATGCTGTTCTAGCTGATACGGGGCCACTGGAGTCATTGGGGAAACCTGTTCATCCTGAGTAGTCGCGTCACCAGATGTGATGGCCAGGCTAGAGGTGTGTCCGCTGTATGGATTCATATTGCTGTCACGAAGATAAGAGCAACGTTAGGATATATTCAAATAGGTTGCAAGTCAAGCAATTGAAAAAGAGTTTAATAGAGAATTAAAAAATGTCAACCACTCGTGGATGAGATCCTAGAAGGCAAATATGTTAAGCTAACCATATCTCAATCCACGTTAAAATTGTACAAAAGACGAACCAGGTGCACTATGGTTGATCAGACCATCATGCACCGGTTCTGATAGACAATATGCTAGTGGGGTACCTCCATTAACATATATGTCATGAACAAGCTTTGATAAAAGACTAAGCTTGCAAAAATTGGCCTTAATAGCAGCATTGTTTGAGATAGCAAAAGATAAGTATGCTAGATAATGATGAAAGAAAAAGTAATAGTTCAAGTTTCTCACATGTGTAAGTTTCGTTCAAAGTTCGTGCATATGCAGTCATCCTACAGTCTTCATGTCTATGGTCTTGGTTAAGGTCGAAGGAATATTAGGTCACGAGTTATTCTATCCAACTTATAAAGGTTAAGCAAGTAGTGTGATTGAACGGTGGAACATGACTACCTAGTACGCACGAAAGAGTGGTAAGGATTTACGGAAGAATACTTCAAGTAAGAAGCAAATCAAGATAGTCAGTTGTGGGTTCGAAATTGAAGCAAGGAAGAATGTCATACATGTGGATGAGATCCTAAATTTCTAATCCTATACGCAGGCTTACTTGGTACGGTAAAGTAACCAAACAATTTATCTAGACCTGTATGGGCCACCACAAAAACATATAACGCCCCAGTCCCAAAATACGTAGGACTAGGAATGTAGCATGCCAGCTGCATATATATGAGATATACTCCAATATATGGAAATCTCGAATATACACATAAGCTGTATTGTGATTAACAATAACAGACAGTTACAGGTAAAAGCTATATCTCATCCACAGTAAATATAAAGAAAATGGTAACTCATGAATCAAAGTAAATGTCAAAATATAATGGTTGACCGGGCAGAGACAAATCTACTACCGGCACTAGAATAAACTGAAAGAAAATAGAGTCCAACCTCTAAGATAAATAGAATAAGAAAAGATGAGTAAATAGGCTCCTCGACCCAATAGGTGTAACTGCGATCAGAAGGTACGACTCGTTCGAATGTGAAGGATGAGTCTATAGTGGAGCCAACTCCTGCGGGAAGTCCTGCACATCTATACCTGGAGAAATCACCAGGTCCTCAGAGGGACGTAACAAGATACAAAAGAATATGCCACATAAATTGAATATAAACTGCTCAATAATAATAAGTCAAATCAGATCATACCGTGGTCCAATACCCTACCATTGAATTAGCGTACCATACCCCCAACCAAACAAGGACATGAGATGGCATACTAACCCATGATGAAGTATCTTTCCAAGTCAAGAATCCAATATGGTATCCGGACCACAAACTAGGTTCAGTACCATCTCATCGGAGTAGTAAGCCACACCTACAACCAAACAAGGATAAGGTATGGCAAACTAGTCCGTGACAAGTTACTGTTCCAAGCCATGGTCAGATACAAGTACCCAAACCAAGAATACTCATACAAACGGATAAGGGTAGCCTACCATTCTATGTGAGTGCATTTTAAGAACATCCCTCCAATGCATGGGCCCTGGCTAAAATGGGATCGGCATGGTCCCCCTGGAGCACTAGGGGCCTCAGGCATAATCGTTCCACGAATGTCAGTGGCCAGCAGTAAATAAGGGGTCGTCAACCCGCATCTCCGGTGGAGTGTACGGTCACAAGAGAAATGTGTAAAATAGCCCATACGCTAAGGATATGTACTCCCTGTCCAATGCCTACTATGTTGTATCCACAACACATATAACCTCTATTAACCGCTAAGTCAAACTAAGCATGTAATGTCTATTAGCGGTTAATCCTATCGCACGGCTTATACGTACTGGTGGCCATCCAGTCATACATGTCTAAGTTCTATATATGACTCATAACAACATGGTACAAATGTGTTAAGGCCTATGAGTGCAACACACAAAGGGTGGTCCCTTAACTCTAAGTTCAATATATAAGAAAATAGCACATAGCAGGAAATAGAACTAAATAGAAAAAATTCTACCTACTTACGCCATGTATCACAGTTTATTTTGTAGAAAATAAATAATGAATAATGCATGAATATGAGCTAAAGTAAAATAATCCGCTAATGGCATATGTGCAGAATGACGACGCCTGATGACTCAAATCGTCAAAATAAGGAACCTATGAAAGCCAAATTTTACGAACGACCTCGGATGCTGAAATAAACATCACAAATAGATTTGGCATAAAAGAAATACCTAGGAAATGCCTGTCAAAAAGTTTAATTCTCGAATATGGGCAAAATTGTAATTTCAGGTCAAACGATGTTCGCCGTTGGACCCGTTTTGCACCAAAATGTGTTCCAGACCCTACGATCTCTAAAGTCATCAAACTACATGTCTAAGGGTCCGGTTTCAGGAGATGAACCCAATCGTATGTCCAAAGTTGGATTTCGGCGGACCGTGCATAATTTTGCCCGTTAGATCGGGTCGTGGGCCCGCTAAATAGGCGTTCCGGTCGACCTTCTCAGATTCGGACCAAACTTGGCGTACAGGACCAAAAAATGATTCGGTCCTGTTGGCATAAGTTTCAACTCGATGCGATGAACATGCACAAAGTTGTGGGCTATTTTGCAAAGAGTCGATACGGGAGTATCTTGACGGATACGCACTGATTTCGTCTCGCACGCGCAACGAAATCGAGTTCCGTCAGTTCCCACACGTCGGCAACATCCATACGTGCCTTTCGATGCGTATAGCATGTGACCACGTCGCCTGGTTTGTCGGGGCGCACGCCGTATCGGAACGATTTAATAAATTCTTACTGTTTTAAACCCAATTTTTCGTCCAACTTCAACGTCGGATAACTTCCTGTGTATCTACTGAAATTACAAACTACGAGTTGCGTTTTACTCATTTATAGGTTGTCAACAACTGTGTTAATTTTATTTTTTGATTGTATGTAGTGGTTTGGTCAGGATTTCCCTTTCAAGTTAGGGTCCTGGCTGTTCCTAATGCTATATTTTTGGGCTAAATCGGCTCGACTTTGTGTCGAATCGGTAGTTGATCTATGGTGTGATTTCAAAATCTTTCTGAAGGGTCTTGAAGGGGGTTATGTGGGCTATCTATAGCAATTCGTAGATCATAATTTAATGGAGTATACAGAGAGGGATAACATGATGAACTTGTGTACCTGGAGGGGGTTGAAAATATGGGACCCTGCTTTGCTTCTCAATTTCTGGCGACTGCGAGGCACTCCGGCAACGGGTGGCCGGTTTAGATGGTCGAGGTGGGGCGCCTGGTATTGGGAAGCTTCTCGAAAGGGAGACGAAGGTGTGAGGTTGAGTATTTCTTGCAAAATTTGAGATATGGTTCCAACTTAGTTGTGGCGAGTACGAGTAATATACTCTCAGCCATATGACTTGATTAGCATTCGGTTTATCTCTATCGGGATGGGATCGAGACTAAGCTCAGGATGAGGAGAGATCCAGGTTGGGGAAGATTTGATTTAAATTTATTCAAATCAAATGCTTACAAACCTACTTTACGGCTACAGCGCAAATTTGCAAAGGGGGGGTTGAGTTTAGGGATGCTATTGTTCACCTGGTGAACAGTAGCGCAGGTTTGTTTTCTTTTCTTTTTTTCTTTTTTTACTAGTAACAATATAACCTTATATTAAGCTTATATATATATATATATATATATATATATTTATATCTAAATATATATATATATATATATATATATATATATATATATATATATATATATATATATATATATATATATATATATATATATATATATATATATATATATATATATATATATAATTATTTATACTCATACCTTTCTAATATTAAATGCTATAAAAAAGTACCAAGGATTAGTTTATCACCTATATATATCTTAAATAAAATCCTTTTTTTATTATAATAACTCATTTAAACAATAGGTTAGCATAATTAGTAGATCATTAATCCTTTAGTAATGTACCAAAAATAATAATATCATAAATTCTAATATTCTCAAATATTCCTAAAATATCTAAATAAATAATTTGTACCAAGTATAATAATTATTATACAAAATATAATCTGCCACAAGTTTGAACTATGTAAATTTATTTTTTAAGAGGATGTTTTAAAATGAAGTGAGATAAAATAAGATTAAAAGGAAAAATATTAAAAAAAAATTCTACAAAATTTAGGGGGTTTACAGTAGCTGCGCGTCCTGGGCTTTTCTTTGTGCGACATCGGCCTATGCAATAAAAGGCGTCCACTCCGTGCAGGGAGCACCGTGCCACAATTTTATAGCGAGAAACATGTTCTTGTGGTAGGAGTCGGTAAGCATGGGCTCGGGTATGTCGGGTGGTAATCTGAGGGCTGCCTGGTGGAAGCGCTCGATGTATGTGCAGACAGTCTCTTTCTTTCTCTAGACAATTTCTATAAGGGTCGACATAGTCATATCCATGCCTCCTTCGTAGAATCGGTTCACGAACCAAAGTCTTCAGGTCTTCAAATCATGAGATGCGGTCGTCCAGAAGACTGCAGAACCACTCATAGGCTACCCTCTGCAGGGTCCCTATGAATATGTTAGACATGAGGGCATCATCCTTTGGCAGGTACCCTGCTACTGAGGCAAAGTACCTCAAGTATTGTTGGGGAGACCCCTTCCCTTTATAAGGTGTAAGCGTCTGTAGATTGTATTTGGAAGGATAGACGACGTTGTCCCACTCGGCAGGGTATGGCTGCCAGATCCCCATCTTTCGGAGCATTGCTTGCTTCTTCTTGGCATCATGACGAGCATACAACTCCTTGATGGCCTGCTGTATCTCGACCGGCAGTGCTGAGCCTGTAGCCGATGGAGCAGACGAGGATGGTCCTGCCTGATTGGTACTAGGCAACCTGCTGGATTTGTCATTGGTTGGCGGACCACGTGCAGGTGTAGAGGTAGCGGGGGCCATGCTACTCTTGAGGTCGATTATGACCGAAGATGTCACAACCCGCACCCTAGAGTAAGGGCACGAGACGTGGGTACGTCCAGCCTACGCAGCAGTGTCGGCGGTAGAACGCTGTCCTAGGTCACAACAACTAACAATTGAAGGTAATAACAGTTATACTCCCCGAATGGGGGTGACATAACAGAAATATAACTCAACCACAGCTAAGGTAGAACAGGTAAGATGGAATGATATTGAAAGATAAAAGATGATAATATCTAGGAAAGAAACATCACAGAGATACAACCAGAATTCTAAGTGTCTAAATAATACATATCTCAGAATATCTCAAAATCTAATACAGTAATCTAGAATAGTAAAGACAGTCCTAGTCTAAGGGAGTGTCATCTACAGCTAGTGGATCCTGCTGCTGGTCCAAGTCCAGGCACTCGTCTAGTGTAGCTGTTGACACAAAGTCACAGTCAACCAAATATTGATAACATTGACTAAATAATATTTGTAATAGTTCAATACGACACACGACGTCTACATTAAGCTCAAGTCAGACAATAGCTCAGTCTCAGCTTCTCAGTTATATTTGAGTCTGTATTTTATACTTTTGTTGAGTCTAGACTGATATAAACTGTATCATGCTGAGCTCTTGAGACTTGACCTATAGCCTACCCAATAATTCTCAAACTCCACCATCCAGAAAAATACCCACTAGCTACTTAGAACCATTCTGTGCTCTGGAGACAGAGTTCGGGCCGAACTCTGCCTCCACACAGAGTTCGGGCCGAACTCTGTCCCCTAGAAATCAGCATCCCTAATTTTAGGGTTAGCTGGTTGCAAGTTGTCCAACGGCCAAATATTTGAAATTTCCTACCCGAATTCTGGCCGAATTCTGCCTACAAAAACACTATAAATAGGCCATGAATTTTCTTATTTCAAATCATCCAATCTTCTCTTCTCTTCTCTCTAATAGCTCAAATAAGCCACACCCTTCCCATCTACTAGCCACAAGCCTCCTAAGTCTCGAGTGCTCAGCATCTCTCAGTTAGGATTCTTGTACAAGAGTTGAAGAAGTCGCTTGGATAATTCCAAGCAAATCGCCACTGCGATCCTCTGTAAGAAGTTGACGTGCTCTTCTGAAGTAAAGGCACGGGTTGTAAACTACTATTTCACAAATAGTGGATTTAATCCTGAGCTAGAGTTCTCAGGCCTGGACTAGTCCTCCACGAGGGAAACCAGGTTAAAATCGCTGTGTTTGCGTATGCGTTCTTGCTCTTCATTTACTTTCCGCATTTTACTCTGATTATTTATAATTCGTGAAAGAGTTAATTTTTAATTGGTTATTTTCTATATAAACTCTATTCACCCCCCTCTAGAGTTGCCACCTGTTCTTCAATTGGTATCAGAGTTCTGTTCTCTTTACAAGGATTTACATCCTAGAGCTGATCCATGGCAACCACACAATCCTTGATTTCCAATCACGGTGAAGGATAGTCCACTCATAGGCCTCCCCTATTTGATGGAACTAACTACACGTATTGGAAAACAAGGATGAGTTTTTATCTCAAGTCTCTAGACTTCGACCTGTGGACAATCGTCACTGACGGTTACAAAAAGCCCGCCAGGATAGTTGTCAACGGTGATCTCATTGAGAAATCACATGACAAATATTCTGACGAAGAGAAGAAACAGGCAAGTCTAGACGCGAGAGCTATTAATGCTTTATTCTGTGCTATAGACAGGAATGAGTTTAACAGGGTATCTACATGCACCACATCCCACGAAGTATGGAAGCTTCTAGAAGTGACGCATGAAGGAACCACCCAAGTCAAAGAATCAAAAATCAGTCGTCTTACGCAAGAATACGAAGCATTCAAGATGAAGCCAAACGAGACGATCACACAGATGTTCACAAGATTCCTCGACATCATCAACCCCCTGTCTTCACTTGGAAAGCAATATTCAAATCATGAGAAGATTCGCAAGTTGCTTAGGGGGCTACCAAAAATTTGGAACCCTAAGGTGACAGCCATCATAGAAGGGAATGATCTCACAACCATGTCAATGGAGACCTTGATGGGTAAGCTCATGACTCACGAGCTTGACCTCAAGGACTTCGAAGAGCCTGCTCCGAAGACTAAGGAGATCGCTCTCAAAGCTCATCGACGAAGGGCTGAGCACGATGAGACCGAAGACGACAACTCGGATGACGAAGACCAAGCTCTCATGGTTCGCAACTTCAAGAAATTCCTTCGCTTCAATAGAAGAAAGAAGGAACCACAAGAAGACGATGAAGAAGAGCCAACCTGCTATGGTTGCAAGAAGACTGGACACGTCCGAAAAGACTGTCCATTCTTGAAGAAAAGCAACCGCTATGAGAAGCCATACAAGAAGACCTCATCAAAGAAATATGCCAACACAAGCATTTGGCATGAAAGTGAAGCGAGTGACTCCGAGGAAGAAAAGGACTCTCCTTAAGATAAAGCAAATGTGTGCCTAATGGCAACTTCCAACAAGGTATCTAACGAAACTTTAGACGACTTCTCTTTTGATGAACTTGGCGATGCCTTCACTGATTTACTTGATGATCACAAAAAGGTCATCGGTAAATACAAACATGCCAAGGACAAAATCAAAAGTCTTGAAGACGAAATACAAAGAATTTCTCTATTACTTGATAACATTAGAGATACGTCACCCACTGATATCACTGATGAAGTATCCAAGCTTAAAATAAGCTTACATGATGCTGAAGCACGTATTGAGCAACAAACTCAAGAAATCACTACACTCAACACGATGCTTGCTGAAGAAAAGAGTAGACACAAGATTTTCATGACTAAGATATATGGCTTAAATATTAAGGTTGATGAACTGCAAGCTGTTTCTAAGAGATTAGAAACCAAATTAAAAAAACAGGTTGCTCAACCTCAAACCCAATCACATGGGCACAACACCACTCAAGCTAGTCAACCACGTCATCCTCATGCAGTACATAACCATGTTTTTCACTACCAAAATTTATCGTTTTAGCGACGGCCATATCCGTCGCTAAGACGACGGTAAATACAATTAGCGACCGAGTACCGACGGATATTGGCCAAAAACATCCGTCGGCAATCAGCTCGTCGCTAATAACCTTCCGTCGCTAAGTTGTCGTCACATGACGGACTAGCGACGGATATTCGACGTTACAATACGAAGCCTTAGCGACGGATGTCCGACGGACTGTCGTCCACTTCAGCTTTTAAGTACTGAACTGTGTAGGCTATAGCGACGTACATTTCCGTCGGTAACCCGTCGTAACAGCGTATCAGATTGAATCATTCTGTCGCTAATGCGTCACAAGGCGTCGGTAATTAACGACCGCTTTCCGACGGATTCCTGACGGACTATCCGTCGAGCAGGTTCTGGAAAAGCTTGGCATTTCCAGCACCATGGCGACAGAATCATAGTCGCTAACCCGTCGCTACTGCGATGCCACAGCGATGGAGTTCTGACTGATTATCCGTCGCCATGGTTCTGAAAATGTCATGCATTTCCAGAACCATGTCGACGGATTTGCCGTCGCTACGCCGTCACTATTTAGAGCGACTGATTAGCGGCTGTCTACCAGTCGCCCTGGCGACGGCCGTTCCGTCGCTAGTCCGTCGAAGCTTATACCAGCAGAACGTTACCGACGGATAATCCGTCGATAACCCGTCGCTGCCTGGAAACATTTTAAAAACTCCAGATAGCGACGGACTACCCGTCGACAACCCGTCGGAAACTGGGAGTATCCGTCGCTACACGGTCACTAGTCCGTCGCTAACTGGGTTTTTTGGAAAAAAAATTGCAGCACTTTCCCTGTTCACAAATATATGCATAAACCAAACCAATATATAATGCACACCAATTATCCAATAATCACATAGACCAAATATATAATGCAGTCACATTATCCATGAATCACATAGACCAAGTAATGCACATACGAATTTAATGCACACCAATTATCCAAGAATCATATAGACCAAACCAAATTAATATAAAATAGACATCAATTATCTGGAAGAGTAACCTAATATCCATCGTTATAATCCGATCATTGCACAAATATTCCAAAATTTTCACAAATATTCCAAAACATATAGGAAAGAGTTGGCCAGTTACAGTAACCTAATATCCAATCCTGGCGACCGATCATAACACAAATATTCCAAAATTTTCACAAATATTCCAAAACACATAGAAAAATCGACTTTTGCCTCAACAATGACCACAAGTCAGACGATGAATTCTCACAGCCAGGGATGATAGTTGCATTAAGGCATGTACCATTCTATCAGCCACTTTGCGTACGAAGGCTCAATCTGGTTGAGGTCTTCTGTAGGAACAGGAGGGTCGGTCCCGATGCTACTACTCTCTGACGGTGGCTCCTCCTTAGCTTCAAGCTTGGGAGCAATCTCTTCCCTGATGGTCATCGGTTCTTCCTTGACCTCGACCTTTGGTAACACCTTCTCCTTAACAGTCACCGGCTCTTGTTTGACGATGGAGACTTCCTCCGTGTCGACCTCCAAGGGTTTCTTGCCTCGACCCCTTCCTCGACTAGCAGCACCACCTCGATGAGTCCTAGGAGCCATCTTTCTGACAACAGAAATTTTCATATAGGGTAAAAAAATTTACTCAAGTTATAAAAGTTGTGACGTTGGTTTTTTGCGTTCATCATCATTAGAGGGAGCAGCACTGGAAAAGTTGTGACGTTGGTAGCATGAGTAAAAATCTGTATCACAAGACTAACAGAATTACTATGTAATCATGTACTCACCAATAACCGGATGTAACTGGAGTCGTTGGGCCTATCGTGCAGTAATTTATGGATCCGCTGGTATAGGCCAGATGTACTTAGTATCTAGTGTATCAAGCCTGTATCGGTCTATCGGATTGGTATAGGACGTATCATATTGGTATTGGCCTTAACAAATTGGTATCGTCCTATATCCGATATGTACATGTATCGGCCGTATAGCTAGGATTCATATTGGCCTTATCGATTTGGTATCGGTCATATCCGATATGTATCGGCCGTGTTGGATTATTATATACCATTTCGGATTAGTTTCATGGAAGGTTTAGTAACAACTGTACTTGGATTTCTCTCTTCTCGAGCTAGAATACCATTGCAAGAGAATCACCAGATCGTGATTGGCCAGTTACAGTAACATACATACTTTCTTTTCTATCAGAAAAAGCGAGATTGAAAAGGAAGTATGTATGTTCTGTAACTGGCCATTTACGCTCTCGTGACTCTCTTGTAATGGTAATCTAGCTCTAGAAGAGAGAAATCCAAGTACAGTTGTTACTAAACCTTCTACGAAACTAATCCGAAATGGTATATAATAATCCAACACGGCCGATACCTATCGGATATGACAGATACCAAATCGATAAGGCCAATATGAATCCTAGCTATACGGCCGATACATATCGGATAGGACGATACTAATTCGCTAAGACCAATACCAACCGATACGGCCCATACCAAAATGATAGATCGATACTAATCCGATACGGTCAATACTTATAAGTACCTACGATCCAGGAGGTTGATCCGCTATAGTACACCCATGTACGATCAACGAAGTAACGATCCATTTCAATTTGGATGTGAAAATCTGTATCGTAAGACAAACTAAACATAATCAGTTCTATTTCACATGCTTAATTGCCAAGTATGGGAACGAATGGCTCAGAACACAACCCAAAATTCATTCTAGCATACATTAGTGTGAATCATCTACGTTCTGTACATATAGTGTAGTATATGTTCTTATCGTATATAGTATCTGAAAGATATAACAGAATCAAGATGAACTCACATAGATTACAGGTGCCCCACATTTGAGTGCTACACCAGGACTCACCGTGATGAGGTTAGTAATTTATTTAACCTAATATAGTAATCTTGTAATTTAAAGTTGGAAGAACGTACAAGTAGCCTAATAGTTTCTGCCTCGCCAGTCGAATGGCTTAATTGCCAAGTATCGGAACGAATGGCTCAGAACACAACCCGAGATTCATTCTAGCATACATTAGTGAGTTCATCTTGATTCTGTTACGTCCTTCAGATACTAGATACGATAAGAACATATACTACACCATATGTACAGAACATAGATGATTCACACTAATGTATGCTAGAATGAATCTTGGCTTGTGTTCTGAGTCATCCGTTCTGATCAAGCATCTTCCTTCTCCTCTCCTCCACCATGGCTCTGAACAAATCTGCTCCTCCCTCTACTTCCCTTCTTCTTATTTGACTCTCTCAGCAACATATGACATCCAGCTCAAGTGTAGAGTCGGGAGAGAAGAAGTGGGCAGAAAGAGGAGGAGGAAGCAGCACAGCCGGCGGCATGACCCGGAGGAAGTACAGAGGTTTTCTTCAACAGCCGTAGGAGAACTATACGGATATATCTTTTTAGCGACATATCACATTGTCAAAGACCCTTAATGTGACAATCATGTTACCGCGGTGTCGGAAGACTAACATGTCAAGCGAGATTCTAAGCCGTGTGTTTTGACATAATCCTCAAAACTCTTTCCTGCTACATAATAATGCAAGATTACTACAGAGGAGAAAAGAGTTGGGAAGATTATATCACACGGCTTAAAAACTTATGACATGTTAGTCTTCCGACACCGCGGTAACATGATATTCATATGAAGGGTCTTTGACAAGATGACATGTCGCTAAAAAGATATATCCTTATAGTTCTCCTACGGCTGTTGAAGAAAATCTCTGTACTTCCTCTGGGATATGCCGCCGGCTGTGCTGCTTCCCCTCCTCTTCCTGTCCACTTCTTCTCTCCCGACTCTACACTTGAGGTGGATGTCATATGTTGCTGAGAGAGTCAAATAAGAAGAAGGGAAGTAGAGGGAGGAGCAGATTTGTTCAGAGCCATGGTGGAGGACGAGGAGAAAAAAGATGCTTGATCAGAACGGACGGCTCAGAACACAAGCCAAGATTCATTCTAGCATACAATAGTGTGAATCATCTATGTTCTGTACATATGGTGTAGTATATGTTCTTATCGTATCTAGTATCTGAAGGACGTAACAGAATCAAGATGAACTCACTAATGTAATACTAAGACATCATCTACTACTATATAAGATATAGTGATAGGTTGTCGTATCATCATTGCCGAGGGATGAGGGTCGGAGGACAGTCAACTTTATCTAAGGCTACTTGCATAGTTTCTGCCTCATCAGTCGAATGGCTGCTGGGACTATGTCCTGATCACCATTAGTGTGAATCATCTATGTTCTGTACATATGGTGCAATACTTTTCCTGTTCACAAAAATATGTATAAACCAAACCAATATATAATGCACACCAATTATCCAAGAATCACATAGACCAAATATGCACATACGAATGGCTGCAGGGACTATGTCCTGATCACCATGTCGTACCGTAGATTAATGCAAATGGAGCTGGAGCCAAAATACAGAAACCAAAATACAAAATACAGAAACCAAAATACAAAATATAGAATTCAAAATAGGACCCACTGTGAGAACGGATGGCTCAGAACACAACCAACCGGAGAGGATACTCTGAGAGATCCATCTGAGTAGGACGTATACTCTGAGAGATCACCTTTACAAGAATGATATCAGTAGTGGGATTGAGTGCTGGAGGGGATACTATCAGAGTATACGTCCTACTCAGATGGGTCTCTCATCGTTATTATTTTTTCTGACAGCATGGTGGATGTGCTCCGTCAACAGAATCTGACTCCAAGCCAAAACTTTGCCCCGGAGCTCAAGTGGATATCCTTCGTGTAGAGCTCGAGTGAGAGGTTCCTGACAGCATGGTGGTCTCCTTTGTCAAAGTATCCGTGCTCGTCCCACAACCAATATGGGATGAGCACGGATACTTTGACAAATGAGACCACCATGCTGTCAGGAACCTCTCACTCGAGCTCTACACGAAGGATGTCCACTTGAGCTCCAGGACAAAGTTTTGACTCGGAGCAAGAATCTGTTGACGGAGCACATCTACTATGCTGTCAGAAAAAATTAGTAACGGTGGGAGACCCATCTAAGTAGGACGTATTCTCTGATAATATCTCCTCCAGCACTCAATCCCACTACTGATATCATTCTTGTGATTGTGATCTATCAGAGTATACGTCATACTGAGATGGATCTACTCTTGTTGGTTGTCGTATCATCATTGTCGAAGGATGAGGGTCGGAGGACAGTACAAATAGTCTAATACAAAAACAACTCAATATGTAGTCCAATACAAATAGTCTAATACAAAAAAAAAACCAATACAAATAGTCCAATACAAATAAGTACTAATAGCTAATGAGAACCATGCTGCTCATGCAAACGCTCAGTGATACGTTCACGCAACCACCTCGAAAAAGCAGGATTTTTGGCGCGAGGAGAGCCGTCGTCCATTGCAAGGATTGCATGAAGAGTCCTCTCGGTCTCACTAGCTACCGGTGCTGGATGAATAGAACTCCCGGTCTCACTAGCAACCGGTGCCACTTCCTTCTTAACTGTAGGAGGAGCCACCTCAGCATTCACTGTTTTCCTCAAACGACGTGCCGCTCCTCGGGTCATGGGTGCCATCTGGTAAGATCGATAGTCACAAATAATATAATTGTAACAGAAGCAAGCTAACTAAAGAAACCATCATATAATTTGAGTACATTTTTGAAAGCCGATAAAGTATAAAAAATTCGATTTTTTGCCCAGTGTGAGAACGGATGGCTCAGAAGACAACCCAAGATTCATTCAAGCATACATTAGTGTGAATCATCTATGTTCTGTACATATGGTGTAGTATATGTTCTTATCGTATCTAGTATCTGAAGGACGTACGTAACAGAATCAAGATGAACTCACATAATGTAATACTAAGACATCATCTACTACTATATAAGATATAGTGATAGGTTGTCGTATCATCATTGCCGAGGGATGAGGGTCGGAAGACAGTCAACTTTATCTACGGCTACATAGTTTCTGCCTCGCCAGTCGAATGGCTGCAGGTACTATATCCTGATCACCATGTCGTACCGTAGATCAAATGGAGCTGGAACTGGAGCCAAAATACAGTACTACTTCACCATGTCGTACCATTTTACTCTCTCCTCCTCTTCCCCTCCGGCGCTCTCACTCTCTCTGGCGCTCTCACACTACTAATCCCTATGTGTTTTAAGTGTGAGAACGGATGGCTCAGAACACAACCCAAGATTCATTCTAGCATACATTAGTATGAATCATCTATATTCTGTATACATATCATGTAGTATATGTTAACCTTATCGTATCTAGTATCTGAAGGACGTACGTAACAGAATCAAGATGAACTCACTAATGTAATACTAAGACATCATCTACTACTATATAAGATATAGTGATAGGTCGTCGTATCATCATTGCCGAGGGATGAGGGTCGGAGGACAGGCAACTTTATCTACGGCAACATAGTTTCTGCCTCGCCAGTCGAATGGCTGCAGGGAATATCCGTCACCATGTCGTACCGTAGATTAATGCAATTAATGGAGCTGGAAATATCCGTCGCTAACCGGTAACTAGTCCGTCGCTAACTGAGATTGTCACATACACATATGTATATCACAGCTAGATGTATAGATATATACATCTATACAGAAGCACACAACTGATAGAACTCGTACTGTCCTTGAGACAGTGAACATATACACCATGAATCCAAACCCCATATATATTCACATTTACTAATCCAAACACCACCAAACTAATGGAACACCCAATATGGATAACACATTATTTAGCCAATATATAAACTCAGATGAATTTGAGAAGCAAAGCCACCCGCCGTCCCCGACCAAAGCCCGCCGCCCCAAGCCCGTCGCCCAGTAGTTCGGTTGCATATATATATGAAGAGTGCTTATGGGTGTGCGTCGGTAGCAAATAGCCCCGACGCACCCGCCCCAAGCCAGCCGCCCAGCCCCCGACGCCGCCGCCCTAAGCCAGCCGCCCAGCCCCCGACCCAAGCCAGCCGCCCAGCCCCCAACCCAAGCCAGCCGCCCAGCCCCCAACCCAAGCCAGCCGCCCAGCCCCCGACGCTGCCGCCCCAAGCCAACCGCCCAGCCCCCAACCCAAGCCAACCGCCCAGCCCCCGACGCCCCCGCCCCAAGCCAGCCGCCCAGCCCCCGACGCCCCCGCCCCAAGCCAGCCGCCCAGCCCCCGACCCAAGCCAGCCGCCCAGCCCCCGACCCAAGCCAGCCGCCCAGCCCCCGACGCCCCAACCCCAAGCCCACCGCCCAGCCCGCCGCCCCAAGCCCACCCGCCTCCCAGACCCCGACGCCCCCGCCCCAAGCCCACCGCCCAGACCCCGACCCAAGCCAGCCGCCCAGCCCCCGACGCCCCAACCCCAAGCCAGCCTCCCAGACCCTGACGCCCCCGCCCAGCCCCCGACGCCCCAACCCCAAGCCCGTCTCCCAGACCCCGACGCCTCCGCCCCAAGCCCACCGCCCAGCCCCCGACCCAAGCCAGCCGCCAAGCCACGGACGGTCCAGCCCCAATCGTGCCGCCCAGACCCTATAATCGAGAGAGAGAGAGAGAGAGAGAGAGGGGGTTACCTTCGGGAGAGAGAGAGGAGAGGACGCCGACGACGACACCGACGTCGATCACCGAAGCCGACACCGACGAGAGAGAAAGAGAGAGAGAGAGTGAGAGAGGAGAGAGAGTGAATTTGGGAGGAATGCGAAAAGTTCCCCCCGCCGTTCCATTTAAAGTCTGGAACGTTTATTTAGCGACGGACGAGCGACTGGTAAAAAATCGTCGCCAATCGGTCGCCTTTTTGGATAAGTGTCGACTGCACATCCGTCGCTAAGGCGTCGAAAATATGTCCCGCCAATTTTCTACACAATTCCTGCCAAAATAATCGACTGTGTAGCGACGACTAAAACTCCGTCGCTAAACACCGACACTCTAGCGACGGATGTGCGACCTTTCCTCCCCCTAAAATTAAAATAAAAATGATAAAGGATTGTAGTCGGTAAGCAGTCGCTGAGCGGCCACGAAACCGTCGCTAATACCGACGGAATAAGTCCGTCGCTAATAATCCGTCGCTAAATGAGTGTATTTTGGTAGTGTTTATATACACTAACTTTCATAAAACATAAAAACCACGTGCACGTAAGAATACTTCTCATACTCATCATGCTGCACAAAGACACAACCAATATCACTCTACATATAGAAATCATCACAATGCCATGCCATATAGACAAGATCATCATGTCATGCCATATAGACAAGATCACCATATCATGCTATATCACCATGCTATGCCATATAGACAATATCAGCATACTATGCCACATAGACAATATCAGTATGCCATGCCACATAGACAATATCACCATGCCATGCCATATAGACAATATCACCATGATCACCATGCAAACTCTACACATCATGTCCATCCACATCATGCTGCCTATAGATATTATTCTCATATTCCTAGTGTAAATAAAAATGCTATATGTACTTACTGTGGATCACATGGACACATTTTACCACAATGTAGAGTTAGAAGACTGGTAGACAAAAAAATATATGCATGGTTTCCGAAAACTAACTTTTCAGGACCCTCAAGAACTTGGGTACCAAAGGTCACATCTACTCTTGATGTAGGTGGACCTTCCCTCCTCAACTGAAAGTAAGTGGATTCTCGATAGTGGAAGCTCGCGACATATGACAGGAGACGCAAATCTTTTCGTATCACTATCGATGAAGAGAGAAGGATACGTATCCTTCGGTAACAATTTAAAAGGGCACATAATAGGTAATGGTATTATTGGTCATCATCCCTCTCCTGTAATAAAGGATGTCTGCCTAGTGACCGAGTTAAAGCATAACCTGCTCAGCATTAGTCATCTTGCTGATCATGGATATGATATTAACTTTGGACAAAACAATTGCGTCATTTATGATAGGTCAACGGGAGACATTGTTTTTGAAGGGAAAAGAGAGGATAACATTTATATTTTCTATCTTTCTATAGATACTAACAATGCAGGTAGATGTCTATATGCCCACAAAGATAAACGATTACTCTGGCACCAGCGTCTTGGTCATGCCAATATGGATACTATATCCAGGCTATCAACCAAGAAGCTAGTGAGAGGATTGCCCGACATCACATTCAAAAAGGGCACGGTATGTGCCGAATGTGAATTGAACAAAGCAACCAAATCCTCATTCCATTCCATCAACTCCGTAAGTACTACTAGACCCCTGCAACTACTCCATATGGATTTATTTGGTCCTAGTAGAGTAGCTAGTCTTGGTGGTAAACTTTATGCATTTGTTATTGTTGATAATTTTTCGAGATTTACTTGGGTTTTCTTTCTCACAAACAAAAGTGATGCTATTTCAGTTTTTAAGATTTTTGTCAAGAAAGTTGAAAACGAAAAAGGCTATATGATCACTCGAATCCGAAGTGATCATAGAGGCGAATTCGAAAATTCTGATTTTGAAAATTTTTGTGATTCTAATGGTTTTGATCATGAATTTTCTTGTCCAAGAACTCCTCAACAAAATAGTGTTGTGGAGCGGAAGAATAGGACTCTTGGCGATATGGCTAGAGTCATGTTGAATAAATTTTCACTTCCGAAACATTTTTGGGCAGAAGCTGTCAGTACAGCATGCCACATTTTGAATAGGGTGCTTATTCGTCCCATTACGAAGAAAATACCCTATGAGCTTTGGTTTGGGAGAACCCCCAATGTTTCTTATTTTAAAGTTTTTGGATATAGATGTTTTATCCTTAACACCAAAGACAACTTAGGCAAATTTGATGCCAAAGCTGACGATGGTATTTTCCTTGGTTATGCCGCCAAGAGTAAGGGATATAGAGTCTTTAATAAACGCTCACTAATTGTGGAAGAGTCAACAAATGTGACTTTTGATGAAGATAACAGTGCAGCAAGTACTCTTGATGATGACGTTGAGCCATCAACTTCTACTCCAATGAATACTTCTACCAAAACAAATTCTCTGGAGGGCTTGCCAAAGAAATTCTCTTTCAAGCCTTCTCATCCAGAAAATTTAGTGATAGGTGAAGTTTCACGTGGAGTAACTACCAGATCATCACTAAGAGACTCTATTGCTAGAACTGCCTTTATTTCACAAGTTGAGCCGAAAAACATTTCTGAAGCTTTTAATGATGAATTTTGGATTTCTGCTATGCAAGATGAACTCAACCAATTCGAAAGGAGCCAAGTGTGGGAACTAGTTCCTAGACCGGCTAATCACTCGATAATTAGTACTAAATGGGTGTTTAGAAACAAAGTGAATGAAGATGGTTCAGTCACACGCAATAAAGCTCGTCTAGTAGCTCAAGGATACAACCAAGAGGAAGGTATCGACTATGATGAGACGTATGCTCCTGTTGCTAGACTAGAATCCATTCGGATGCTTTGTGCATTTGCAAATTATCAAAATTTCAAATTATTTCAAATGGATGTGAAAAGTGCTTTCTTGAATGATTTTATTAAGGAGGAAGTTTATGTAAAACAACCCCCTGGCTTTGAAAATCACAAATTTCCTGACCACGTGTTCAAGCTAAAGAAAGCGCTATATGGCCTTAAACAAGCCCCCAGAGCTTGGTATGAAAGGCTAAGCAGTTTCTTGCTTGAGAAAGGTTTATCAAAAGAGAAAATTGACACTACACTTTTTATAAAATCTTTTAAAGACACTATTCTATTAATTCAAATTTATGTTAATGATATCATTTTTGGGTCTACTGATGAAATCCTCTGTCAAGAATTTGCCAAGTGTATGCAGACAGAATTTGAGATGAGCATGATGGGAGAACTCAACTACTTTCTTGGTCTGCAAGTGAAACAAATGGCTAATGGAACTTTTATCTGTCAGTCGAAGTATACAAAGGACATGCTAAAAAAGTTCGATCTTGACAACGTCAAACCAATCAGCACTCCTATGGCTACTTCAACCAAACTCGAACCAGATGAGAGCGGTAAACCTGTTGATCAACGTAAGTATCGAGGTATGATAGGCAGCTTACTGTATTTAACTGCTAGTCGCCCCGATATCATGTTTAGTGTTTGCTTATGTGCTAGATATCAAGCAAATCCTAAGGAATCACACTTGACCGCGGTTAAGCGTATCTTTCGATACCTTAAGGGTACGGTTACAGTGGGCCTATGGTATCCCAAGTCAACATCATTTGACCTCTTTGGTTACTCTGATGCTGACTTTGCTGGATGCAAGGTCGACCGTAAAAGTACAAACGGCACGTGTCATTTATTAGGAAAGGCTTTAGTCTCTTGGTTTAGCAAGAAACAGAATTCTGTCTCACTATCCACAACAGAAGCTGAATACATCGCAGCTGGGCGTTGTTGTACACAAATTCTGTAGATGAAGCAAATCCTTGAAGACTATAATCTATCTTTCATGCACATTCCTATATTATGTGACAATACTAGTGCTATTAACTTGACTAAGAACCCTATCTGTCACTCACGCACAAAACACATTGAAATTAGACACCACTTTTTGCGTGATCATCAGCAAAATGGCACGATTAACTTAGAGTTTATTGACACTGATCATCAGCTAGCAGACTTCTTTACTAAGCCATTATCCGAAGAGCGCTTCAATTTCCTTTGTCGTGAACTTGGAATTTTAGATGAAGCTGTCATAAATTAAAACTCACCTGCGTAAATATCGATTATATTATGATTCTCTTACGATGAACTTGCTATGGGTACAAGTCGAAAGGGCCCTTCTGACAACAAGGCGTAAAAGCCTAAGCGACACGGTGCACTAGTCCACAGGACTACCGCTAGCTGGGATCCGGCCCCTGCAGCTAACCCATGGCAACTTCAAACTATTGAATTATGATATATTTCCTTATTTATTATATGGTTCGTTTTGATTTCTTACTGCTGATTCACTATTTTTTCAATTTCATTCTGCTATTATTCTATTTGATTGAATCTTTCGAGCTATTGTTTTTATCTAACTTGATTTCCCATACTTAACTTTTTTTTTCTAGCCTGTTTTCAGTTCTGGAATAAGGACCCAGAACTCGGGCCGAACTCTGTCCCCAACAGAGTTCGGGCCGAATTCGGTTCCCCTATTCCAGAATCGGGGACAACTTCAGCCGTTTGATCAAATGTGATCCTACGGTCCAGATTTGCTCCGACCAAAGAAAACCCTCCCCTTATATTCGGGTTTTCCTCTCTCTCCTTCATTCTTACCATCACCTTCACCTCTCCAAACATTTTTTCACAAACCCTAACCCTAGTTTTCTCTCCAAAGTGCTTCATTTCTCATCAAAATCAAGGAGAAGGGCTATTTTCTCATTCTCTTTCACTGTTCATTGTTGATTTGAGGTATAACTCCTTCTCCCTCTCTATTTCAAATTCTCAATTTGTTTGCAAATGGATTCTCGCTTACCCAATCGTGGGAAGAGAATTCGAACCGAGGGTGCTTCCTCTTCGAATCCTCCTCCTCCCATTGAGCAACCCGTTGAACAACAACAACCCCTTCATCCGTTGTTCAACCCACCTCGTCCCTGCGACCCTAATATGTATGACGACCGATTGTTTGTATCGCTAGATGCATCCAACGAGTGTTTTAGCGACTTTCGGACTCGTCCGGTATTCGGGGGACATCCTATTAATTTTACCATCTTTTCTCAATATGAATCAATGTTTCAAGATCTTTGCTTAAATGAGTTAGTTGCTTCAAACTTTGTTATTTATCGTAGCGCCATACAAATGTTCTATTGCAACTTGACTCACGATGCCACTCACATCTATTCCTGGGTTGCCGATATTGATATTGCTTTTGATGCTTCTAAGTTGGGCGAGTATCTTACACTTCAAGATCTCGATATTTGGGATAAGCTTGTGGAAGCTCGCCAATTCCAATTTGTTGGTAAAACTTCCCTTGAAAGTTTCAAGGAGGAACTATGTGCCCCTAACATAAGTCCTCGCAAGCTTATGGCCAAGGACCTCAACCCGTATTTCTATGAACTTCATCGAATTATTTTCAACACTATTTTGCCAAAAGCTGGCTCCACCGATGAAGTTACATATTTTGAGATCTCTGCTTTGTATCATCTTCATTATCGCATTCCGTTCAATCTTTCACGTACCATGATGGACTGGATGATTAACTGTAGGAAGAAACCACGAGCCCTGGTTTATCCTTTGTATCTTCCTATGGTTTTTCGTGCATTCATTGTCCCTCTTCATGATTGTCCTTTCTTGCCTGCTCCTGCATTCCTTTCCAAGGTACGACGTCTTCAGGCAGTCGTCGCCTCTCCTGACACTTCTGAGCATTCTGATGATGAGGAGCCCGACGCCCCTCCACTTGGACAGGATGCGCCTCCTCCGCCTGCTACACTTGACTCCATCCAGACCATGCTCAGAGATCGTTTCGCATTAGAGGACGATCGCTGGACTCAGATAGACTACCAGACTATCCTGCAGATGAGTGCCCTCAGCAACTCGCTGCACGATATTCGGTATTCTATGTCTCGTCACCCTTCTATGCCCATTCCCATGGAGCGGGATCCTGGTCGCGCTGGATATCGCATTGACGACCCCTGGGTCATGCGCTACCTGGATCCGAATGCTGCTATTGTGGACCCCAGCTGTTCATTCACTGATCATTCAGACTCTGCTGGGCCTTCTCGTGCTCCATGATGGAGATGGCGTTTACTATCTGCTGCTGCTGATGATGATTCTAGTTTCTGTTTTCTGATTTCCAGTTATTTAGTTTTATTTGGATTTATGTACTTGGGTTGTACTAAAACTCTGGTAGTTTGATGACTCTGGTTTTGTGTGATGATATTTTATGCTTATCGTAGTTTATTATTCTATGCTAGTTGCTCGTTTTGATCATTCATATATAGTTTCTTCTCTATTTGGTGTGGTTGCATCATTATTATTCATATAAAGTTTATATTGCTAATGCCAAAAGGGGGAGAAATATGTATATTCTTGTCATACTACTTTTAGTATATATGTGCTATTTGGTGCTTTTGGGAGATATTATTTATCAGGCCAACAGGTTCAATGCATTATTTATGGGGGAGCTATTGGTTCTAGCTCGGCACCGTTCACCGGTTACGGGGGAGCTATTATTTCTGCTTGGCATTGATTATGGGGGAGCTATGTTTTTGTGATCAACTGTGTCCAGGTATGAATATTGAATATACATATATTATTTTGTCAATTATCAATATGGGAGAGATTGTTGACACAAAGTCACAGTCAACCAAATATTGATAACATTGACTAAATAATATTTGTAATAGTTCAATACGACACACGACGTCTACATTAAGCTCAAGTCAGACGACAGCTCAGTCTCAGCTTCTCAGTTATATTTGAGTCTGTATTTTATACTTTTGTTGAGTCTAGACTGATGTAAACTGTGTCATGCTGAGCTCTTAAGACTTGACCTATAGCCTACCCAATAATCCTCAAACTCCACCATCCAGAAAAATACCCACTGGCCACTTAGAACCATTCTGTGCTCTGGAGACAGAGTTCGGGCCGAACTCTGCCTCCACACAGAGTTCGGGCCGAACTCTGTCCCCTAGAAATCAGCATCCCTAATTTTAGGGTTAGCTGGTTGCTAGTTGTCCAACGGCCAAATATTTAAAATTTTCTACCCGAATTCTGACCGAATTCTGCCTACAAAAACACTATAAATAGGCCATGAATTTTCTCATTTCAAATCATCCAATCTTCTCTTCTCTTCTCTCTTATAGCTCAAATAAGCCACACCCTTCCCATCTACTAGCCACAAGCCTCCTAAGTCTCGAGTGCTCAGCATCTCTCAGTTAGGATTCTTGTGCAAGAGTTGAAGAAGTCGCTTGGACAATTCCAAGCAAATCGCCACTGCGATCCTCTGTAAGAAGTTGACGTGCTCTTCTGAAGTAAAGGCACGGGTTGTAAACTACTATTTCACAAATAGTGGATTTAATCGTGAGCTAGAGTTCTCAGGCCTGGACTAGTCCTCCACGAGGGAAACCAGGTTAAAATCGCTGTGTTTGCGTATGCTTTCTTCCTCTTCATTTACTTTCCGCATTTTACTCCGATTATTTATAATTCGTGAAAGAGTTAATTTTTAATTGATTATTTTCTATATAAACTCTATTCACCCCCCTCTAGAGTTGCTACCTGTTCTTCAATTGGTATCAGAGCTCTGTTCTCTTTACAAGGATTTACATCCTAGAGCTGATCCATGGCAACCACACAATCCTTGATTTCCAATCATGGTGAAGGACAGTCCACTCATAGGCCTCCCCTATTTGATGGAACTAACTACACGTATTGGAAAACAAGGATGAGTTTTTATCTCAAGTCTCTAGACTTCGACCTGTGGACAATCGTCACTGACGATTACAAAAAGCCCGCCAGGATAGTTGTCAACGGTGATCTCATTGAGAAATCACATGACAAATATTCTGACGAAGAGAAGAAACAGGCAAGTCTAGACGCGAGAGCTATTAATGCTTTATTCTGTGCTATAGACAGGAATGAGTTTAACAGGGTATCCACATGCACCACATCCCACGAAGTATGGAAGCTTCTAGAAGTGACGCATGAAGGAACCACCCAAGTCAAGAAATCAAAAATCAGTCGTCTTACGCAAGAATACGAGGCATTCAAGATGAAGCCAAACGAGACGATCATACAGATGTTCACAAGATTCCTCGACATCATCAACCCCCTGTCTTCACTTGGAAAGCAATATTCAAATCATGAGAAGATTCGCAAGTTGCTTAGGGGGCTACCAAAAATTTGGAACCCTAAGGTGACAGCCATCATAGAAGGGAATGATCTCACAACCATGTCAATGGAGACCTTGATGGGTAAGCTCATGACTCACGAGCTTGACCTCAAGGACTTCGAAGAGCCTGCTCCGAAGACTAAGGAGATCGCTCTCAAAGCTCATCGACGAAGGGCTGAGCACGAGTGAAGAGAGACATTGTGTGTGTAGGCTAGAGTGTTAGGGTGTGTGCCAAAAACAGTGAGAAGGGAAATGAAAATAATGAAGACAGCCCAACCATACTCAGAATCAGTTCAAACAATATTCCTAGGTTATACAACATTGGGATCACATTATCAGTTCACAACAACACCATCCTTAGGATTTAATCCCAGGTTTTCAAATTCAATGGAGGGGAAATGACTCAAGTATTTGACAGTTCAACTATAAAGGAACAACAGTAAAGATAGGAAAGGAAATCAGTTTACAACTAAACAATATAGTTAGAAACTATACTCAGGTTTTATATCTCAATCTCAGTTAAACAAAAAGGAAAAAGAGAGTCAACTAAACATCTCATGTTTTCGAAGCAACAATACAATTCTATTGAGGAGGAAAAATTCAGGTTCAACTAACCCAAATCAGTTCATAGTAATTTCATTCTCAGGTTTTATAAGAACTGGAACACAACCCATATCAGTTAATGTAATCTACACAAACAACTAAAACATGGTTAAACATTCATTTGTTAACAGTCACTCAATTCCAGTCTTCAGTTAAAGAAGGAAATCACCAATTCATATTAATTTTTATTTAGACTAAAGTCCAACATCAATGCAACCAGGTGTCAACTTCCTTTCTTAGGTTGTAAGAAAACTAGAAAACATAGGAAAGCAATAACAGTGTACACAGGAAAACCATTTCAAGCTAATCTTCCATTTCTCAGGTTTTATACTAATTCAATTATAAAGTGAAACTTAGGTATATGCCAATGAAAAGGAAGAATCAATGTATCAGAAAAAAAATAGTACATTCCCAAATCCGAATCCCATATTCAAAATCTCCATATCATAACCAAAAGCCTATAATCGAATGTAAAAGCTTAGCTAATATGAAATGAAACATGTGGGGATCCAATTTAGTAAAAAACATAACTTTATACAGGGAATTAAAATGGTTTGAATCTCTGGATCAATGATATCAGAATAGTGTATCAGGAATTTAGCAGTTCAAACCAAAATCGAGCCAAAACACAATATTAAACCATTCCTAATGTGCAAACCTAATGTAACAGAGTTTAGGTAACATATTTAGGATCTAAACAATTATTAAAACACAATTTAAAGACATTAAAAACGATTAAACACAAGAATACTATCTCAGAACACACACGCACACAGTGTATCCCCGTGCATACGGAAGTGCGTGTCCGACACGACAAGAGAGCTTGTAAAATTTTGCGAGCCTCGTATCAGGCAGTGCCCCAACTACTGTGTCAAATTTTTCGTGTCGAGGTGGCGTGTCCCGCGCGGAATAGCCCCCGAGTAGCAGGGGAGCTACAGTGTCGTGCGCACGCACCCGCACCCGCGTGTTCTCGTGTCCTCCGTGACCCGACACGACACAGAAACCACCACACGACACTGGAAATCCCTAAGCGACACCAAGGAATAATTTCCTATTCAATTAGAATTCAAAAACTAGAACGAAGTGTCCTTTGAGACATTTCGTCGAACACTTATCTATACACACTGGTACGTGTCCGATACGGACACGAAATGGGTCCAAATTCTAGGGTTAGCCTATCCTACTGTTAGGTTAGGGTTAGGACATCCTAGAAATGATTTTTAACAGAATTGAAATGCAATAGAAGGAATTATACCTATAGGTGAACAATAGGTCAAAATTCCCAAATGGGAAGAGCTCCACAAGCCACTAAACTTCCTCAAATTGTGTGTTCCCTAAAAATACTCATCAACAACAGCAAGAATACTAACATTAGGTCCTAATGCAATTTGTTTGAAGGAATTTGGAGAAGAAATGGATTTTCTAAGGATTTACAAAGATGGGGACTCACCTTTTCTAAATGGCAAAGTTTTCTAAAGAGGCAACCCTAATTTTAAAAGGATATAAATAGGGGGCTGACCAAAGTGGGCCGGCCAGGATTCCTAGGGTTAGGGCTTGGTTCAAAGGGTGTGGGCTATGGGCCATTAAGCCTATTAGTCATAAAATGACTTGTGACTTCACAAGCCATTCCTTAATCAAACTAGCTCCTATTTTCCCCAAATTAATTCCAATGAGTCAAACCTTACTAACTTAAGTCAACCTAGGTTTTCAAATCCTAAACACTTAGTCATGACCTAGGTTAGCCACTAGATTAGTCTCCAAGGTCAACATAAGTCAAAGTCACTAAAACGCCAAAATCAATAATTCTAAAAATCACTTAAAAATCACAATAATTATAAATAATAATAATAATTCAAATTAAATTCTAAAATTTTGAAAATAACCAAAATACCCTCAAGCTAGAAAAGTGGTAGTGACAGAAGACAGGATCTTCTTGGTGTCCGTCAGCATATCTAACTTTGTCTCGAAGACTTCGATATGTCTGAGGGCTTCGTTGTTGTATTCCTCATTGCTGTTGGCCATGAAGACAGACCGAGTGTGAGTGTGACTCGAAGGAGCCGTAGATCCTTCACTTTCTGGCTCAGACGCCTGAGTCTCACTGCACTGAAGATATACCGTAAGATTGTAATCTTCTTCGGACTCAGTATGGTTGCCACCCCAGTCTGGTGATTGGCTGTGCTAATGGAGACATCCGTGTTGTAATACGCCTCATCAGATTAGAACACAGAGTTGTTATGCATGGTAGGAGGCTGGCTACCCCCAATTTTTGATAAGACACCCAATACAGTTTTGGAACGAGTGCCTTGGAACACACCTGCATCGGGTACCTTAGCTTTGTTGTTCTCTGAGTTCCTCTTTATTTTAGCAACCGATATAGAAGGATTCTGGAAAGGCTCCTTGAAAGCTCCGGAATCCTGTACAACGTAGCATGTGACGATGCAGGGCTCGTCTTTTCTACGTCTCATCGACCCCCTGTTAGGCCTCTGGCGTGGAGTCGATGTGGAGTAGAGTCTCTGGAAGATGGAGCGCCTGCTTGGCGATGGCACAACCGTCTATTGACAACGGCTGTTGATGGTAATCTGGGTACAAGTGTGCCTTGATTTAGATATATCTTGCACCACAGATTCTTCTTCCGCTTGGGAGAGGGTTGGATCTTCTGTCGTAGCACTCCCATTGTACATGCAGGGAAGTTGCATGTAAGTATGGTCAGAGTAGGTCTAGCGAGGAAGCCTCCTGTCACTCCTACAGGAATGCCGCTCACGTGGCTCTCTCTCCGTGGGACGTACCCCCTGGCTTGGCTTAGACACAGTAGTACCCCAATGGAAGGAAGATTCGACTGGTTGAGGCATCGGAGCGCGAGAGCCAGTCTTGTATAGGTTCTCGTCGCCTATTCGTGTTACAGTCAACACAGGCCTCTGGTCTGTCGCTGGTGTCGTACGCTTGTTGTACGAAGTGCGAGCCACCTGGGATCTCTTTCTACCACTCCCAGCGAGTGAGTAGAATTCAGAGTTCGTCGAAGGTTTACCTAAAGGTGAAGCGATTATATCGAAGATAGATCTCCTTGTCGGCAATACTTCCATCGTGAGGCTTTGGACCGGTGTGCGCTTCCTTCGACATCGTTCTTTCGTCAGATCAACCATGGAACCACCATCTTCTTCTCCATGTTTTTTGGGACGGGAGTCGAGCGTCAGAATAAGGCCGTAGCAGCCGGGATCTTCTTTGTGGCCTTGATGTTGAGGGGGTCCTGAGATGCAGTTACCTCTATCGTACTGCTGGCTACAGCCGCCTTAGGCCTCCAGATACATCTTCTTCGGTTGTACGAACTGCTTCGAAGTCTTCGACTTTTTGTCAGAGAGAAGATCTTCAAAAGTCTGCTGGTCGAAGCGTACGACCAGCATGTCTAGAGAAGCTTCCAACAAGTTGTCATCAGATTGCGTCACCTTTTTTCCATTAGAGGAGAAGGTAGACCCCAGCAGAGTCACCATTTTGTTCGATGTAACAAAAGGTTAAACAAACTTTTTGCTTTATTGAATGTATAATGTATCTATGTACAAAGAAGGAAGTCCTAAACAGGATATTCTAAGTACAGGGAGAAGCGGTTTCTGGAAAAGTGTGATGGTGGAGATCGAGAACTGCAGCGGCTCCTTTACTCCGTTGACGATCTGACGACGAATCAACCTTGCTATGGCTATCTGACGCCTTTGATGGGACTCTGGGGTCACCGATCAAGAGGCTATCTGGAGGAGAAGATCCCTTGAAGATGGTTGGTTGGTTGGTTCTTTGGTTGATAGGTGGATGAGGGTGGTCGACACTTCGTGGATGGAGATCACTGCTCCTTTGAAGATTGTCTATTATCGATTTTCCTCTATCGATTGATTGGTGGAAGAAGAACTCCTTCTATTTGTAGAGAACCGAGCACATATGCGATGTGCATTAGGGTTCCTGAGATATGAAAGAATCTGCCGTCATTGTACGGTACGGGCTTCTGCTGCGCTGTCACGTGGCGAATATCGAGATTTCCCTCAAACGAGATCTCTGGTGGTTATAAACATAACTGAATGAGGTGACATATGGCGGTGCCATTTGCTTGCTCGGATACAGCCGAGTAAATCTTAGGATTTCATCCTAGATCTGGAGTCTAATTGATTCTCATCTAAGATTTAAATCAATCTGATATGATATCAATCATGATTTAATCACAATCTTCTCTACAAGAGACAGTTTAAACAAACCAATTTGGGTGGACCCACACTTCTTGTGCCTCTGGTGAGGACTAAGTACTGCTGCGCTTCTGTGGCGACGAGTAGACCGTGCTTCTGGAGACGATAAAACCTCTCATCTTTCAGGCGACGAGTGGACTTGGCTTCGAATGACGACGAGACTTCTGTACATGTAGAGCAACTTATAAAACTATGTTTTGGGCTACCAGAGTCACTGTGCTGTAGGTGACAAGTAAGCTTGTGCTTCAGGTTGACGAGGTTACTGTGCTTTTGGAGCGACAGGTTGACTTACATTGGTTGCGATGGGAGTTCCCAAGTCTCTTGTAGAGAAGTAACTTAAACTTCTGATCTGGAGCAGATGACTGCACCGTAGGAATGGAGATGGTGTGAGCATATCACCATCCCGTGCCGCATGCGGACGCAGGTAAGTAGTTGTGCCTCTGACAGTGAAGGCGTTGACTGCAAAGGGAAGGGTATGACACCCTTGCGCGTTTGGAGATTACACAGGCAGATAGCTATGCCTCTGGAGTGAAGGCACTGGATTCTGGATTAAAAGAAGGGTAGGAGGGCCCTACCACCATCTTATTTTTGAGGTTGGCATAGGCAAGTGGCTGCGCTTCTGGCTTGAAGGCTCTGGCTTCTTCAAAGTGCTGAGTTAATGATATACTTCTAAGAGGCTACGCGCACAAGAATATCAGAACATGCTTCGGTGGAAGTTAACCTTCCAGCATGTGTATCAAAAAGAAGGAAGGCTGTGCTTCGATGAGGATTGCATCCTTTGTAGATCCCTCTAGGCTTCTGACGAATCTGTATTAGATCTTTTGTAGAAGAATATAATTAGTTGCTTATGTATGGTCCTGATGTGTCTGTACTAGACTTTGGTAGACCTGACAATGAAGGGACTTCTCTTTATATCTTTTGTTTTGTCTTTTTAGCATTGAGCCTGATTCTTTTTCATCTTCTGCACTGTGGCGAAGGCATGTCTTCAGCTATGATTTTTATGCTTCTACAATGTGGAGATCGATCAACAATTCGTGGTTCTCTATGGTTATCAATGGGCAGGCTAAAGGATTCTCCAAATCCATTCGCTGAGTCATAAAAGGGGAACCTTTATCCTCTACCATCTTCATCATCCTCGCGGAAGCACTAAGCAAAAATCTGAACAACATAGTGGGTTCCCTGAATTTTTAGCATTTTTACACCTCCAATGGTTGCCCGATCATCACTCACCTGGCCTATAATGACGACATCATCATATTCTCCTCTAGGGACGTCATGTCAGTGGAGGTAGTTGACAAAACGCTACAGAGATACTGTAACACCCAGTTTTCCAAATGAGGGTAATTTTGAATTTTTGTGATTATATAATAATGATAATTAAATCATATTATGATTTTCGGTGATTTTTAATCAATTTAAAACTATTTAAAATATTGAATTATGATTTTGATTGTTAACTAGTTAAACTCTAGTTTTAATAAGCCTAGAGGCTAACCATGACCAATGGAGCCTAGTCATGTGATTAGGATGACTAATTACAACTTTTTAGCCTACGGGTATTTTGGTCATTTTGACAATTTTGCGAAATTATAATTTTGATTAATTAAATATTATGCTAATCTTTTAGTTAAGCCTTAACCTAGAAGTTTAACCTAACCTAGATTAGCCTTGAGGTTAGAATCATGGTTAGAACATTCCTACTAAGTGCTAAGGTTAGTAATATCTAGATATTATTATGGTAGGATATTTTCCTTAGGATATTTGTGAAAAAGAAAGCCTTGAACTAATAGGAAGGCTCGGAATTGGGTGGAATGATCTTAGCCACTCATCTATACCTAAAATACCCTAATTCCCTTAGATGAAGATCCATACAAGACCCCCCCTTCCTATAAGTGTGACACTTAGAAGCCTTTGCCTCTTTCTAAAAACCTAGAAGAACCCTACTTTGTTCTTCCCTAAACTTCTCCCAATTAGTCCAAATTGATCATAAATTGAGTCAAATCAATTACATCATCACCCCTAACACTAGAGGAGACTTGTGGGTGCTTGCTAAAAAGGTTTGAGGATGTTGAACCGTAGCAAATCGAGGAAGACGTCAAATCGAGGCTATTTACATTGAGTTTGAACACTCAATAGGTAAAACCCTACAAACCCTAATAAATTTCTGATTTCTTTCCATAGATGCATTCATTTAGGGTTCCCCTAGGTGTAGCCCATGTTTGGTAGGATCTCGTGTCCATTTCGTGTCCGTATCGGACACGTATCGGTGTATTTCAATGCATGTTCGATGAAATGTCATATAGAAATAGATTTTAGTATTTTGCAAAACTAATTACAAGTATGTGTAGCCTAACTGGTGTATATTACAATCCTAATCGACTGAGTCAATTTTAGTATAGTTTGGACAAGGTTTTAGGGCTTGGATATGCAGTACGAGATACCGCACGGGGTTCATACGGCTGCCCTGCTGCTCGGGTGTCCTAGCGGATACGACACGGCACCACGTGACACGAAACTTGGTAGACATGTTGTCCTAGTGACTGAAATGACGCCCATAAAGTTTCACAAGTTTTTGATAAGTGTGCGCGAAGAAATCGCGTGTGCACGTGTTTTGCCCTACACTGTGCATGCTAGTTTCGTGTCTCTGATACGGGGCTGTAGATTGGACACGACACGGATTCGACACGATGCAGGATGATAAAACTCTAGCCCTATCCTGGGAAAACTTGTACACACAGGATCGACACGCCTCTAGCTCTGTGTCGTGTCCAATCAGACCCGACATGGCTGCACGATACTGCATTCTGTACAGTTTTTATACTGTGTATTCATGTGGTGTTGGACACCTTGTGTCCTATTTTTTGGACACGAATGCATCCCTATGACACGTACACGTGTGCACTTCAGGTTGGCACAATCAATTTGACAATTATTGGGTTTTCCTATGTCAATTTAGGGTTTAAGCCAATTATTGATACATGTTTTACTGATTTCTGATCTTTGAGTTAATTTCTTATTTTAATTTTTGATTAATGATATAATTACCAGATTAACTCATCTACACATGTATTGGATTATTGATTAATGTTGGTTGCATGTTTTAGTTTAAGGATAACAAGGTTTTTGGATTTTGAAGGGTTTTTTGATGTTGAACTGTCATTGAACTGTCCCTAAGTTATTTCTGTTTTGAACTACCACAAATCAACCATTTCCCTGAGATTACACACCCTATTGTTCCCTTAAACACATACGATATTGATATGTACTCTACACTACTGCACCCTACAGATCCTATTACACTAGCTGCTATTTCCTAAGAACACGACTACCTACTGTTTCTCCATACACGTCACATTCCTACACCATTGTGAACACACACACTCTCATAGCCATACCTTTAATTATTATTTCAGTCCCTTCAAACATGTATACCATATCCTTAGCTTTCATTTCAATCCTAGTTATCTGTCATGTTCACTGCATACTAGTATAGTCCACAACCTATGACACCATCTCAAATAAGATATGGATGTATCAGTCACCATAAGCTATAGCCTCATTTCCTTTAGATGTCATGCATTTAGCATAGTTGGTTGCTTTAGTCCCCTCTATATTTTGTTCAGCCTCATGTTGTATTTAGGTGTAGCACACATACATGCTAAGGTAATGTTACATTATAAATTGCTTGGATATTGAGTATCATATTTCTGTTTTGAGTTTTTAGATGAGGATATTACCTATAGCATGAGGTCAAGTATAGGTATAGGTATGGTATAAGGTCTGGGTTAAGATATTGAGTTATGATATGTATTATATTGAGTATACATGTTGATATATCTATGACATAGGATATGTATTTTGGTTGGAGATTTTGAGATACCTATATATGAAGATATGTTTATACTAGATTAGAGAGGCCATCTACATATTTGTGATATGACATAGGTATAGTATCTTATATATGCCTATGGTTAGGTTGTAAGTTAGCATAACCTAGAATTTGACCCAGTTAGATTTAGAGTTGACCTATAGTCCAAATTAGACTAAGTTGACTAGCTAGTTTGATCAAGTTTGACTAGTATAATTGACCAAGGTTGACCAAAGTTTGACTTTGACCTAGATTGGCTTAAAAATTATGTAGACTGTATCGTAATGTTCTATATTATCATTCTGGACATGTCATAACCCATATTGCTCTATTTAGGATATTGCGACTCCGGTGCAGACATCTGATATTATATTGCTCTTTTCAGAGTATCAGGCGAGTACATTCTCTGATAGTTCTCTCATTTACTTGTCAATTACTGTACTTCAGTTCTAGTTAGTTTTATGTGATTCTTACAATACGTATGGATATTTCTGGATTCATGTATGCGACACATATACCATGTTGTCTGGCCTATATTACTGGAATCATTGTTGGTATCATCATGTCAGGCATGTATTACTGGAATCATTCTGGAATTATTGCTGGTATCATCATGTTTGGCTGGACTCATCTCGATTCTCGTGTCTTGTACTGGATTCACATGTATTATGGGGCAGAGAAAATATTGAGTAAGACATGTAGACATACCCCAAATCTGGAATCTCCCTACTGGAATCTACTGGAAGTATAGCTATCTCTCGCCTGATCAGTGAGTGATGTACCTGATGCCTACAGCCGTTTACATGTCGATCTCGGTATATTAAAACATACTGTTAGAGTATAGTCTGGACTCACCCTGGAATCTTTAATCACTGACTGGAATCATCTTAGACTGGACTCTTCTTGTACTGGAATCACCTAGTATCAGATTCATGTTGTCTGGATTTACTTGGGTTTTACACTTATTTACATTTACTGTCTGGACTTATATCATGTTATTCTGGTTCTGCTAGTTTCTATTTTCAGTCTTCATTGCCATGATTCTTCTCTTGTTTTACTTACCTTACTTTTCTTGTATCTTAACTGTTCTCTATACCATCACCTGAATATAAACTACCATGTTCATCAATAAAATTATCTATAACTGCTTTAAAGTTAGCTGTCATTTACTTGGGTTTTCTAGATGAATTGTACTCGTTCCTATCCTGACCGGACCTGTTGAAAATATTACAGATGCTTGCCCTGAGGACATTTGCCCTACTTGCCTTGGAGCAGGAGATGGCTTAGCTACCTTTGGCCCCGACACTCGGAAATGATCGGGAGACTAGCTAGTAGACTTGGTTTAGTTTTCGTGTTTTAGAACTTGAATTGTAATAACTTGAGATACGAGTTTGTATTTGAGTTTGTTTGAGATATTATTTAGTAGTTTATAATTGTTGTTGTTTAGTCTTTAGTTATAAACTTCTCTGTTATCTTATCGTGCTTAGACTGTGATTGAGATTTTATTATATCTATACTTGTTCTCTGTTCAGAGTTGAGATTTGACAAGTATATTATATAATTGCATGGGTTGTTGATTAGATAGTAACCTAGGACAGTGTTCTACCGCCGACACTGCGGCATAGGCTGGACGTACCCACTTTTCGTGCACCTACACTGGGTGCGGGTTGTGACACATTTTTAGTGGTGGCCTTTGCAGGTCGAGTTTATATAGTGGTATTCGAACTAGAGTATCACTACAGCCTACGATAGGATTGAGAGATAGGCTTTGACGGAGAGGTACTCAATCACAGTTTGGAAAATTCAGCTTCAAATCATGCCATCTACATATCGAACTGATTTGCCTTCTTTGAAATAAACTGTCCTCCTTTGATTATATCGATTCATGCTCAGTATTGACTTCCTTGTTCAATCTGTCTTTAGGATGATGGAGACATGATCACATCGCTCTGGTACAGCAGCCGCTGGAGAGGGGTCTGCCACCTTTCGTCCAGTACAGCAGGATGCTGGGACTGTAGCACCTTCTGTTCCTGATTAGACAGGAACGACTGTAGCCATTGGGGGTATGCCTCCACATGTTCGGAGGACGACCCCAGTCATTCCTGAGATGTTTCAGCAGCGGCATCATCAGCCACCTGCAGGATTGGTTGACGCTGCCCACCTGTTTTCCTTTGTGGAGAGGATTATGGAGTCCCACCAGCAGCAGCAGCGTCGTCAAACTGCCGACTTCCATCAGGGTATTGACGAGGCCCACCAGCTGGTCAGGACGACAGTGGAGATGGTCACCGTACAGCCACAGGGAGGACAGACACATCAGTGCTATCAGAGGATGCCGGGCTTCCAGGAGTTTCAGAAGATGCGTTTGAGGGATTTCCTTGGTACAGAGGGCATCCACTATGCGGATGACTGGTTAGAGCATATAGAGGAGATATTCCGATTGGAAGAGATACCAGCTCGGCTTCAGATCGAGGCTACGGGCAGGCAGATGCAGGACTTGGCCCGCACCTGGTACCAGACTGACCCCAGAGTGGGAACCGAAGGACAGACTTGGACTGCCTTCAAGATGTTATTCAAGGAACAGTTCTTTCCAGACGTAGCACTTGGAGGCATAGTTTAAGAGCATGGTTCAGGGGAACCAGAAAGTCAAAGAATATACTGGAGAGTTCTGCCGACTGGGCAAATTCATTGAGGACCTGAGCGAGAAGACGAAGGCGAGGAAGTTCCGCAGAGGTTTGATCAGAGATATCCGGTCATTGACTAAGAGTGACAGGGATGCTTCTTTCGCGAAGATCTTAGCTGGAGCTATGGCGGCAGAGGACGACCTGGGGCTGAAACTGAAGAGATCTTAGCTGGAGCTATAGCGGCAGAGGATGACCTGGGACTGAAACTGAAGAGAGGTCAGGACTTTCAGGGAGCTAGTAGCAGCGGAGGCCAGGCCAAGAGGCCTTATATACAGATTCAGTAGGTGTAGGCACCAGTGAGAGTACAGCAGACACAGCATCAGCCTAGAGGATAGAACCGCAAGGTGCAGACTTGTGCTTACTGCAAGAGGGCAGGGCATGCTTGGGAGACTTGTTATAGGAGGCAGAAGGTTTGTCTTTTCTGTGGATCCGCTGCTCATCAGGTCAGGGATTGCCCTACTGCACCCGTACATGACGGAGCATCGAGACAGAAAGAGGGAGTTAGGCCACCTGTAGCACAGCGCCATGCCCAGAGGGGTGGTGCTTTTGCTATGGCAGTTGAGGAGACTGACGTTGTAGGTGAAGGGTTAGCAAGTTTGACCTCCTTGTTCTTCTCTCCCAGCTTCATGTGTGATTTCTATTAGTACTTGTCAGGATATGATTATGATATGTTAGATAGCGTAGTTACCCTGATCGAGACTGTGGAATCACGACCAGTAGGACTGAGTTTGCATATTATCCTTCGACCTTGTTTGATTGGGGGTTTGACCTAGGAGGAGTACGATCATCTTAATTTCGAGGACGAAATTCTTCTAAAGGGGGTAGACTTGTAACACCCAGTTTTCTAAATAAGGGTAATTTTGAAATTTTGTTATTACAATCATTTAATAATGACATTTAAATCATATTATGATTTTTGGTGATTTTTAGTCAATTTAAAACTATTTAAAATATTGAATTACAATTTTGATGGTTAACTAGTTAAACCCTAGTTTTGCTAAGCCTAGAGACTAACCATGACCAAGGGAGCCTAGTCATGTGATTAAGATGACTAATTACAACTTTTTAGCCTAGGGGTATTTTGGTCATTTTGATAATTTTACGAAATTGTAATTTTGATTAATTAAATATTGTGCTAATCTTTTAGTTAAGCCTTTACCTAGAAGTTTAACCTAACCTAGATTAGCCTTGAGGTTAGAATCATGGTTAGAACATTCCTACTAAGTGCCAAGGTTAGTAATATCTAGAAATTATTATGGTAGGATATTTTCCTTAGGATATTTGTGAAAAAGAAAGCCTTGAACCAATAGGAAGGCTCAGAATTGGGTGGAATGATCTTAGCCACTCATCTATACCTAAACAAACCCTAATTCCCTTAGATGAACATCCATACAAGACCCCCCTTCCTATAAGTGTCACACTTAGAAGCCTTTGCCTCTTTCTAAAAATCTAGAAGAGCCCTACTTTGTTCTTCCCTAAACTTTTCCCAATTAATCCAAATTGAGCCCAAATTGAGTCAAATCAATTGCATCATCATCTCCAACACTAGAGGAGACTTGTGCGTGCTTTCTAGCAAGGTTTGAGGATGTTGAACCGTAGCAAATCGAGGAAGACGTCAAATCCAGGCTCTTTACATTGAGTTTGAACACTCAATAGGTAAAACCCTACAAACCATAATAAATTTCTGATTTCTTCCCATAAATGCATTCATTTAGGGTTCCCCTAGGTGTATCCCAAGTTTGGTAGGATCTCGTGTCCATTTCGTGTCCGTATCGAACACGTATCGGTGAATTTTAATGCATGTTCGATAAAATGTCACATAGAAATAGATTTTAGTATTTTGCAAAACTAATTACATATATGTGTAGCCTAACTAGTGTATATTACAACCCTAATCGACTGAATCAATTTTAGTATAGTTTGAACACGATTTTAGGGCTTGGACACGCAGTACGAGACACCGCACAGGGCTCGTGCGGCTGTCCTGCTGCTCGGGTGTCCTAGCGGACACGATACGACACCACGTGACATGAAACATGGTAGACAAGTTGTCCTAGTGACTGACACGACCCCCATAAAGTTTTACGAGTTTTCGATAAGTGTGCGCAAAGAAATCACGTGTGCACGTGTTTTGCCCTGTACTGTGCATGCGTGTTTCTTGTCTCTGATACGGGGCTATAGATTGGATACGACACGGATTCAACACGATGCAGGATGATGAAACTCTAGCCCTATCATAGGTGAACGTGTATGCACAGGCTTGACACGTCTTGAGCTCTGTGTCGTGTCCAATCAGACACGAAATGGCTGCACGATACTGCATTCTGCACAGTTTTGATACTATGTATTCATGTGGTGTTGGACACCTCGTGTCCTATTTTCTGGACCACTACCAAAATACATAGATTTACCGACAGCCATATCCGTCGGTAGTCCGTCGCCAAAAATAAATATCGACGGATTACTGACGGATATTTTGGTAAAACAGCCGTCGGGAATAACCTCGTCGCTAAAACATATCCGTCGCTACTCCGTCGCTCAGCGACGACTTAGCGACGGAATACCGTCGGCGCATTTAAATATATATAGCGACGGATTACCGACTAGCTTTCGTCGAAACATGTATCAGGATATAGGGTTAGCGACGGAAACCTCCGTCGCTAAAGAGTCGGCAAAACCGTATCAGTGATTTTCTGATACGCAATATCCGTCGCTAATCCATCGTAAATTTGTCGGTAAAAGCGTATCAGAGATTTTTCCATACGGCAGGTCGTCGTTATGCCGTCGCTAATCCGCCGAGGTGTACGATGGATTAGCGTCGTATTAGCGACAAAACATCCGTCGCTAACTGCAAAATTTATGGACATCAAACAGAACCATGTCGACGGATATTCCGTCGCTAAACCGTCGCTAACTGTAAAATTCTCCAGGTAGCGACGGATATTCCGTCGGGACTTTGTCGCCAGTCCGCGTAAGTTAGTCCCCAATCCGTCGCTAACTGCAAAATTTATGGACATCAAAACAGAACCAGGTCGACGGACATTCCGTCGCTAAACCGTCGCTCAAGGTAAAATTCTCCAGGTAGCGACGGATATTTCGTCGCCAATCCGTCGAAAAATTGAATTCCTACAGTTAGCGACGGATAGTCCGTCGGGACTTTGTCGCCAGTCCGCCGTAAGTTAGTCGCCAATCCGTCGCTAACTGCAAAATTTATTGATATCAAACAGAACCAGGTCGACGGATATTCCGTCGCTAAACCGTCGCTCAATGTAAAATTCTCCAGTTAGCGACGGTTTTTACGTCGCCAATCCGTTGCTAACCTTAGTTTCTCCAGTTAGCGACGGGCTATCCGTCGCTGAGGGGTCGCCTGTCCGTCGCTAACTTCTAATTTTTGAAAAAAAATACTGCAAACAGACTCTTTCCTGTTTATACAACACATCCAACACAATATCAAACATGCCAAATATCCATATACAACACCATATATCCATATCCAACACGAATATCCAACGTAGCCAATATCGAACACCATATATCCATATGCAAAATATTCATATCCGACACCAATATCCAACGTATCCAATATCCAACAAAATATTACCAACACAATACATCCAATATCCAACATTAAATTATCCAAACATAAAAAAAATATCCGATCATACAATGTATCCAAATGTCTACAAAACCAACAATATAAACAAAATCAAACCCCGTCCGTCGGATCGTCTCGTGCTCGTGCCGTCGCATCCGCTTTGCGTATGTACTCCTCCACCGTGTGTGCCGGCACTTGGGACAAGACATGGTCTGGAAGCGCGCGTAGCTGCTGTGGCGACAACATGTCAAGGAACGTCAAGATGGTGTTATCCGATACGATGCGGGCGTCCGCAGAGCGGTTAAACGAAAGCCGTCCGGAAGAAGAAGGACCAGGTCGATCCGAAGCACCGGCAGCAGCAGTAGACGGACCGGGAGCAGACGGACCGGGAGCAGACGGATAGCGCCCCAACACTATCGCCCGCAAATCTGATACCGCGGAGGTCAGAGTCGCAAGCTGCGCCCTCACATCGTCAACCGGGGGCGCTGGGGGAGGTGGAGGCGGTGGATATCTCGGGGACGGCTGCAACGAGGGCGCCATGGAACCTAAGTCGTAGACGCGCCCTTTCCTAACGCCGCCGACGGATTCTACGAACACGTCGTCGTAGCGAGCGGCCATAGAAGAGTGCGTCTGGGTGGGCGTCATTTCGCCGACATTCTCGGAAGGGGGCTCGATCTCAAGCCGACTAAGTGCCTCACGATACGCAGCCTATCCAATGAATGTGTTTGTACTATAAGTTTTCCTAAGTTATAATATAAATCCTATGTTTCCCTAAGTTATAGTCTGAATCCTAAGTTTATCTAATTAACTTAACAATAATTATATTTCTAACATAAATCTCATAAACGTAAGTACTTATATCAGTCTCCTCGGCCCTCGCGTCGACGAAGCTCCCGTCCTTCCGCCTCTTGTGCGTATGCACGAATACATCGTGAGCGGTGACCGTCTCCGCCTCTTTCCCCTGCTTTACCGCCCGTCGGACCTGCATACGTAGAATTTAATTAACTTCGTATATTAACAGTACGAAATTAAATAATAGAATGAATTTGAATTTGCGCTATCTCACCAAATCTGCACGCGTCGATGCGTGGGGCCTTGATCCCCCCGTATGCAGACCCGTGCCCTGTCGATTAGCCTTAGCTTTCTCCGATTTCAGCTTGAACTGCGGAGTATCAATCTTCTCCAACATCTGCTCATAGTACTCCGCCCGGATCCAGTCCTTTCTCGTATGTGCCGTACGAAGGTCGTACACTGCATCCCGTATCTTCTTCCCGGTGGCGGCTTTGTAGGTCCTGCGGATCGCCTCCTCGCGATGGGGGGCCACCAGAACGTCCTCTGACATACAAATTCAAATATCACGTAATAAAAAATTTAATGATTTAAAGAATAATTAATAATTCATCGACGGATTTATACCCTCATCTCGTCGAGCCAGACGTACTTCATGTCCTGAGGCACCTCAGAAAAATTGATGTAGGGGCCATGGTAGTTATCCCGGATAATGCGCCCTAGAATCCGGGCAGCATCCCACGGGAAAAACCTATAAAGAAGCAACGACTGGATTATTAACTTGAATAAATGAAACAAATTTAATAAATTAACTTAAATTTACTTACGATTCACCAGCGGGCCATAGCTCTCGTCGGAACTCGCCCACCAGCCTCTCTGGTGGCGTCGGGGGATCCGCGGGTCCGCGAATGTACTCCCCGGTATCAGGATGAAACTGAATCCCGGGGTACTCCGAGGCCTACCCTGCAGTAACTGCTGGGCCCCCTGCTGCATCTGCTGCTGCATCCGCTGGTACATCCGGTGGCAGAACGGATCCGCTATCGGATGGAGTCACAGGCCTCGACGACGATGTCGGTGGCACCGAGGAAGAATGACGGCGGGAAGAGCCTGTGATCGGGCTCTCCAAGTCGGGCTCGGAGGTCACATCCGGGGATTGCGGCTGACGACCACGACCGCTACCACCACGCCCACGCCCACGACCACCACCACCACCGCCGCCGCCGCCGCCACCGCCACGACCACGGCCAGCACCACCAGTACGGGTGCTCGCAACCATGCCCTGTAAATAGAACACATAAACAAAATACCGACAACATAGATTTATAAATGAATATAAACCTAAACATATCCATACCAGCAGCAGGGCGATGAGTGCCGCCCAGACGAGTAGGCCTAGGAGTGCCATCTGCAAATAGAAACTCATACAATAATACGCAAATATCCCAAACTGAAATAAATATTACAATCAGAAGTGAAGTACGAATAAAAGCTAGATACACAAAATCTGATAAAATCATGCACCAATACAACAAAGTACAATTCTTGTAACTTTTGATGAAAGGGCATCTTGTGTTCCACTAGACTTGTAATTGTAAATCCAAATGTAATAGGGTAATTTAGGATTCGAGACTAGATATTGGGTGCTTCAAGATACAACTAAAATATAGCGATATTTAATCATCGTCATCGTCCTCTTCCTCGGCCTCGGCCTCATCATCATCATCATCCTCATCGTCGAATTCATCTGTATCCTCATCCTCATCCACATAAAGTTCTTCTTCTTCTTCTTCTTCTTCAGTCTCAATACTTGGGACAAAACGCCTCTTTCTCCCCTGGTTGACATCTAAGTCTTGTATATCAACCTCTTCCTCCCCTCTATTTTCATCAGCAAGAGGTATATCAACCTCTAATTCAACATCCATGTCACAAGACTGTTGTCCCAAATATTGGGGCTTTTCGATCTGGTCCTCTTGGTATGCTGGGTCTCCAACGTTGAATGTATTTCTAGATTTAATCTTGCATACTGCCCACCAGTCAAAGCGATCTCTACGACGCCTTGGGTAGCTTGTATAGTAGACTTGAACAGCCTGACTTGCTATCGCAAACGTGTCGGACCCTATATACCTCCTGCGATGATTTATATCGACGAATCCAAATTGTTTATCGATTCTCCAACCGATATTTGGTGTCGTATCGAACCACTCACATTTGAACATAACAATATGCATATCAAATGGGGCACTATATTGTAATTCTACAATATCCCGAAGCACTCCATAATAGTCAAAGTCCGGCTCGTCGTCATAGATTGTGCCTCTTATGCAAACACCAGAATGCTTCGTACTGAAGTCGTCATTGAGAAATTCTGCATTTATAGGATGTTGAGTTGTCTTAAACTTGAAGCCATTAACGATATAGCCGGGCCAAGTCTTTGCATGCGTCTTCGGTCCCAATGACAAATAACGGATGCTCTCATTTGTGAGTGTACTTGGTTCAGCTAATAAAACCTGTAAACTTTAAATGTATTAGTGGCATATATATATTTAAATGGTAGCCGCATAACATATTATCTCAGTTACTTACGTAATCTCGAAACCATGACGGAAAGGTAAAATTAACCTCTCTTTGAAGTCCCTCATCGGTAATATCGGGTGTCCTTATTTTGACTTCATCTCTAAATACACTGTTAGAGAGAATAAAAATTAGTGTAGTCACTTACCTCACCAAATTAGAGATTATAACGAGGTGTAGTCACTTACTTCTCCAAATCTCTCACTTCTTGTATGTCACAATTTAACAAGACATATCGGTGAGCGGCATCATACTCATCGTCACTCAACCACCGTTTCTTACTAGCCCCAATAGGCTTGCCCCTTAAATTGAATATACCTTCTTCCTCAACGTCTTCGTCATTCCTTTGAGGTCTATTTTGATTTGTCTCAACATGAGTATCGAAATAAATGGAGCAAAAGTTTGACACCTCCTCGATAAGATATGCTTCGCATATCGAAGCCTCTATATGAGCCTTGTTGCCAACTTTCTTCTTTAGATGATGTAGATACCTAGAGAGACAAATTATCTTAAGAATTAACAATGAATTGTAAAATCCACTTAAATTATATCGATTTTTATTTACCTTTCAAAGGGGTACATCCATCGATAATGAACAGATGCACCGACACGGGCTTCGTATGCTAGATGAATCGGTAGATGCTCCATACTGTCGAAGAAACCCGGTGGAAATATTTTCTCTAACTTGCAAATTGTCAAGACAATCTTCTCCTCAAGTTGTATCATATGTTGCACCGTGAGCTTAGTTGAACAGATATCCCTGAAGAATATAGACAGCTCGGCCAACGGAACCCATACAGCAGAAGGCAACAACTCTCTCAACGCAATGGGCAGTAATCTTTCCATAAATACGTGGCAGTCGTGACTCTTCATTCCTGTTAGCTTGCGTTCATTGAGATCAACGCATCTAGACAAATTCGACATATAGCCGTCGGGAAATCTTAAAGTAGATATCCACTTGCAGATTATTAATCTATCTTTCTTGCTCAATGCGTATGGCGCTATCGGCTTAGTTACTTGTCCACCAGCTCCCCTTTGTATCAAGTTTAGATTATGACGTTTGTATATCTCGGCCATGTCTTGTCTTGCTTTTGGATTGTCCTTCGTCTTTCCTTTAATATCCATAACGGTATTGAAGACATTATCGAACACATTCTTTTCGATATGCATGACATCAAGATTATGCCTAATAAGATTATCTTTCCAATAAGGCAAGTCCCAGAAGATACTCCGTTTGGTCCAGTTATGGCTTTGTCCGAACCCCTCGACACGATTGTTCGATGGATCTTCCATTGCGGCGGGCAATTCCTTTACATATTCCCAAATATCGTATCCCGACAATTTGGCAGGAGGTTCAGAAAATTCTTGTTTTCCATATCTGAACGCGTCCTTGTTCTTTCGCCAAGGATGTCTCGTTGGCAGAAATTGACGGTGACAGTCAAAGAAAGAAGTTTTTCCTCCATGTCTAAGGCGGAACGCTTTACTATTTTTCATACATATCGGACAAGACATGTTGCCGTGCGTACTCCATCCCGACAGCATACCGTATGCTAGAAAATCATTGATTGTCCACATGAGTGAAGCTCTCATCTGAAAGTTTTGTTTTCTGGAAATATCATAGGTCGTGACGCCGATCTCCCACAACTGTTTCAGCTCATCCACCAACGGCTGTAAATATATATCGATGTTCTTTGTCGGATTTTTGGGACCGGGTATGATAGCTGTCAAGAACATATAAGGAGTCTTCATACACATCCATGGTGGCAGATTGTAAGGGGTAAGAATGACCGGCCAGCATGAGTATTGAGATCCCGACTGTCCGAAAGGGGCGAAGCCATCAGAACATAGCGCCAGGCGTACATTTCTAGGCTCTGCAGCAAAATCTGGATGACACAAATCAAAATATTTCCACGCCTCCCCATCCGAAGGATGTGACAATTCTCCTTCGTCCTTTATGCGATCTTCACTGTGCCACGTCATGTGTTCTGCTGTATTCAGAGACATATACATCCTCTGTAAGCGCTTCGTGATCGACAAGTAATGCATATACTTGTAAGGACGTCATTTTCTAGTTGACTTTCCTTTTTCCTGTACTGTCTTGTAACGATCCGCATTACAGAACCAACAACTTTCTAATACACAATTCTCTTTATAATACAACATGCATCCGTTGCGACAGCAATCTATCTTCTCGTACCCTAGTCCCAGTTGTCGGACCATCATCTTTGACTTGTAGAAGTTTCTTGGAAGCTCTTTTGATTCCTTCGGTAACACCTCATTAGTTAATTGTGTGATCCGATCATAGCAAGCTTGTGGCAAGTTAAAATTAGACTTTATGTTCAACAACCGCATCGTCACTGACAGTGCGGAATGAGTCTCACAACCAGGATATAGAGGAGTATCTGCGTCCTTAAACATATCATAGAACTCCTTTGCCTCGGGATTAGGATCCTCCGGATCAAAATTAGGCCCTGCCGCAGCATACACCATATCTCGTGCAAGGTTCTGCATGTCTCCATAATCCACAGAGCATCCGTCGTCTTCGAGGACATCCGTTGCAGCATTATCATCAAAAGTATAAGTACCAGCTTCTGCAGCCTGTCTTTCTGAATATAATTCACCTTGCGATGACCACAGGCCGTAATCACGTACGAAACCCTTATGGGTCAAATGATCTCTCACAGTCATCACTTCTTCGAAACGTCTATTGTGACAATTAACACATGGACACTTGATTTTGTTATCGTCCATATACTGAGTTTTGCTCATGGCATACTTAAGAAATACTTCCACACCTGCCTGAATATTGTCACTCACACCAATTCTGCTCTCGTGTTGTCGTTTGTACATCCATGTACGATCAACAAAGTAACGATTCATGCTCGATTTGATGTGAATATCTGTATCGTAAGACAAACTAAACATAAGAATTAATAGCCCGATACCGATACTCATATCGTAAGAAAAACTAAACTTGTGGATAACACGCTAGGCCTACGACGAGGCTACTTAGTATCACAATCTAACATAATTAGTATATAATCATGTAACTGGTGGATCCGCTAGCTAGTAAGCCGGATGTACTTAATATCAGAGAGTATCAGATTAGTATCAGTATATAGGTTAGGTAGACCATATCAAACGCATATCGGAATAGTAGGCCGAATAGGAGGCCGAGATAGTCGAGAAGAAGGGAAGAAAGGAGGAGCAGATGTGTCCAGAGCCATGGTGGAGGAGGAGAAGTAACATGAGAGCAGTTTCCGCCGTAACATCTCCTGGCTCTGCTGGCAACTGAAGTCCAGATGCTACAAAGGACGATCCTTCGCTGAAATCGACTACAACACCCATCAGTTCAAGTTCATTCCTATATGAGTAGATTCCAATGCCATAGAAGCCATCAATTTGTTGACCTTCCTCTATGGTATTGGAATATACTCATATAGGAATGAACTTGAACTGATGGGTGTTGTAGTCAATTTCAGCGAAGGATCGTCCTTTGTAGCATCTGGACTTCAGTTGCCAGCAGAGCCAGGAGATGTTACGGCGGAAACTGCTCTCATGTTACTTCTCCTCCTCCACCATGGCTCTGAACCCATCTGCTCCTCCCTTCTTCCCTTCTTCACATTCGACTATCTCGGCCTCCTATTCGGCCTACTATTCTGATACCGATACTTTGAACCTTGATCTTAACCCAAACCTATATACTGATCGATACTAATCCGCTACGCCCGATACTAAGTATATACGGTCGATACTGATAGCGATAGTCCGATACCGATAGCGATAGTTCGATACCGATAGCGATAGTCCGATACAGATACACATGGACCTACATATCTATATATCACTAGTAGCCATACTCCTCTACATACTACTTTACACTAGGATCTAGTAACCATATACTACTCTACACACTAGCTACGTAGTCATACTCTAAAATAAGCTAAACTAATTATGCCTATATATAGATATGTATATAGGCATAATTAGTTTACCATAATTAGTTTACCTTATATATATAAGGTAAACTAATTAAGCATCTTAAAATTATGCCTATATATATATATATATATATATATATATATATATATATATATATATATATATATATATATATATGTCTGTGTGTGTGTGTATCCGTGTGTCTGTGTCCGTGTGTGTCCGTGTGTGTGTGTGTGTGTGTCTGTGTGTGTGTGTGTCTGTGTGTCCGTGTGTCCGTGTGTGTGTGTGTCCGTGTGTGTGTGTGTCCGGCCAGCCCCCCTCCACACATACCCCCCCCCCCGTACCCCGCGGCCAGCCCCCGCCCCCATCGTACCCCCCCCAACGCTGTCCGCCCCCTCGATCCCACCGCCCCCTCCACACCCCCCGCCCCTCGCGCACGGCCAGCCCCCCTCCGCAACCCCCCGCACCCCGCGGCCAGCCCCCGCGCGCCCCCATCCCTCCAACGCTTCCCGCCCCCTCCCACCGCCCCCTCCACACCTCCCGCCACCGCCGCCACCGCCGCCCCCCGCAGTCGACGCCGCCCCCGCAGCCCCCGACGCCCCCGGCCCGCTGCACCCACGACCACCGCACGCGCGCGCGAGAGAGAGAGAGCGAGAAAGAGAGAGAGAGAGAGAGAGAGAGAGAGAGAGAGAGAGGGAGAGGGAGAGGGGATTACCTTTGGGAGAGAGAGAGGAGAGGGGGTCGCCGATCACCGCCGCGGGAGAGAGAGAAGAGGGGGTCGCCGATCGATCACCGCGGGAGAGAGAGAGAGAGAGAGAGGAGAGAGAGTGAAATTTGGGGGGAATGAAAAAGTTCCCCCCGTCGTTTCAATTTAAGTCTGGAACGTAAATTTAGCGACGGAGTAGCGACGGATTATTCCGTCGCTAATGCGTCAGTAAATCTCGCGCGAGTAGCGACGGATTATTCCGTCGCTAAGTCGTCAGTAAATCTCGCGCCAATATTTTAGGCTTTTGCCGCCAAAATATGCGACGTTCTAGCGACGGATATAAAACCGTCGCTACTTGGCCGACTACCTATCGACGGTATAGCGACGGATATGGACATAAAAAAATAAAAAAATTGTCCACTGCTTTTCGTCGGTATTCCGTCACAAATTCGTCGGTGATCCGACGGTGATAGCGACGGAAAATTTCCGTCGCTAATTTGTCGTCGCTAAAGTACCGTAATTTGGTAGTGGACATAAATGCATCCCTATGACACGTACACGTGTGCACTTCATGTTGGCACAATCAATTTGACAATTATTGGGTTTTTCTATGTTAATTTAGGGTTCGAGCCAATTACTGATACATATTTTACTGATTTCTGATTTTTGAGTTAATTTCTTATTTTAATTGTTTGATTAATGATATAATTACCAGATTAACTCATCTACACTTGTATTGGATTACTGATTAATGTTGGCTGCATGTTTTAGTTTGAGGATGACAAGGTTTTTGGATTTCAAAGGGTTTTCTGATGTTGAACTGTCATTGAACTGTCCCTAAGTTATTTCAGTTTTGAAGTGTCACAAATCAACCATTTCCTTGAGATTACACACCCTATTGTTCCCTTAAACACACACGATATTGATATGTACTCTACACCACTGTACCCTATAGATCCAATTATACTAGCTGCTATTTCCTGAGAACACGACTACCTACTGTTTCTCCATACACATCACATTCCTATACCATTGTGAACACACACACTCTCATAGCCATACCTTTAATTGTTAGTTCAGTCCCTTCAAACATGTATGCCATATCCTTAGCTTTTATTTCAGTCCTCGTTATCTGTCATGTTCACTGCATACTAGTGTAGTCCACAACCTATGACACCATCTCAAATGAGATATGGATGTATCAGTCACCACAAGCTATAGCCTCATTTCCTTTAGATGTCATGGATTTTGGACAGTTGGTTGCTTTAGTCCCCTCTATATTTTGTTCGGTCTCATGTTGCATTTAGGTGTAGCACACATGCATGCTAAGGTAATGTTACATTATAAATTGCTTGGATATTGAGTATCATATTTCTGTTTTAAGTTTTTAGATGAGGATATTACCTATAGCATGTGGTCAAGTATAGGTATAGGTATGGTATAAGGCCTGGGTTAAGATATTGAGTTATGATATGTATTATATTGAGTATACATGTTGATATATTTATGACATAGGATATGTATTTTGGTTGGAGATTTTGAGATACCAATATATGAAGATATGTTAGTACTAGATTAGAGAGGCCATCTACATATTTGTGATATAACATAGGTATAGTATCTTACATATGCCTATGGTTAGGTTGTAAGTTAGCATAACCTAGAATTTGACCCAGTTAGATTTAGAGTTGACCTATAGTCCAAATTAGACTAAGTTGACTAGCTAGTTTGATCAAGTTTGACTAGTGTAATTGACCAAGGTTGACCAAAGTTTGACTTTGACCTTGATTGGCTTAGAAATCATGTAGACTGCATCGTAATGTTCTATATTATCATTCTGGACATGTCATAACCCATATTGCTCTATTTAGGACATTGCGACTCCGGTGCAGACATCTGATATTACATTGCTCTTTTTAGAGTATCAGGCGAGTACATTCTCTGATAGTTCTCTCATTTACTTGCCAATTACTGTACTTCAGTTCTAGTTAGTTTTATGTGATTCTCACAACACGTATGGATATTTCTAGATTCATGTATGCAATACATATACCAAGTTGTCTGGCCTCTATTACTGGAATCATTGTTGGTATCATCATGTCTGGCATCTATTACTAGAATCCTTCTGGAATTATTGTTGGTATCGTCATGTTTGGCTGGACTTATCTCGATTCTCGTGTCTTGTACTTGATTAACTTGTATTATGAGGCGGGGAAATATTGAGTAAGATATGTAGACATACCCCAAATCTAGAATCTTTCTACTGGAATCTACTGGAAGCATAGCTATCTCTCGCCTGATCAGTGAGTGATGTGCCCGATACCTACAGCCGTTTACATGTCGATCTCGGTATTTTAAAACACACTGTTAGAGTATAGTCTGGACTCACCCTGGAACCTTTGATCACTGACTGGAATCATCTTAGACTGGACTCATCTTGTACTGGAATCACCTGGTATCAGATTCATGTTGTCGGGATTTACTTGGGTTTTACACTTGTTTACATTTACTGTCTGGACTTATATCATGTTACTCTGGTTCAGCTAGTTTCTATTTTCAGTCTTCATTGCCATGATTCTTCTCTTGTTTTACTTACCTTACTTTCCTTGTATCTTAACTGTTCTCTATACCATCACCTGAATATAAACTACCATGTTCATCAATAAAACTGTCTATAACTGCTTCAGAGTTCTCTATCATTTACTTGGGTTTTCTAGATGAATTGTACTCGTTCCTGTCTTGACTGGACCTGCTGAAAATATTACAGATGCTTGCCCTGAGGACATTTGCCCTATGTGCCTTGTAGCAGGAGATGGCTTAGCTATCTTTGGCCCCAACACTCGGGAGTGATCGGGAGACTAGCTAGTAGACTTGGTTTAGTTTTTGTGTTTTAGAACTTGAATTGTAATAACTTGAGATACAAGTTTGTATTTGAGTTTGTTTGAGATATTATTATTTAGTAGTTTATAATTGTTGTTGTTTAGTCTTTAGTTATAAACTTCTGTGTTATCTTATCGTGCTTAGACTGTGATTGAGATTTTATTATATCTATACTTGTCCTCCGTTTGGAGTTGAGATTTGACAAGTACATTATATAATTGCATGGGTTGTTGATTAGATAGTAACCTAGGATAGCATTCTACCGTCGACACTGCGGCGTAGGCTGGACGTACCCACTTCTCGTGCCCCTACAATAGGTGCGGGTCATGACAGATACTCCAAATGCTCTGGTCAACACGTCAACCCCAACAAGAGTGTTATATACGTCCACCACAAGACCAACAGAGACCACTCCTCTACTCTCACCAATATTACTTCCTTCTCTATTGGGTATCCACCTCTCTTCTACTTGGGATGCCCGTTGGTGTACGACAGATCCAATGCGGGCATAATCGAAGGGTTGGTGGGCAAGATCAGGAACAAACTTGAGGGGTGGCACAATGCCACATTATTGCTTGGCGAAAAGATGATTCTTATCCATCACGTATTCACCTCTATCCCCATTTATACTATAGCCGTGTGCTCCCTCCTAAGAAGGTGCTCACTTCCATTAAGAACCTATTCACCAACTTCTTCTAGGGTCACTACGACGGTAAAGACAAGCATCATTGAGCGAGTTGGGACACCATGGCCAAACCCACAGAAAAAGGAGGTCTTAGATTCAACAAGCTGTAGCATGTCGTTGACGCCTTCTCGATGAAGCTGTGGTGGAAGCTCCGTGTGAGCCATAATCTCTGGACGCGGTTCATGAAGGCCAGATACTTCAAGCAAAATCATCCGTCTGCCGCGAATTTCAATTACAGATCCTCTGCATCATGGAGGCGCATCCTCGATGGTCGGAGCCTTACAGAGCCTCTGATCCGTCTTCAGCTGGGATCGGGCAAATCTTCCTTATTCTTCGAGCACTGGTCTGGGGAAGACCTCCTCACCCAGCTTTCGGCTGCCCCTTCCAACAGTTCGATTAGAGATTTGTAAGAATCTACGGGTGACTATAATTGGAAGAGGGTTCGAGATTGGAGTGGAGAAGAGGCCGTCGCGTTGCTCGTCGATGCTGGGCTCAAGATCAGCACGGAATCAGACGTTCTGTAGTGGTTTATTGCGACTAACAGATCCTTCTTGGTCGCATCGGCTAAAAGTGTTGTTCGTAGCAGTGGGGTCCCTTCCCCTACCATTGGATCTTTCTAGCAATCTTGCATCCCTAAAAGATAGTCCTTTCTGATGTGAAGAGCATTTTGTAAGAGGCTCCCCACTGACGACGCTGTCAATATTATCAGCTTCAATTTAGCATCGGCGTGTCATTGCTGCATGACGAGACAGTCTGAAACGGTAGACCACATTTTGTACTCGAAAGACTTGCCTGTCAGGGTTTGGACCACTCTCTCTCATCGTTACAGATAGGAACAAGATGGTAGAAGCTTCAACGATCTTCTGGCCACCTAGAGTCGTACCTCACACGACCACCAGATCGTTGCAGTCGCCATCACATGGGTCTTATGGAAAAACTACAACAAATCAAGATACGAGGGCTATCAATATTCTTCCAATCAACTCATACATGAGGTTCTCTGACAGACTCACAAAGTCAGCAAAAATTGTAAATACGACCAAGAGAGCTTCTGGTAGTCCTTGCACTTCTAAAGTTTTGCTCGAGAAGTAGGAAGTCATTGCCTTCTATAGGCCTCGACATTTTGCGCTTACTTGTCCCTATTTCTTTTTCTAATTTTGTCTTTCTTTTTGCGCTTACTTGTCAAAGCTTCGGCATTTTGCGCCTTCATATCAATAAAGCGGGTGAATTTTCTTTCTTTATATATATATATATATATATATATAAAGCTGGCACAGGAGATGTTCAGTATGCTAGGGCATAATAATTGGGGACGGAATGCAGCTATCAAACTCGACATGAGCAAGTCATATGATCGAGTTAATTGGAGATTTCTCTTCGCCACTCTCCGTAAGCTTGGATTCAATGAAACTTGGATTAACATGATTCTTCATTTGGTCAACAACGTCTAGTTCTCGACCATGATTAATGGCCACACTTCAGGTTATTTCTAAGCTTTTCGTGGAATGCGCCAAGGTGATCCAATTTCTCCTATGCTATTTGTTATTACGGCTGAATCTTTGAGTAGAAATTTACAAAGACTAGCTCTGCAACGAGGATTTACTCCTTATTATTCTTCCAGTGGTTGCCCTAGAGTTACACATCTTGCATATGCTGATGATTTAATCATATTTTCGGGTGGTGATAGGAGATCGATACAGCTGCTTTCACAGGTCCTCCAACGGTATGAACGTGCTTCAGGCCAGTTGGTTAATTCATCTAAATCAGCGATCTGTGTTTCAGAGGATTTCCCAGCGGATAGGGGTGCTTCGTTGAGTTTGTTGACGGGCTATCAACTCAAACATCCCCCTATTACTTATCTCGGCTGCCCCCTTATGAATGGGAGGAGGAACTCGGCGATGTTCGACGAACTCAAAAACAAAATTCATAGCAAAATTGAAGGCTGGCACAACAAGACTCTATCGCCTGGGGGTAAGTTGATTCTCCTTAAATCAGTTCTTTCTTCCATACCGATCTTTTGTCTTGCTGCATGCAATCCACCTATGAGTGTCCTCAAGCAAATCGAAGCCATGTTCAGTGAATTCTTATGGGGATCGAAGGACAGGTATAGGAAACACTCATGGATTGGTTGGAACCAAATTGCTAGACCCCATGTGGAGGGAGGCTTGGGAATCAGGAGATTGAAGGATGTTTTCGATGCTTTCACTGTTAAACTATGGTGGAAGTTGCGATCACAGGATCTTCTTTGGACGTCATTTATGAAACAGAAATACTTCCCCCATATTCATCCCTCCCAAGCTATGATCAACTCAAATGCTTCACATATTTGGCGTCGCATTCTTGCAGGGCGGGACATGGATGATAGGCTTCAACTGATTATAGAGAATGATCTAGGCGTCCATTGGCTTCATGGGTCCACCTTCACAGTGTCTTCATCTTGGACAGTGATTCGTCAACCTTTTCCTGTTGATACCAGGTTCAAAAACATATGGAGTACATACATTCCATCTAAATGGTCTATACTGCTATGGAGGATTCTACTTGGGCGCCTCCCTACTGATGACAATATACAACGTCTCGATTTTCAGCTTGCATCCTCCTGTCATTGCTGTCTTGACCCTCAACCTGAAGATATTCAACACATTTTCTTTGAGGGTGATTTGGCCAAGCAAGCATGGAGAACGAATCAAGATCTCGTTCGGATTCGAGGACGTGTGTCCAGCCTGGAGGAATGTCTTCAGCTTTGGTGGAGAAGAAATAATCTTTATTTTAAACAAATTTCTGTCGGGGCAATTTACTGGGTGATATGGAAGAACAGAAACAAGTGGCGGTATGAACAATACAAATACAACGGATGGCAAGTTTGCAACGATATCCAGAGGCAAATCAGAAAGGCTACGGTGGCATACGCCCATGGGCGGAAGAAACACTAGTAGTTGCTCTTATTTCTTTTTTGAAGTTCACTATACCTTTTGTTCCCGCCACTTATTATCAATAAAGGATCTGTTCTGATTAAATATATATATATATATATATATATATATATATATAAAGGTTTTTTTCCTTTTTTATTGCAGATACAGTGTGGTGCAAAATAAATCAGTTTAATTTGCTGTTTTTTCACAAAAGAATAATGAGAACATTAATTAACTAAACTGAAGAACAACAGAACTCTCTCTCTTCTACATACAGATATGCTAGGGGCCCTATACAAAGATTCATAAGCTCAGTTCTGAAATAGATAAAATCAACAGACCCATCTTTCAAACTGATGGAGCATATGATACGTCTTGGTGAAACCTTGTCTTCCATATATATATATATATATTATATGTGTGTGTGTGTGTGTGTGTGTGTGTGACGTTGGATCATTTGCCCCCGCAGTCGGCCCTAGCAACGCGAGCATGGCTCAGCTACCCATCTGTCTAGGTCTCCGACGACCGTCGGGCCATGGCGGAAGGGGAGATCTCTCCCGCCTCCCAACTTCCCCCCACCCTCCTCCTCCTCCTCCTTCTGTAAATTTTCTTTCGATGCTCAGTGCCTCCCCCTCCCCGGGCGCGGGTTCCACCTGCCACTCGGTTCTAGAGGGCTTTCCCTCATTTGGGAGCGTTCCGTCCGGTGGCTCCGTCGACCTCCCCAATTACCTAGGAGGCCTGGATCATCTGTGGGGGATGGGGGCTCCAGCGCCTCGTCTTCTCGTCGTTCATGACGACGCGCCACTCGATCCGCCTCCCTTCCAGCACCCCATTTTTGCCTCCTGTTGTCCCCTCGGCACCTCTCACCTCGGCACCTCGCCTTGGATCAGGAAGCTCCACTTTGGCATCTGCCTCCTGGTCCGCCGGTAGTTCCATGCTCTTCGGCGGGCCTCAGTTATCGCAAGTCGCCCCGCCCTCTCCCATTGCCTCCGCCCCTTTCGGATTGAAGTGCTCATTTGTGGAGGTGGGTGCCGGGATCGACTATTTTTTAGCC